>CAUJRU010000185.1:0-573724 GCA_963277665.1 Viscum album
ATTAATTTGAGGAATTAATTAATTGATAGTGTTGTGAAATTGGGGATATTTGGATTGTACAGTTAAGATAATTAATTATTAAATTAATTTTGTGATATTAAGATTGTAAATTTAAATACATAACTATTGAATTAATTATGTGATATTGAGATTTAAAGTTGAATAATTAGTTGTTGAAATAATTATTTGATATTGATATTGCGAAATTCACTAATTAATTGTTGAATTAATTATGTGATATTGAGGTTGTAATGTTGAATAATTAATTATTGAATTAATTATGTGATATTGAGATATTAAAGATGAATAATTTATTGTTGAATTAACTACATGAAATTTCTATAGAGAATAAATTAATGAATTGTGGAATTAATTAATAGAATGAATGAGTATGTGAAATCATTGAATGTGATTAATTAATTATTGGATTAATTAATTAAATTTATGTGAATAATTAATTGGGGGATTAATTTAATGGATTAAACATGATTAATTAATTAAGAAATTAATTAATAGAATTGATGTGAACAATTAACTGGTGAATTAATTGAAGTGAATAAAAATGAATAATTAGATATTGAATTAATTAATGGAATGGACGGGAACAATTAATTAGGGAATTGATTGAAAAGATCATATTATTTAATTATTGAATTAATTTATTGAAGTGTTCTGATAAATTAATTTGTCAATTAATTAATTTGATTGGAGTGATTAATTAATTATTGAATAAATTATTGAGAATATTGTGATTAATTAATTAATTAACTAATTAATACGATTGAAGTGATTAAATAATTTTGGAATTAATTAATGGGAATGATAGGATAAAATAATTTTTGAATGAATTGGTAGGATTGAGGTGAATAATTAGTTATTTAATTAATTAATGGGAATGTAGTGACAAGTTAATTATTGAATTAACATATTGAATTAATGTGATTAATTAATTTTTTAAGTAATTAATGTTATATATGTGATTAGTTAATTATTTAATTATATAATAGAAAATATTTGACTAATAATTGTGGAATTAATTAATGTTATTGATGTGATTAGTTAATTAGTGAAATAACTAAAATAATTAATGTGATTAATTTATTATTGAATTAGTTTTTTATATTGATTGAATTAGTTTATTGTTGAATTAACCAATAGAATTGATTTCATTAAATAAATGTTTAATTAATTAATGTTATTGATGTAAATAGTTATTTTTTGTATTAACAAATGGAGTTGGTGTGATTAATAAATTATTAAATTAATTAAGGTTATAGATGTGGTTAATTAGTTTTTTAATTGATAAATTGACTTGATGTGATTAATTAATTTTTTAATTAATTAATGTTATTGATGAGAATAATTTGTTGTTTAATTTACTAATGGAATTATGTGATTAATTAACTGTTGAATTAATTAACTTTTTTAATATGATTAGTTTGTTGTCGAAATAAATAATGAAATTGACGTGATTAAATAATTGATGAATTAATTAATGGGAAAGATGTGATTAATTAATTTTAAAATTAATTAATTTAATTATGTGAATATGAAATTGATACATTTAATTAATTAATTGGAAAATTAATTAACCGGATGTTCTGATACATGTAACATTTTGATATGTGCGATATTGTGATATATTGATATATGTGACTTTAAATGGTGAATGGTAACGTGGATATTCATCAATGCATTATGAATGGTGACATTAATATTCAATTATGGAATGATAAATGGTAACATGGATATTCAATAATGTATTAAAAAATATTAATGGTGACATGGTCATTCAATTATGTAATAATGAATTGTAATATCGGAATTTAATAATGTATCGTTAAATATGAATTGTATCATCGACATTCATTTAGGAAATGATGAATGGTAAAATAGACATTCAATCATTTACTATAAAATATGAATGCAAACACGGTCATTCAATTATGAAATAATGAATAGTAATAGTGGAATTCAATCATGTATTATTAAATATGAATTATAACACGAACATTAAATTATGAAATGATCAATGGTAATATGGACAATCAATCACGTAATATAAAATATGAATGGTAAAATGGTCATTTAATTATGACATGATTAATATTAATAGTGTAATTTAGTCATGTATTATTAAATATGATTGGTAACATGGACATTAAATTATGAATGGATGAATGGTAACAAGGAAATTCAATCATGTGTTATAAAATATGAACGGTAATAGTGTTATTCAAATATGAAATAATTAATGGTAACGGTGAAATTTAATCTTTTATTATTAAATAAGAATGGTAACATGGACATTTAATTATGAAATGATGAATAGTAACATAGAAATTCAATCCCAAATTATAAAAATATAAAGGGTAATAATGGTATTCAATTATGAATTAAGAATGGTAACAATGAAATTCAGGTATATTATTTGAGTTTCGTTGTCCTCAAGAACCTGAGTGATATTTGGTTAAATAGAGAGTAAATAAATAATTGTAAACTATTTACATCATTGCTTATATTTTATTTTTTATATAACCTCATATACTTTCATTGACTGGAGATTGGTTTAGTCACTGTTGGTGGTGGATTACTAAGCTTTAATCACACCCTACATGGGCTGACTGATCGATACCCAAATGGATTATATTATTCCCATACATGTTAAGGGCAAAAGACCTGTGTTCGATAGATGCTTTGGGATTGAGCATGGATAAGGGAAGTGGACCTGGATTGAGTCCCACCAAGAAATTTTTAGGGATTCTATTTTAGGGTTTTCATTTGGATTATTGGCATGTACTTTAGCATGGTATATCTATTATTCAGTTTTGACATTATATTTTCATTTTTGTCCATCTAGTGACACAATATCATTCTAGTTTATGTTATTTCATATGGTTATTATTTTTTATTTCTTTTTACTAGTGTATTACTCTAATAAATATGGGATTGTATCCCCATGACCAATATTAGACCCTCTCTGCTCTTCGGTAGTCACAGGAATAAGAGACGGTGTGCCTGAGCTCATGTAGTGGCCAAACTGAGGGCCCTAGTGTGTGTCCCCAGGTTCGAAACATCACACTCATAAGAAATGTTATCATCTAATTGAAATACCTCTGGGATCAAAACATTAGATGAATCTTTAACATAAAATGTTAACATTGAAAAATAAAACGCATTGTGTACCTTAGATAAAATTAGTGGTAAGGCTACTCAGTCAGAAATAGATTCATCATTCTCTAAGATTTCATATGGTCCAATCAACGATAAAAATAATATTAACTTTTTAACAAAATAAATAACACTTTTCCATGGTGGTATATAAATAAAAACACGATCACTTGCGTTGAAATAAATATATTTCATCGGCAACCAGTGGCGGTAGCATCCTACAATCTTGGTAGGACCATGATGGCAGGATGGCCTGCAGTGGGCAGGCAATGGGCAGTGTGACTAGACATGGATGTCAGAAGGGTGGACGGTGGCGGGCTGCGGAGGATGTGGTCCAATGGGACCGTGTTGGAGGGGGGCCCACAAAGCTGGGAGGTCGCAGGATTTGCTGGGCCACGTAGAATGGCTGTGCTAGTGGAGAGACATCAGGGCACACAATTAGTGACCTTGTGGACCAAGGTGGGGTGCGGCCAGGCATGTCCTTTACGGTGGAGCGGGACTGGCCTATGCGATACGGGCTGTGTTAGAGTAATTGTGTCATCTCATGATGCCTAGCGGCCTATCGTTCTAGGACAGTTTGGGATGGCCCAGGCTGACCGGGTTGGGTCGGGTCGGGTCGGTCGATTCTTGTCGGGTTGGGTTGCCGGAATCTGGGCTGGCGGCCGGACTCATTTCACTATTTAGACCATATCTTCCAAAAATTTCTTCCATTTGAGGAGACGTCTATGTCGTTGGGACCCTCACGATGAGGTAGACCTTTTGGGATACTCTATGTGAGTTTTTTTGGAGGTTGTCATAGGACCTTTGTCTTGAAGAGTATGTTATCCTGGGATAAGAGCGATAAGAATTGAATCTTGTTCCTGGAAGAGACTTGGAATCTACATGACTTTGTTTCTACATGAATTATTTTCTACACAACTTAGTGTCTACATGACTAGGTGGCTATGTGACTTAGGGGTTGTATGACCCTTTGACACTCAGTTTGATAACCCAGCCGCTTCGTGCAACTTCGATGTTCTATTCACTGACCTCCGATACCCCATACACTGATCTCAACATGCCGTGAACTGATACTAATGCCCCATGCACCATCAAAACTCCATGCACCAGGACTGATTCTCCATGTTCCATCGATATTCTGTGCACCACTATTGACGCTTTGTGTGCCGACACTGACGCTTCGTGCACTAACAACGCTCCGTGTATCATTCAATATTTTTATGTCATCAATATAATAAGTTTTACAAGCTATTTTTGATAATCATTATTAATGATTTATACTTATACCTATGTGATATGACTATACCTCATGTGTATTTCCCTTTTTGTCATACTTTGTGTACATTACATTGTGTTTTTGAGGTGTCCAACTGAGTATTATTTTACTCACCTCTTCACAGGCTTCACCAACACGTTTCATGTCCTATGCAGATGATCGATGCTTGGATAGAGTCTTTGGTGGACAAGGGCCATGTGGCTCATAGAGAGACCAGACAGTCCAGGTGTGCTTCTGTGGCTTTAGATAGCTATTCTGTACCTACCATTCAGGTATTGTTTTCTACAGAGGAGTTCCAGGGATAGGTAGCCTTTTTTACTTTTCTGTTGTTGGGATTGAATTCTGGCCTCATTTGCTTTCAGTTTTATACTATTGTACTCTGTGTTTGAATCATAGTGGTATGCTTGTTTTTTTACGTAGTGTTTTAAATATCAACTCTTTTTCTTGGATACGTGTACGTGTGTACATGTACATAATAAAATGCCTCCCATTTTTTGGGATATGCCTACTTTGTGTTAGTCGCTAGCTCCTGAACTATGGGAGGTGGGCTTGTAGTGGTCATGGTCAGGGCCCAATAGGATGGGTCTTGACAATATCCATGATTATTAAATAAGAAATGAGAAGAAATCCATTGAATATATGTTGTAGTCCAAATTCATGTTGTTGTGTTTGTTTTTTCTTTTTTTATCCTACGAGGTTTTGGATATTATGAAGTGATGGAGGTGACTGATTGGGTTTTATGAAGTGTGAGGTTTTAATGTAATGGTTGATTATAATGGATGTGATATGTGTAGTTATTCTATTTAGTGTGCATAGATGGTGGTGTGTAGTTGTTATAATGTGTGGTAGTGATGTGAGTCAACAATATGTGGTGGACTTGTGTTATCTACTACTATTTTGTATTGTGGTTTTGACATGTGGTGTCTATGGAACATAAAGGTCCAGTGATCGGTGGTTGTGATGTGTGGTGGATGAGGAACATTTTTCTTGTTTAAAGTTGTTTTGGTTTGTGTGGCTTGATAATGATGGTTGATATGATTTAGGTAAGTTGTGTTGTGGTATGGTATTGTTAGTTTCCTAGTTATCCATGTAATAAATTTTTTACGATAAAACCAAATGAAATTGGATTGTAAATAATTTGGTTGGGATGACAATTTATTTTATTGGATAGATTAAAGTAATTGAACATTAAATTATTGCGAAGTATAAATATGAATGAAGTGAAATAGGAAATTTAAGTGTAATGTGTAGCTTATGTTGTTCATTTATGGCATGTTACATATAGTAGTGGTAATGGTTTTTACGGTTGAAAAGTCGTGTAGTGGTGGTGCTGGTGTTCTCTAGTTTAGTTGTTGTGATCCCATAGGATGGGAATTATGTGATATCTATATATCATGTATCTTATGTAATTTAAATATAATCCCCAAACAAGTTTAATAACCTTACCAATAATAAGAGGATCTAGGTTTTGGGTATATTCCCTAATATCCAAGATGTTGGTGATACAGATGGGTGACTACCCACTCTTCCCCACTCCTCCTTCTGTAGTAATGGATCGAGTGTATTTGGGTGACTTGACGTGATGAGGTGGTGATGTGATGGGATGGATGAAAGTTCTGGGAGCAGTGGAAGTGCGTGGGTGAATGTGCCCACTTGGCCTTTTTTCATTAACAAAGATCAATCCAGGATCAATACAATGATAAACGCCAGTCTGGATGGATCAAATCACAGAAATTGGAAAAGAAAAGGAACGTCCTGGAACCACATAACTAGGATCGTTACGGGTTTATTCTTATTAATTGAATCAATTTAAAATAAATACCTTTTGGGTGTTCTTTCTTAATTGATGTTCTTGATCACATTCCGATGTGATTCATCATTGCGTCGTAGAATCCATGTGTAGACTTCCTCTAGCCGTGATCCACACATGTACCTTGTATCTCTGGAGTTCGCCAAAGGAGTCTCTGGGTGCTAGCGTAGAGAAACTGTTTCTTGCATTTTCCACCTTATATCGTCTTGATCTGATGGAAGAGGATCTCTCTTAGTCTTGAGAGCGTTCTTGGAGGAAGAGGTTCTTTCAGCGTTCAAAGAATTCTCCAGAATTGTTGTGCAAAATGATTCACTTAGGTTAAGAAAACAGTTGGGATTGTGAGGATATTTATAATCGGGTTTGAGGTTGTAGAGTTATGACAATAAATAAATGTGTTACAATTTTTATTTAATTCATTAACTCCCTTTTGTAAACCCCATGCAGAGTCATTAATTCCTTGAAATTTTCCCACACTGATTATAATAAATATCATTTAATAAAACGATATTTCCTCAAAATCCCGACTAGAAAAACTACATGACATGTATTAATAAATACATGGTCTGTACTTGTTTTTAATTGAAAACTACACAGTGTGTACATTCAATGTACACAGAATGTATATCTCATTTTCATTTATTCATTTCTTTTCGAAAATTAAAACTACATGGCGTTTACATTTAACAATACACATCGTGTACTTGTTTTGAAAATAAAACTACATAGTGTGTAATCATGGATACACGATGTGTACTTGTTTTATTTTATTCTTCCTCCAACATTAAAATAATTTAGACTTTCTTGAATAATTATTAAACCACGTACGAGAATAATCTTTATTCTACTTGAGATACTTGAATGCACTTTGTGTGTGACCCTCTAGGCCCCTTTCTCGTTGGAATTAGGCTGACTTGCCTAAAGTCCAAGATTAATTTCTAGTTATGGTTCAAGGCACCCAAGAGAAAGAAGTTGACGCCACATTGATGTATCACCTCATACAAACGCTTATTGTATAATTTAATCCCTTTGTCTCGATACTCATCAAGCATGTTTCATGGTAGTGTGAAAAACCTATATGATTGATCTGTCATTCTCTGACTACCTGAAATAAACTCATCGTTTACACCATGGCCATGGAATTTAATGCGATAGTTCTATTTCAATCAATGGGAAGAGATATCAACATCCATAAATGGAAGGGACAAATCCTTCCTCGAATTATTCATTAACAACATGTCATTCGTGACGCACCCAACGTACCCTACTTCCCGCCAACTGTCTGTGTGATAGTTTTCTTCAATAAATATAAGTGTGCGAGTCATGTCATGAGTTAATGAGAATCTTCTAGTCTAATAACCATTACACACGCTCATAGATAGCAATGTCTGATGACACCAAGACATGTAGAATTGCTATTGGTGGGTCTTGTCTCATAATCTCCCATCTTGGAGATTACCAAGTGCGAACTCCATGAGAGAGAGTCTCGTCTTCTTACGAGTACTATCACATGACATTCTATATACTATGTGTCCTATTATAGTATGTAATCCAATGGTAGATCTTTATTTATGAATATTTTTAAAGCATTTCAAGGTTCCCATTATAGCGGGGATCTACCATGACCTTATCTATGCAACAAATATCCATGTCGTTATTTTATTATAGTAATGCAGAACAATAAACAGTATATAATAAGTTAACATTCATTTAATAAAAGTAAAAAATAGTTGGTTCTCCGGACTCCAACCCTTAAAAATTCGCACTTGGACTAGAGCCAACTGTCTACGACTTTTAGTCTGCTAGACCTCACAGGATGATCATGTTTCTGCTGAGTCAAGGTTTTAGTCATGGTGTCCACCACGTTTTCTTCTATGGAAATAATGCTCACTGCACCTTCACCTCTCTGAGAAAAATTCCTCAAGAGATAAGACTTCCTAAGTATTTCTTTTTCCACTGATGTGAGCTTGGCTCTTTTGCAAGTGCCACCGCTGTAGTATTATCACAATAGAGTGTGATATTATCCTTACTGCTCGGTACAACATCGAGCTCTTAGACAATGATTCGCATCCATACTGCTTCTTTAACTACCTCATAAGCTGCCATATAATCATAATCTGTTGTATAATCTTCCACCACACTTTTCTTTGAGATCTTCCAGCTCACTGCACCTTCTTTCAATCTGAAGATGCATCCAGTCTGTGAATTCATGTCATCTTGATCAGACTGGAACTAGCATCTACATGTCCTAGAATGACTAGTTCCTCAACTCCTCCATAAAGCAGGAACATATCCTTAGTACGCTTCAGATACTTGAGTATAGTCTTGACTTCCATCCAATGGCGGTCTCCTGGATCAGCTTGATATCTTCCTACCGCACTTAATTCATAAGAAACATCTAGCCTAGTACATAGCATAACATACATTACTGACCCAATCGTTGATGCGTAAGGGATCCTTGCCATTACCTTTCTTTCCTCATGTGTCTAAGGACACATTTTCTTAGAAATATGAATGCCATGTGACACTTGCAACAATCCCCTCTTGGACTATTTCATACTGAATCTCTTCAGTATCATGTCAATGTAAGTACTTTGACACAGTCCCAACATTTTCTTGGATCTATCATGATGGATCTTGAACCCCAGAGTATACGCTGCCTCACCCCAATCTTTCACAGAGAAGCATTTATGAAACTATGCTTTAACTGTCTGTAAGATAGATACTTTGTTTCCAATTAGTAATATGTCATCAACATATACTATTAGGAAAACGACTGCACTCCCACTAAACCTCTCATAGACACAAGGCTCACATTCATTCTTAACAAATCCAAATTCTATTACAGCTTTATCAAATCGAATGTTCCATGACCTGAATGCTTACTTTAATCCATAAATGGATTTCTGCAACATGAATACCTTGTTGGCATCATTTGGAGTCACAAACCCTTCAGGTTGTGTCATGTATACATCTTTGTAGAGTTTCTCATTAAGGAAATCTATTTTGACATCCATTTTCCAAATTTCAAAGTCATGGTAAGCGGTAATGTCCAATAGGATTAGGATGGATTTAAGCATCAAAACTGGTGAAAAGGTTTCATCATTTTCACTTCCTTGACGTTGTATAAAACCTTTTGCAACCATTCATGCCTTATAGGTCATGAATTTCCCCTCCATGTGCAGTTTCTTCTTAAAAACCCATTTATTACCAATAGGCTTTACATCAACTAGAGGATCTACCAAAATCCAGTCTTGTTTTTGGTACAAGGAATCCATTTCAGAATTCATGGCTTCTTGCCACTTGGTAATGTTTGTGCCTTCAACTGCTTCCTTGTAGGTAAAGGGATCATCATTGTCAACCAATAATGAGTCACCATCCTTAGTGACAAGAAAACCATATCATTCTGGTTCTCTCACCTCTCTCAAGCTCATACATAGTTCTTGTGTCTCTGAAACATATTGTTAATCCACGGGGCTTTGTGGAATATGTTCTTGTACCAACTCATGTGTATCTTGAGCCTCGACTTCATCAAAGTCTATCTTGCTCCCACTATCTCTTTTAGAGATGTTCTCCCTCTCAAGGAATATGGTGTGTCTTGTCACTATAACCTTTTTTTGAGGGGTTGTATAGGTAATATCCCATTGCTTCCTTGAGATATCCTATAAAGATACACTTTGTGCCTCGGGGTGCATGATTGTTACATGAAGAGGCCTTAACAAATGCCTCGCTACCCCATACATGTAAATTCGATAACGAGTCTTTGCGTCCACTCCATAACTCGTATCAAATACTATTTATATATTTAGTTGGTACTTGGTTTAGTATGTGTGCTTCTATTTGTAATGTGTATCCCCAAAAGGATAATGGGAGACTCACATGACTCATCATGGATCTCACCATGTCCAAGAGGGTGTGTTTCCACCTTTCACTTACACCATTCCACTAGGGCATGTATGGAGGAGTGAGTTGAGATAGAATCCCAAACCCCCGTAAGAAATCAATGAATTCCGGATTAAGATATTCTCCTCCTCTGTGTGAGAGAAGTTTCTTAATCTTCTTACCTAGCTGGTTGTTAGCTTCGTTCTTGTATTCTTTGAATAGATCAAAAGAATCTGACTTATGCCTCATTAAGTATATATATCCATATCTACTAAAATCATCAGTAAAAGTTATGAAGTACGAGAACCCACCCCTTGCTTTAACAGGAAATGGCCCACACACATATGTGTGAACTAATTCTAGAAGTTCTTTATCCCTTTCACCATTCCCACTAAATGGGGCTTTGGTTATTTTTCCTTGTAGACACGTATGACATACACTAAGTGGTTTTAGTTCGAAAGAATCTAAATACCCATCTTGATGTAATTTTGTCAAACACTTCTCATTGACATGACCTAGCCGGTGATTCCAAAGTTGGGTGTGGTATGAGTCATGTTAATTGACTTTTCCATCGATTTCCATTATTTGGTTTGTGTAGTCTAACACATAAAGGCCATTATATAAATGTGCCCTTCCAAAACAAATTCTATCTTTTTAAAAGTAGAAAGATCCACTTTCAAACTTGATGATAAATCCATTAATATCTAATCTGGATACTAAAATAATGTTTTTGGTTATAGAGGGTACATAATAACATCCTCTCAAAACCAATACCATTTCAATAGGCAATGTGAGGTGGTAGTCCCTGAAAGCTACAACAACAAGTCTGGCTCTGTTGGATTCTCATAGATCAACCTCCCCTTGATCAATCATCTTGAATCTACTAGGTTCCTGTATTTAGATATATATGTGATCACCACAAGTTGTATCTAATACCCAATTTTTGGAAACAAATAGATTTTATTCGATGACAAATGCACCGGAAGAATCCCCTTGCTTCCTTGGATGGGTGAAGTTTTTCTTCCAGTGGCCCTTCTTTCCACATGGGAAACAAACAACATCCTGTTCCCTTGCCTCCAATTAGGCATGCCTTTCATAGAAGGCGTTGAAGAAGCTTTGGTCTTAAATATCTTCTCCTTCCCATTCCTTTTATTCACCATAAGGATGAAGGTTTTTCAAACTTCATGTCATTATCCACTTGGCGAATGAGGATAAGAAGATCAGACAGAGACTTCTCAATGTTGTTCATGTGGAAGTTCACAACAATGTTTGAGAAGATCTGGGGGAGTGATGAAATAATGATATCAGTACCCAGTTCATCGGGGAGTTTAAACCCTAGATCCTCCAAGCGCTCAATGTAGCCATTGAGATTGACTACATGAGGCCCAACTGGGGCACCCTCTCCAAGCTTCCTCTGAAATAGAGAGTTAGAGATCTCAAACCTTTCTTGTATTTCTCTCTCCTGGTATAGACCACCGAGGTGCTCGAGCATGCTGTAGGCATCCATGTCTTCATGAGACTTCAGGAGCTCACTAGACATTTATGACAACATCAAACATTTAACGTCGAGTGCATCACTCAAATGTTGATCATAGACCAGGAAATCTTCACCACTCGCCACATGGGCTGGCGGATCAGGAAGTGAGGACCCCAACATGTAAAAATTTTGTTCATGGAATAGGATAACCCAAAGGCGCCTAAACCATTCCTGAAAGTTACTTCCAGTGAGGATATTATATTTATCCAAAATTGATCGCAGATAAAATGTGGTTCAAGAGTTTGTCATTTTGATCCTACAAATTAAAAGAGAAGATTTATCTGTACCATTTGATTACATTTTATGAAGAATCATAAATGAATTTATTAATTCTCCCATTATTTTATCAAGTCCCAATGTCCCTCACCATTGAACTCGGAATGTCCAGTTGCATTGACATTCTAGTGGAAAGGATCCATATTACCCTCCGTATAACCCCAACAAGTGTTCTTCAAGCTATTTGAAGGTATCTAGGTAGGCAGGTCTTTGCAAATTGTGAGCATATAGTTCCTTGTCTGGTAAGTGGACTCCCCAATCCTGAAATCCTGAATTGGATTTTCTCAACTCTTGCCTCCAATATTACATCAAGTCTAGAAAGGGCTACTCCTCTTGATGTAATAGGGTTAAGTCAACCTGAAACCTTTCATAAGGTCTTCCTTTATAAAATTAAGTGTCCCAACAAGGGTTGGTCAAACAAATAGTTTTATTGAGCCTTTCCCTTAATCAAGTAACGGAAGGCTTGGTTTGACTTAATATGGTATTTGAGGGATTTTATTCTTTATGCGTAGTTTTTCATTATCACCTGCTTGTTAATATTAAGTGATGAATTATTAAGTGATAAACCATCTTCTGATAATGTTTATGCATAGTCCGGTTTTTATTTTATTCCATATTTGCATGCTTTTTCATTTCATTAACTATGTGATCACAACAACACACACATAATAAATAAACCGTGAAATCAGACAGAAATAAAATAAGATGTCTTGATTATGAGCTTCTATTTGTTATCTTATCTAGTGGTTTTGATAAGCTAACCCTAACCTTGGGAAAACACCTTGAACCCGATGGTTCGTGTTTTGTAGATCCCACCTGTACTCCTTTGTATCTTCTTGTGTTGGTTTCACCTTAGCTTCGGATTTTGAACCATCTCCTCTAGCTTGGGAGATCCTCAATTACATGGGTTTACATTAAAGAAACCATGGGCACGCATGCCCTACATTTTATTGGAAGAAGGGTCACATGACAACAAATTTAAATTAAAAAAATTTAAATGAAACCATACACATAATAAGGGTCTTTGGTCCAGCTCATTATCACCAATATCATGAAATGACATTTACGAATATTTAGAATTCAAATTATTTTAATAGTTCTATTATGTAAGAGAAGTTGTGGTTGAAATTAATTAATTATGATCTTATAATTAATCAATTATTTATATTAAATTCCCTTCTGAATTTCCTTGAGATTCTTATCATCCATATCCCTTGTACAGGTCTTCATACTTTAGGAGGAAACCTGGTGAAATTTATGCAAAGTACACGACATGTAGTTTATATTTACACGGTGTGTATCTCATTTCACCATTAATCCAAAGTACATGCCGAGGGATTTGTCATGTTTTCTATACTTTGGAAATTTTTGAGTACATGGCGTGTAGAGAAATTATACATGGAGTCTACATCCTTGTTACATGGTAACAGACCTGGGGATCCCATGTAAGTGGTACGCGGCTTCTCCTTTGTACACGGTTTCACTTAGGACGGATCAAACTACACGGCCTGTTGCTCCAACATACATGCCGTGTATTCTGGTTCCCATGTTCCATTTAATTCCGGTCAACACATGGTGTTAAATTCTTAGGTGAAATCAATTCAAATGGCGTGGTTTGGCGGACCAGTACTGGTTTGTTGAACCTAAGTACACGACATGTAGTTTTCATTACACGCCGTGTATTCCCTTGTTGTACAGACAGAAAGAGCGGCTCCTCTGGATGAGATCCTCGTTTTTATTTTAATAAACATTAAAATTAAAAGGCGGTTTCTATGATATGAATCGAGAAATGAAGGAGGAAGAACAGATCTCATTTTTTCAGATTTGTAGAACGGTTTATTTCGAATTGAATCAAATATAAATGCGTGAATTATCAACGAAAATTAAATAATCTATAATATACATTGCAACCTCCCTTTGATATCATTTTAAGGTTCTGGGCGCAGAGGAAGCTCATGGGTGGATGTGTCTACTTGGCCTTTTTTCATTTACAATGACCAATTTGGGATCAATACGATGATAAAAGCCATTCTCCAGGGATCGAATCACAGAAATAGACAACGAAATGGAATGTCACGGAACCACAAACTAGGATCATTACAGGTTGATTATAATTAATTTAATCAATTGAAAATAAATACCATTTTGGTGTTCTTTCATCTTTGATGTTCTTGATCACGTTCCGATGTGATTCATTATTGCATCACATAAGACAAGTTTATACCTCCTCTAGTGGTAATCCACACGTGTACCTCGTATCTCGGGATGTCGCCAAAGGAGTCTTCGAGTGCTAGCGTGGAGAAACCTTTGCTTGTGTTGTCTGACATAGATCATCTTGATCCAATGGAAGAGGATCTCTCTCGGTCTTGAGAGAATTCTTGGAGGAGGAGGTTTTTTCATCCTTGAAAGAATTCTCCAAAATTGTTGTGCACAACGATTCACTTAGGTTAAGAAAAGAGTTGGGGTTGTAAGGATATCTATAGTCAGTTTTGAGGTTGTAGTGTTATGTCAATAAATAAATGAATTAGGCATTTTATTTATTTCATTAACTCCATTTTGTAAAGCCCATGTCGATTCATTAATTCCTTGACATACGCCCACACTGATTATAATAAATATCATTTAATAAAATGATATTTCCTCAAAATCCCGACTGGAAAAACTACAAAGCGTGTATTAATAAATACACGGCCTGTACTTGTTTTTCATTGAAAAGTACACGGCGTGTACATTAAATGTACACAACGTGTATATCTTGTTTTCATTTATTCATTTCTTTTCCAAAATGAAAACTACAAGGCATGGAAATTTAATAATACACATCGTGTACTTGTTTTCCAAATAAAACTACACAGTGTGTAATCATTGATTCACAGCGTATACTTCTTTTATTTTATTCTTCCCCCCACATTAAAAAGATTTAGGATTTCATGAATAATTATTAATCCATGTATGGGAATAATATTTATTCTACTTGAGAAACTTGAATTCACTTAGTGTGTGACCCTCTAGGCGCCTTTCTCGTTGGTATTAGGCGGGCTTACCTAAGGTCCAAGATTACTGTCTAGCAACAGGTCATGGCACCCAAGATAAAGTACTTTAATCTTCATTGACGTATCACCTCATACGAACACTTACTATGTAATTTAATCCCTTTGTCTCAATATATCATCAAGAAGGTTTCATGGTAGTGTCATAAACCTATATGCTTGATACGACATTCTATGATTACCTGAAATAAACTTGTTGTTTACACCATGGCCGTGGAATTAAATGAGACAGTTCTATTTCAATCAAAGGGCCGAGATATCAATTTCCATAAATGTAAGGGACAAATCCTTCCTTGACTTATCACTTAACAACATGTCATTCGTGACACACCTAATGTACCCTACTTCCCGTCAACTGTCTGCATGATGGTTTTCATCAGTAAATATTAGTGTGTGAGTCGTGACATGAGTTAATGGAAATATTCCAGTCTAAGGACCATTACACATGCTCATATATAGTAATGTATTATGACACCAAGACATGAGGAATTGCTATTGGTGGGTCTGTTCTTATAATCTTCCATCTTGGAGATTCCCAAGTGCGAACTCCTTGAGGGAGAGTCTCATCTTCTTACGAGTACTTGCACATGACGGTCTATATACTATGTGTCCTATCATAGTATTTTATCCAACCATAGAACATTATTTAGGAATATTGTTATATAATTTCAAGGTTCTCATCATAGCTAGGATATTCCATGACTTTATCAATGCAACAAATATTCTAGGACATTATTCAATTGTTGTCATGCAGAACAATGAACAATATATAATAAGTGAACATTCATGTAATCAAAGTAAAAAATAGTTGGTTCTCAAGACACCAAACCATACAATGGAAAAGGTGTATTTTTTATAAATGCAATGAGATTTGATATGTGGTGGGAGTTATGCATGGTATTACAAGGGTCCGAGGATTAGTTTCTACAAGTTAATGATGCAATAAAACTATAGTTATGTAACATGATGGGGGATTTCAACCCCTGTGTCTTGAGGAAAGATGTGTTGTGATGTCCTAGGTGTCTTTACGAAAGTAAAGATATGGGATTCCTGATTCTAGAAACAGATTCTAGGACTTATGAAGGTGGGGGTAGGTAGGGATGAATCATGGCCCTCATTAAATAAGGTTTGCATGTGGGGTTATATGTATGGAAGGGATGGGATCATATGGAATTTAGTGTTGGGGTTTGAGAGAATAAAATCAATATAGAAATAGTTTCATGGAACCTTGAATTGTTATGATCTCAACGAAATTGTAAAACATTTGATGTATTATTTGGCAAGTGAGCCTTGGTGAGGATGGTATTGTTTAGTTCACCTATTTAGTTCTTGTTGGTTTTGTTGTTTATTCATTGGAAAATTAGCATGCCCTTTTAAAATGATCACTTGAGGCCTTGGGTATGATCCTACTGAGTATGCATGTACTCTCACCCTAGGTATATAAACAATTTGTAGGTTTCTAGGAGGAATTTGGGAACCAATATGGACACTACCAGAATGTAATTTGATCTATTATTGAGTCACAACCATATAGTTTATATTTGGTATATCTGGATACTTTTATTTTATTTTCATATACATTTGTTCATGAATTTTGGTATTGTTTTGGCTTTAAATTTATATTTTTTTACTGGAGTTTCTTGGTGGTTGTTTATCCTATCTCTAAATCATGTTTTATTTATATATTTTAATTCCTCTTATATGTGATGTTTTCACACCCTCAATTATTTCTTCCAACTCAGATCCTATCAGTGGTGGGACTCAGGACTTCATTACTCTCTTTATTCACTTCGATATCTTTGGATGTTGGGGGTCACGACATGGACAATAGAAATTTGAGAAATATAGAGCTTGAAACATAAGAAGGAATCATATAGATCATGTTTATAATATGAATTAGAGTCCCAATATTTTAGTTTCTTCCTAATACAATAATGTGATTGGAAATACAATTAATACCTTTGAGGAATATTTCCTCAAAGTTTAGAAATATTGCAATTTTTAAGGGACATAAACCAAGGTGGATGCCCACATAGGATTAACCTAGAAAGATAATATATCTTTGGTCTCATAATGTATGAATAATCTAAAAGGATATATCTTAGTAAAATGTGTTTGAGGTAATGGTCTGGGATTACAAGAAAGCAGATTCCCATTTATGAGCCTCTTTCACAAATATTAATAGAATAATAATTATTATAGACTCATAATATAATTTCATCCCATGAGATGGAATAATTAAAATATTTAGGGTTATACAACAAGGTGGATAATGATGTCATAAATTAATTATTTATTCTATAATGTAAAATGATAGAATACCATGAATGGTCTTCTGAATATACATGTATGACATATATGAACTTTTGACGTAATTTCATTAGAGAACTATTTCTCTCCAATTACATTACCAATTTAGGGTCACAGGATTGGGTGACCTCAAGAGGATTACACACTAAAAAGAGACCACATTACTTAAGGTGAATGAATAGGGTTCCACATGTCATGGACACATTTCCAAGGGTGTTCAAATGACACAACTACATGTCCAAGGTTGTTCACATGATGAGGATGACATGTCAAAGGGATCATAACTAGACTACATGGACAATATCAGATAAGGTCCTTGCATGAATTATATCAATGACATGTAGATCATGTTGATAAGATCAATACATTATCATCTCATAATTATCAACATCCATGAAATAGAATGTTTGGGGTGACATGTATGAAGGTGCATGGAGATTGGTTCAAGGATTTGGAAATTATCATAGGCTTTATGATGGGATTGGGAAATAGTGTTCTACTGACCATAACACCATAAAAATCCTCTTTGAACCTATAGTATAACAATATTTTCTTGAAGGTAATATACCAAAGGAAACATGGAAGATATTTTAGTTTCATTTTCATGGTCACAGTGCAAAATCACATAAAAATAAGGTTGGTGTTAAAGGGATCAAATATCAAGGCCACATTTTCAAAGGAACATGAGTCTATTTTAAGGAAAAGGGTGAATGTACAAGCCAAAAAGAGACATCACATAATTTCTGATTAGTCTTTTGATCATACAAGAAAATCACATGAATGCTTCTATATAGAAAATTAGTCATAAGTAAGGGTTGTGAAACCAAGGGTCTTCGTATGATAAGGCCACATATCGAAGGACAACATCCTAGGGTCACATGAAGGACTAGATGCATTGATAGTTTTTGTGGGGGTGTCTCATGATGATCAATTCACTATGTTATTTCTTTAGGGGGTCACATGTTGGTGTATCATTATGGGGTCTCATTATTACATATAGAATTTATTTGAAAAAAGTATCCAATTATCCATCACCTACATATATATTTCTCCCCACTCATCTATCATGTTATTCACTCTACCCCACATTCAAGAATTTGGGAAAAGGTTTATATAGGAAAAAGGATGTTAAAGAAACCACCACATTTCATGGTGAGTGTTCCGCATGTACTAATTTTATGTAGTTGGACTCAAATATTCATTTTTACAAAACACTGATCATTCATCATAATCTTGTGATACTGAGGGGGATACATGATGTCCTAATCCCTTCACAGTGGATCTTGGTTGGCATCACATGATTGTATTATTTATTATGAGATTTCTTTTTATATAATCGATGGAAAAATGCAACATGATTCATGTAAAACCCTGAGATTTTATGAAAAATATTATTTTAATTTCATTAATGTCTTATGTTGTATTCTACACCAAGATTACCCTGCGCTATACGCAACACCGTATTAGCTTGCAGTGTACGCAACACTATTCTTGGACCGTGTTACACACAATTTTGATAATAGTTATTCTACGCAACATTGAGTATATATATATATATATTAAATGTATAAATGAAATATGGTTGGATTCTGTTATACGAAACAACGAAGGATTCTTTCACAACACGCAACCCTGACTTGGCTTGCATTACACGCAATCGCGACCTTCCTCGATAGCGTGTGTTGTACGCAATACCGGGTTTTAATAAACAATGTTATATTATTATAATATTGTCATGAACTAGCCATTATGAATAGTATTAACTAAATTTTGAATTTTATAACATTATTATTCATCTTACACATTTCTAGAACATGGTATAAGAACAAAATAAATTTTTCGTGTAAAATAAGTATTTTTCAAAAAATGCAGTTTTACCGCCTTTTGATGGAGCACCCTCTTTAAATATAGTTATTGACATGTTTATATGTTCAATTTGACAAAATAATATTCTTCTTTTGAATCAGGATATAAAAATTTACATTAGATAAAGTTTTGATATTTTTCCGATAACTTTCACATTTTAATGAATAGTAAAAACACGCTATATTTTAATTAAAAACAACTTTTTTCATCGTAATATATTATGTGGTTAAATTATAATATTGAATGGTTTAAAAGAATAAATATAATATATTTTTACCATTTAATATAATGTATGTCATTAGAATTGATTTTACCTTGAATTCGTAGGTTAAATCAATTCAATCTTTTGCAATGTTTTAAAGAAAAACCCGTTTTCTTTCGACAACGGGATTAATTTTAATTTAATTTCTGAATATTTTGTGTATTGAATTTGGAAAAATGGATTCCATATTTGGAATCAGTGGGTCCAAATTATGTTAATAAGCTACTTTTTATTTTTGGGAATTATGAATAGTAACTACGGTAAATTTTATTTACCATAGTTAAAGGTAAATCGGGTAATTAAGGGTAAGTATAATATTTTAAAATTACCCTAACAAATGTCAAAATCCTATTGGATGAATAAAAGTCGACCCATATCACCTAAGGGTCGGATTATAATCATTTAATGGACATTTGTCCATGAAAATAACTTAATTATTATTAAAACCAAAGAAAGTGACAACATGTCACTCTCTTAAATCTTATAAGTATATTAATTTTAATTTAGTGATAAACTTCATGAAACTTCTAACATGAATAGTCTCAATAAAGCTAATGAAATTATCTACATCATATAAATTTATTTATAATTTTTAGGTATTAAATAATTATCATTAATTATGACACAATATTGATGCAGAAATTGTTTATCTAGTGAAAAATCAATAATATTGTTTTTATTAAACTAATAGTGACCATAAAATGCACAAATACCTAACCAAAACTTATTGGACATGTAACTTTAAACCATAAGCATCCAATGGTCTAATATTTGACCATTTGGAGCCTTATAAAAGCGATTATGACACTTATATTATTTTATTTTAAATGATGCCAAAGTTGTCACCTTCATAATTTAATAAATATAACAATTTAAATATTGTGATTTTAAGATGATAAATTCGAGTAAAAGTATTATTGTGAAAGTTAATAGATTTATTTTCATCATAGGATTTTATTTTTAATTTTTATGCAACAAATAAGTATATTAAATAATTATTCAAAAATGTTGTAGTATTTATTTTATTAAGAGATAAACCAAAAAAATGGTTTCAAAAATAATAAAATAAATATTATATGAACTATTTAATGTGATCCAATAATTTTTAAGATACATATGATATTTTATGAATCTATTATAAACTTTTAGTTCGAACATATCTTCTGTATTTATTTTATTTAAATTCAAATAAATGAATAGTCTCAAAATTGACACTATTGTTATTCTATAAAAAACATATTATAAAATTGATTAAAAATCACAAAATATTTAAAAATTATAAATTTAGATTTATATGATCTAAAATGTTATTAAGAATCCAATTATGGACAATTCACAACAAATAAGTAATTATTTGTTATAATTTAAAAATTAGAATGTTATTACCACAAATAAAATTAAATTGATTAAATAAGGATAAATCATGTTGATAATGTTTAAAGTAAATTCCTAACATGTCTAAATTCTATTGGATGATGATATTAAAACCTTATCTTATCTTATATTCATATATGAGTCATTTTTGGAGGTTTTTATGTGGGGTTATATTTATTATAAATTAATATTTTTAAGAATTCCAAAGGTGCCCCTCTCCTCCCTTATAAAAGGGCACCTCCTCCCCCTCCTCCTCACACCAATTTGAGCACTCAAGCTCGGCCAACCCCTGCCATTTTCTCCTCTCCACTTCCCTAGAATAATCCTAGAGGTCCTGGTCTTCTTCAAAGACCAATCTTAATTCCCTAAGTGGAGGATTCAAAGAGGCGTTCCAAAGAAGAGGTAATATCCATTACCGATCTTTTCAATTTCTTTCTTCTTCAACTACTTCTTCTTTAGTTGTTTCATGATAAAGTAATAACATCAGTATTACTTACATACTGATATGTTATTATAAATATGAAACAACCCTAATTCACCTTCTATCCATCCTACGGAAAAATGAAATCACCGCGCGTGCGTACGTACAGAATACCGTCTCCACGCCGTGGTGTACTCTATTTTCCACCATCACCTTACAAGGATGGGTATAATGGTGTAATGAGTAACTATATATTATTATTATAAAGTGATATTGATACTGAAATAGTATAAATACACTTAAATACAATTCCATGATCATAGGAATGATATCATCACTCGTGCGTACGTACGGAATACCGTCTCCACGATGTGATGCGACTCGTTCTACATGATCTTCATTTCATACTGATTATATAAATGAATTGAATGAATGAATATGATATATATTAAACTAATACAAATATTGAAATCAGGTATCTATATCCTAAAGAAAATAATAAGAATTTATTCGACAAAACACGCATAAGAACAAAAAGTTATAAACACCCAAATAACAAGTAGCAATGAAATATTACTACTAAGAAGCTAAGAATATGACCATATATGATATCATATCAATATGTATGATTCTGGAATAAGTCAATAACATTATTTAAACCATTATACAGGAGCTTCGGACACGTACAAAGCAAATCAGACCTAAGGTAAGGGAAATATCACAATCTCATTTTTATCCGAGATTGTTTTTACTTTGGTATTTACTGGGGTGTATTTTATCATCCAAATCCATGTTTCCTCAATATGTAATATTATTTCCATCCACCTACAATTTTTTAAATCCTATTTTACCCTTAGGTGAGTTTTTAGTAAAATATATGAAAGGAATCTTTTGACGTTTTTCGAACGAGGTACTTTTTCGACTTTTCCGACAAAAGTACGAGAAGAATGTTTTTTTAACTTATACGGCATGAATGGATTTTTAAAACATTATTTCCAAGAATCTTCCTTTATAAGTTTTCAAGTTTATTTTTAATCAACTTCTTTTAGTTTATAATTGTATGACATGTCAAGAAAAGAAAAGTGTTTTTGAAGTAGAAAGGATATTTTCCTCATAAATGGAGTTCAAGTGTTTTATCAAAATTATTTTTCATGTAAGATAATAAAGGGTTCTATTTCTATCCCTATTATTACATGGATTTGATTTTGTTGTGATGGAAATATTTTTATGAATTCATTTATCTTATATGAATTGTTTTATGATGTCATGTTGTTTAAGAATCCCATTTTTATTACATGGGTTATGCTATGATGTATGGTTTATAATTTTGTGGCACACATAAGAATGGTATAATTATGAGATGGGTGGGACCTATATCTCCCTCCAATGCATTGGGTAAAGATTTTATATCTCATGAGATAGACATGGCTGGAATGGTAGGTTATACCGGTTCAGTGAAACTGGACTGAAACGAGGGTTACTCGATTCAGAAAGGGACTTTGTCCACTAAGATAGTCTTGGCAATGAGTCTTGACTAACAAGAAATGATTCTCTATGATTATGTGTGTATGCCACAAAGTTATATGTTTTAAGATTATGATTATTGTGATTACATATCACTGCCATGATTTATCCCATGTTATGAAATTATGATCTCTTTTGCAGGATAAAATTTCCAAAAGTTATGTGCTTGTGTATACGATGAGATTTATATTTCTTTTGTTTACCCTTACTGAGCATTTGAGCTCACCCTTTTATGTTTTCTTTTCCCCAGGATATAAAGAAAGGTTTTAGGTATAAAAAAAGGGAAGATCTTTATGGGAGATATTGGAGATCTTTCACCACGATTAGAAGATTACGTTCCGAGTTTCCAAAGACACTAAACTATTACGATCCTTGTGTGTGTGTTTTTGTTATGTACTAAGTATTCCGCAAAAGTAATGTAATGTCCATGTACGTCAAGCTTCGGGTCTCTACAGTTGGTATCAGAGGAAAGGTTTAGTCAACCTTTGGAAACTAGGATGCGAGAATTTTAGTGAGATCCCTAGAGATATTTATAAGGTTTGTCTAGGGATGTCCCTAAGGATAAGTATACGTATAGGATACAGTCCTATAACTACGGTAACGATCTTAGAATTTAACCTAAGAAGTTAGATATTGAGGATACTCCCCCTTTATTATGTTGTTTTCCCTGGCATGATTTTTGCCTCTCACACTATTTTTTTTGGGTTTTAGACGATGGTTGGAACCCGAAGGAACCGTGTTGATCAATGCAATGGACAATGAAATAATTGCCCTCCTGAACAAACAAATGTTATGGGAGATGGAGTGCAAAATCTTATTGTTATACTTACACAAGCTATGAATCATTATGGACTTTCAAATGAGCAGAGAAGGGAACAATATTCTATTGAGTCCTTCATGAGGCAACGTCCACCTTCTTTCAGTGGGACTTCTGATCCACTTGTTGCTGAACAATGGATCAATACCACTGAAAAGATATTTTCATTTCTTCACTGTTCTGAACATGATAAAGTCATCTTAGCAGTATATCGTTTGGAAGGTGAAGCTGATCAATGGTGGAATCTTATCAATAATACGAGGCCAAGAGATGAAATTGAGTCCATGGAATGGGACGAGTTCAAGAACTTGTTTTTCAGTAAGTACTTCCCCCGTATTCTTCGAACAAAGATGGAGAAGGAGTTTCTTGAACTAAAGAAAAAGGATGATGAATCTGTTGGTATATAAGAAGCGAATTTTACAAGACTTGCAAGGTATGCATCTGGCATTATCATCCAACCTGAAAGTAAAGTTGATCGATTTTTCAGTTGCTTAAAACCAAGTCTTCGAAGGGCATTAGCTATAATAGACTTCAGTAGCTATGAAGAAATTGTGCGTTGTGCTATCAAGGTAGAAATGGAAGTCGGTGTTACATATCCATCTCATGGTTTTGACAAGAAACGAAAGATGGAGTTCAAGGAGAAATATCAGAATAATGGTGAAAAGAAGATGAATGTTTCCTTATGCACAAAGTGTGGAAAGAAGCATGGTGGAGATTGTCTTAAAGGGACTAGAAAATGTTTTAAGTGTGGAAAAGAAGGTCATCGAGCAGCTGAGTGTCGAAGTAGTGGGAAAAGGGTTTCTAATGATGTGAATAAAGAAAAGACTGCAGAGAACGCACCACCAACACTTCAATGTTTCAAGTGCAAGGAGATGGGACATTATGCCAATAAATGCCCTAATCCAAGGGTTGGTGATGATCGACATGAGAAACCGCTTAAGGCAAAGGATAAAGGGAAGTCACATGTGATCACTATTGGCGATGTTGAATATGACATCGATGTGGTGGAATGATTCAGTGTTTATGTAATGGGATTCCAAAATAATGTTGTATATAGTATCGTGGAATATTGGAATATTTATGTTTTGGATTTCAATAATTTTATGGTACCAGTAACCATGAAAAGTGATTGAGACATTTTTGGTAAACAGAGGATATGAGCATAATTAAGGGATAAGAAGATAATAAGATGTTTGATTGTATTCATGAGCTCATGATTGATATAAGGACTAAGTGATATCATGGTTTGAGTATATAGAATTTTGAGGATTTTGGTATGTGGAAAGTGTTAACTTTTAACTGCATTCATGTTTTCACTAAGGTTCAATGGGTATTCATTATTCAAGAGAATACATGATTAAGGTATTCACATGTTTATAATTTGACCAACAAGATATATCTTATGATATATGGGGGATAAATGATGGCATTCACGTGATTATTCTGTGACATTTCAAGTAATCATTTTCTTTATACTATGAGCTTGGACTGAAGTATTTTAGATAAGCCTAAAGATTAGAATGGATTATGTTGGGCATAAGTTAGGATAAAACGTTTTTCAATATTATTGATGGGATGTTATAGTAATATAGTTTTAGAAAAAGGACAACCTGCAGGACGGGCGATAGCCCATCGCGTCGGACAAGGATGTGGGAATCAAACCCACAACCGAAGTGCGACTAGCCTTTATCGCCTACCACTGGCCTACAGGAAGTCCCTGTTTAGTAGAAACTAGTTTTATTATATTAAGCAGTATGATATATGAAGTATAAGTCCATTTTAGGAACAATATATGATTAATCTCACTATAGATCAACTTATGTATATAATTTTTGCTAACCTTTTGTTTGAGACAGATGGAATGACCTGTCATTCTATCACATGATCTGCTAACACTTCACGAATAACAAATTCATCTTCATTTATTTAAGAGATGAAGTGGAAATTGTTCAAGGCACGAACAACAATGAGATTGTACCAAAATAAAGTAAGTATTTATTCTAATTCAAATTTTCAAATTTAGGGAAATGATCTTGAAAACCAAAAATGTTGTCCTAGTTCCCTTATACCCGATGAATCAGATGGTACCCTAGATCATCACAAATTTATGGCTTTGTGATTGCTAGATTTTCCATAGCCATGTTCTCTACCACTCTCCATCAGAACATGATGGTTAGATTTCTCTTCCATATCTATATTTTCACCTATGTGGAAACCCAGTGATTAGTTTATTTGGGTAACCATTACGTTTCATACTTTTGTTTTTAAAGATAAGTTTTGGTATTCCTTTTTACGATGTGGGTTTCTATCAAAGAAACTTTCAAATAGTAAACCATTTATAACCCCGACAAATTTCGAGGGAGAAATTCATTTTAAGGGGGGTAGAATGTAACACCCCGAGATTTTATGAAAAATATTATTTTAATTTCATTAATGTCTTATGTTGTATTCTACACCAAGATTACCCTGCGCTATACGCAACACCGTATTAGCTTGCAGTGTACGCAACACTCTTCTTGGACCGTGTTACACACAATTTTGATAATAGTTATTCTACGCAACATTGAGTATATATATATATATATATATATTAAATGTATAAATGAAATATGGTTGGATTCTGTTATACGAAACAACGAAGGATTCTTTCACAACACGCAACCCTGACTTGGCTTGCATTACACGCAATCACGACCTTCCTCGATAGCGTGTGTTGTACGCAATACCGGGTTTTAATAAACAATGTTATATTATTATAATATTGTCATGAACTAGCCGTTATGAATAGTATTAACTAAATTTTCAATTTTATAACATTATTATTCATCTTACACATTTCTAGAACATGGTATATAAACAAAATAAATTTTTCGGGTAAAATAAGTATTTTTCAAAAAATGCAGTTTTACCGCCTTTTGATGGCGCACCCACTTTAAATATAGTTTTTGAAATGTTTATATGTTCAATTTGACAAAATAATATTCTTCTTTTGAATCAGGATATAAAAATTTACATTAGATAAAGTTTTGATATTTTTTCGATAACTTTCACATTTTAATGAATAGTAAAAACACGCTATATTTTAATTAAAAACAACTTTTTTCGTCGTAATATCTTATGTGGTTAAATTATAATATTTAATGGTTTTAATGTATAAATAGAATATATTTTTACCATTTAATATAATGTATGTCATTAACATTGATTTTACCTTGAATTCGTAGGTTAAATCAATTCAATCTTTTGCAATGTTTTAAAGAAAAACCCGTTTTCTTTCGACAACGGGATTAATTTTAATTTAATTTCTGCATATTTTGTGTATTGAATTTGGAAAAATGGATTCCATATTTGTAATCAGTGGGTCCAAATTATGTTAATAAGCTACTTTTTATTTTTGGGAATTATGAATAGTAACTATGGTAAATTTTATTTACCATAGTTAAAGGTAAATCGGATAATTAAGGGTAAATATAATATTTTAAAATTACCCTAAAAAATGTCTAAATCCTATTGGATGACTAAAAGTCGACCCATATCACCTAAGGGTCGGATTAGAATCATTTAATGGACATTTGTCCATGAAAATAACTTAATTATTATTAAAACCAAAGAAAGTGACAACATGTCACTCTCTTAAATCTTATAAGTATATTAATTTTAATTTAGTGATAAACTTCATGAAACTTCTAACATGAATAGTCTCCAGAAATCTAATGAAATTATCTACATCATATAAATTTATTTATAATTTTTAGGGATTAAATAATTATAATTAATTATGACACAACAGTGATGCAGAAATTGTTTATCTAGTGAAAAATCAAGAATATTGTTTTTATTAAACTAATAGTGACCATAAAATGCACACATACCTAACCAAAACTTATTGGCCATGTAAATATAAACCATAAGCATCCAATGGTCGAATATTTGACCATTTGGAGCCTTATAAAAGCGATTATGACACTTATATTATTTTATTTTAAATGATGCCAAAGTTGTCACCTTCATAATTTAATAAATATAACAATTTAAATATTGTGATTTTAAGATGATAAATTCGAGTAAAAGTATTATTGTGAAAGGTAATAGATTTATTTTCATCATAGGATTTTATTTTTAATTTTTATGCCACAAATAAGTATATTAAATAATTATAAAAAAATGTTGTAGTATTTATTTTATTAAGAGATAAACCAAATAAATGGTCTCAAAAATAATAAAATAAATATTATATGAACTATTTAATGTGCTCCAATAATTTTTGAGATACATATGAAATTTTATGAATCTATTAAATCTTTTAGTTCGAACATATCTTCTGTATTTATTTTATTTAAATTCAAATAAATGAATAGTGTCAAAATTGAAACTATTGTTATTTTATAAAAAAACATATTATAAAATTGATTAAAAATCACAAAATATTTCAAAATTATAAATTTAAATTTATATGATCTAAAATGTTATTAAGAATCCAATTATGGACAATTCACAACAAATAAGTAATTATTTGTTATAATTTAAAAATTTGAATGTTATTACCACAAATAAAATTAAATTGATTAAATAAGGATAAATCATGTTGATAATGTTTAAAGAAAATTCCTAACATGTCTAAATTCTATTGGTTGATGATATTACAACCTTATCTTATCTAATATTCGAATATGAGTCATTTTTGGAGGTTTTTATTTTGGGTTAGATTTATTATAAATTAATATTTTTAAGAATTCCAAAGGTGCCCCTCTCCTCCCTTATAAAAGGGCACCTCCTCCCCCTCCTCCTCACACCAATTTGAGCACTCAAGCTCGGCCAACCCCTGCCATTTTCTCCTCTCCACTTCCCTAGAATAATCCTAGAATAATTCCCGGTGATTCCCTCCTCCCCCTCCTCCTCACACGACTGGAATCACCGTTTGGACCTGGGATAAAGCCCGGTGATTCCCTCCTTCAGAATATCCATTTGGTGAAACAACTAAGGATATCTGGTCACAAAAGGTTTCATAGTCGATGTACCACGACCCAGACTCTCTTACACGCTCGGAGAGAGAAGGATTCAACACCATCGACTAAAGAAAAAGGTCCCACGCCTTTTACCATACCAACACAGGGTTACACCGACACCCCACATCACCCTGGTAACAACTCAAACTTTGAGAAGGGAGAAAATAATTTCACACACAGAGTCTGACAATTCCACCACAAAATGTAGAAGAGTCTTAATGCATACCTCCTTCCACCTCATGGTCCGCATGATTGTAGACGTCCAAAGCTCGCAGTTGTCTATGGTCCCAACTTTCAGCTCTCGGAGCCTGACGTGGACCGCCTGGTGGTGATGGGAAGACCTCGTAAGATCTTCCTCCACTTCTAGCTCCTCCCGCTCCTCTACAAGTAACACCTATTTGGGCGCTACTCTGATCATGGCGCTGCCTCTCCCACGGTGGTGCACCCGCTGCCTGCCCGATATTCTCAGCATGCCCTGTCGGGCAGTCTCACGCCAGGTGACCATGCCCGTCGCAAGCATAGAATCTGTGCTCTCTGGGATTCCCTAATGAACTCTGGTGCCACTGTGGTGTACGGACATGCCCCTGAGTCCGGTTGTCAGAAAGCCACCTGCGTCGAGGTTCTGTCTGTCGATGCCCGCTAGCTGTAGCAGACGTCTCGACTACAATATGCCTGCTACCACCACCAACTGTAGAGCGTGACAGGAATCTCTCTGTCACCAGTGTCTACTCTAGCACCTCAGCATTGGAGGAAATGCACAAGGGTACTATGACAACACGAATCTCTCTACGGAGACCCTTCTCGAAGTTATGCGCTCAGAAGTTGCTGTCATGGACCATGTTCGGGTAAAAACGTGCACAGTCCGCGAGCCTAGTCACGTACTTAGACACCATCATACATCCCTGATGAAACAGAAGGAGCTCCTAGATCCTAATGGAGCATAATCAGAAGGGGTAAAACTCCTCATGGAACAACAGCTAAATGTCACCCCACGAAAGCAACGACTCATCAAGTAACTGAGTCACCAGACTCCACCAACGACCAGCTGCTCCGTGGAAAAGGCTAGCTGCCAAACACACCATCTGATCTGCCGGTGTCTGCCCAAGATTGAAGGGGAAAACCACTATCTCGATCCAAACCTCTACTACCTGAGGGTTTGGCTCACCACTGAACCTCGGCGGTCTCTGTCACTAAAACTCACAGAGCACGCTCTACTTATGATGAAGCTCAGTCTGCTCTGCTGAAGCTGTCAACTGTTCACCAGGTGGGGGTGCTGCTACTGGACCACCTGGAGAAAGGGACTCACATGATGGGTCTTGGACTAGGGCCTCGTAGCTCAAAGGGTCATCTTCACGAACCAAAGATGGTATCATGGATAGATGTCTTTGCAAGGACATCCCTAATATTATCATGGAGTGTCGCGGCCAGATGAGATTATATTTATATAACAGTAACAATAATGGGGAGATGAATCAAGAAGGATAGTCACGACTCAATCTTATGGGATTCACAAACCAATTTTCCCTGCAACAGGTGTCTCAGCATTCCGAGTCGACAAGAGGGTTATCAGGGTCCTGGTGAATTGATACGTCGGCCGCAATACCATCACTGGACTCCCTGTCCTGAGAGCCACTCTCGAGACAAATTGCCACCATTGCCCTAAATCCCAAAAAATTCCTTTTTAGGGACGTCCAAAAAATGTCCCAAGGAATTAACTAGCTCTGATACCACTTTTTCGCAACCTGACCCCACCCAGCCTCGAGCTGCAACTACCCCAAGCCCGCCTCTATAGGCCAGGGGCTGGCGACCAATGCTGAAGGCTAAAAAACTCGTGGAGGCATTTGCCTAAGTACCTGTATACACACACGCAGCCCACTGGATGCAGAAGTGTAGAGTAAAAAGACAAGTGAAGGACCAACTGCTATAAAAAACCACAAAGTGCATCGATATCTATAAAGTACAAAGAAAGTGCTGAAGGTAAACTGAAAAGAAAAGGAAAAAAACACGCGCCCAACCAGAAAAGTACCACAACCTGACAACAGTTAAACAAAAGTAAAACAGTTGGCAAAGTCCCACTCTTGGAACCCAACTACAACCTCCGCAGGTGGTCCAAGATCCCAAACTCCTAAGATCCTCTGACGTCACGACCAACCTGTCCGTCATCTGCTAGGGCACACCAAGTGCGGGCAAAGCCAAAGCAGGGGTGAGTATAAAAATACTCAGTAGGATGCCCAGAAGGCTCATGGGACAAACATAGGAGGTAATGAAGAGGTGGGAAACAGATCGAACAGGGAAAAGTAAAGGAGTACAACCAATAATGCAGTAAAGAGTATAGCTCAACCCAACAATAGGAAGGAAGTAGACTTGTCCAAAATCAAGGAGCAAGAAAAGGTGATAAAATGATGTTTTTGTCGAGTCTTAGCTATCTATAGTAGGAGATTAGACTCGTCCAACCATGAGAAGCTAGACACCAAAACCACGTGGCATACCCCGCATGTTTTCGCCTCTCCTGGAAAGAGAGTAACCAAAAACCAAGAAGTGGGTACTAGAACAAGGTATACATATATATATATGCCCTCTCAAGAAAACCGAAAAAGATCATAAGGGGATATTCATCTCGTCGCTCAGCCCAAGGAAGTGAGTTTCCAAAAGTCCTAGAATTAAACACCATCGATGCCCAGTATCCACACGTCTGCCCCGAATTGCATTTCAAGGGGCTCAAATCACTGCATCTTGAAACTATCCGCTTTGGGTGACACTGACTCGCACGAATAGTATTATGTCGTATCTCAAGGATGTGTATTGCTGGGGAAAGCGCCTATCATACATGAGAGTTCTAGGGGAATTCAAACCATACCTTGTCACTATCACACAGTCGAGTGGTCTTCTCAAAGTTGATGGGTTCCCACTGCCTAGCCCCGCAAAAGGGTAATTTGCTGGTGGGAGACCCGGATCTTCTCTGGCCATCCATGCGGGATGGTACCACACAGTCCATCCCTGATGGATGGTACACTACTGGCCATCCCTTCTAGATGGTACGTCACTGGCCATCCTTGCTGGATGGTACGTCCTAGGCCATCCCTGCTAGATGGTACCTCACTGGTAACTTGAACATGTAGAGGGAAACATGTCATGATAGATCGCGGAAGGAAGATATTATCTCGATACACAACTTGGGAGTCTGTGTACAGGGCTCATTAGGGGCTCCGTACCCTACTGGAAACAACCTCCTGCGTAGAGGATTGGTGCCCGTATAATGTGTTAGTCACACCCATACACAAAGAACCCAACCAGGGAACATGAAGGGATGTGAGAATCTCCCCGGGCCTCTCGGGGCGATAAATGCTCCAATCCACTGAGTCTACTATCGAAGCAGGTCGAGACACCTCACTCCAGAAAGTGGGAGCACACCCACACTGTACGAACGCACGTAGCCGTAAACAATGTCGCAGCCCGGTGAAAGGGACACAACACTAAAATCCCCCTAAGCTGAAAGAACAGGGGAACCCAAACAACTCTGCAAGTCAAACCATAATGAATAGAACCAGAGGACCCACTCAACCCTATTAGCTGAAACCATTGATAACTGAACCAGGGGGACCCACTCAACCATGCTAGTCTAAACGCTGCTAACAGAAGAGCTCTCTGTGTTGTAGGAGGTCAAAGTTACATAATGAAGAACATGACGCACACCTGGTGCCCACAAAACATTTGGCCCTAACTCTTCTCCAAAACAAGTACACAAACGTTCTCTGGTACAACTACAACATGTACCTCCAATCATTCCCATATACTCCCAGAGTATACCACATTTCCAGCCCAAGGGCTATTGTGCACACAACACCCAACGTCAGCGTGAAGGGAAAAAACGTAATTTCCCCAACCTGTTTCCTCCACGGCCCTAGAACGACCATCCGTATCTCTTTAACATCCACTTCACTCACATGGGAGTGAACGCAATCACCCTCAAAGGGTTCGATTCCAACCACAGCTAGAAGAACGTCCATTGGAGTACCTTTTATGCTTCAACATTTAATAAGATTTCGAAAGAGACTCCGCACATCCAAATGGATCATACCATTGTAATCCTTGCTCAAAAAAATGCTACACACCTCAAACAGATATCTGACGGAAAATCCATCCAACACTGCTTTACGCTCGAATAGCGACCCAAGCCTCGGTCCTGAAAATAGTTGGGCACGTCACACCATTGCGATCTCCTCGGAAATACATGTCAAATTGGCTGCTTACTTGAATGGAACAGATGTCCGGAGAAAAATATTCTTTTTGCCGTATCTTACAGGAGCGGTGCTTCATGGGTCCTACATCTCAGTCCCGAAGTGCAACGAACGGATCGCACGGTTTCGATCCTCTCGAAAAATTACACAAGATTGATTATCCACTTGTCCGAAACGGACACCCGGTGATAATGACAGAAATCTCCACCAACTCCCAAAACAACCCTCATGGGGCCCGCACCATCATGCTGAATTAAAGTGGGCGGATTGTTCCATTGCAAAGCCCTCATTAAAACACCCAAAATCGACTGCTCGCACAGCCCAAACGGACATCCGATGAAAAAGTTTTAAAGCGCTATATGCAACTTAAAAGACGGGCCGTGGGGTCCATGCCTCAACTCCGACTTCAATGCCTAAAACCACACTGGAATGCTCTACCATGTCGTCAGGGTTCCAGTGTCGCTAAAGATTCTCAAATTGGACTTTGGATGAGCCCATGCTGACTAAATGAAGAATCTCAGAAAGAAAATGCTAAACCACTTAATGGACTTGTCGTGCCACCGAGCCCCTCGCCCAAGGAATCAAAAATTCTTGAGACCAACTCAAAATTCTTGTATTATTTCAAGGAAAGCATCTCTGTTAATGGCACGCAAATCCGAAACATGGTCAGAATTTTATGTGCGTTTTAAACATTATTGGAATGAAACTGGGTGGGCCAGGCCAGTTCGGACAGACCGCACACTCCCTGAACAGGCAGTCCGCGGTTCACCGCGCGAACCAACCTTCCTCGCCCGGACCGGATTAGCCGGTTTGGCTTTTCTGAGTGGACCCGTGAGATGCGGGTCCTTGCTGCTCCAGGGGTCACGATGACCCCGGTTTGTCACGATGACCGGCCGAGCTGCAGGTTCTGTGTCGCTCAGAAGAGCCCCCTACCCCGCGCTCGCCGTCGCCCCTAGCTCGCCCGGCCACCGCGCTCGCCCAACCTCCTCTGCACGGCCTCCCCTCCACTTGTTCTCGCCGACCTCTGTTGTCAAGAAGACTAGGGATTCCACTTCCTGGACCCCTGCCGTGCTGCCTCTAGGCCTCGTCGCCGCCCGGAAAGCTGCCGGAAAAACACCAAACAACCTCCAATCTTCGGCCGACCGCTGCGGATGCCTCAAGAATCAGATTTAAAATCTGAAAGATGCATAGGAATGATCATAACAGGTATTAAACAACCAAGTGGTTAGATCGAAAAAAGAAATAGAAATTTGATGCAATAATTTAATTTCAAAGGGGAGGTTCTAAATTAAAACCCGAAATGAAGAACCCTTACCTGCAGGGGCGTAGCCCGATGCTTCACGGTCAATCCGAACCTCACCGGAACCGAAACCGCCTTGAAGAGAAGGGATTGAGTGGAGGGGAGGGCTTGAAGAGATTCTTCCCCCAGAGAGAAAATGGAAGAGGGATGGGATTTTTGTGCTTATGTAGAGTCTTAAAAAAATTAATTTAATTAATTTTTATTAATCACCCACGAAAGGTGCCACATCCGAAACTCTCAACAGGGTCGAGGTTATGCCACCCCTAAGGTAAACAGCACATCTAGATCATAATGGCAGTCTTGACATTTTAATCTGAGGCCCCGTTCAAAAGTCATAGAACTCAACAACAGAGGCCGCTAAATTACAAAAACACCCCTGGTTGCATTTTTCACAGAATACCCATGCCCCTGAAAGTTACACCCCTCCTATTGTAAATAGAACGCTTCAGGCTCAATGGTGACCTCAGTTTTCCATTCAGAGCCACTATATAAGAGTTATTTGTGTTTAACCACTAAACGAATAAATTAATTATTTTATTTAGCCGTTTAACGTTCTGTTAACGAGCGAGGGGTCCCAATGTCCCACTCCGACATGATTTATGTTGTTTTAGGGGTAAACATCCCATTTCAGACCCATCCGTACTCTCATATTTAGGATCACAATTATAGTTTAGGTGTTATACCATTTATTTTTGTGTTCCCAGTGTGAACGAACTGAAAATTTAATTCCGGCCACAACGAGGCTCGAAATCGCACACTGTCTAAAGTCACTGCTCTGGAATAACATCCAAAATATTTCAAAGTCTTTTATTGCCAAAAACTGGGTTCTCACTAGAAATTATTATAAATATCATCCAATTTATGAAAATTTATTTTACAACATAAACATAATTTTTTAAATCATCATTTCATTATTATCTATTTTTGGAATTTGGATAAATATTTTAAAATATGTTTTTGTTAGAGAATGGTATAAATTACTGATTTTTATTTAAAGAAATATATCCTTTTCTAGAATTTGAAAATATAATTTTTTTGAAAAAGAATTAAAATGTATATAAGTAAATATATATTATGTTTAATAATATTAAGATAATTTGAATAAATTTTGTGATTGACATTTGTATAAATATATTTTATACTTAATAAATCATTTATTATGGAAAACTACTTTCGAGTAATTTTGCGGGATTAATGTTAAATTAAAATTATACATTTTCATGAATTTAATCTGAAAAATGGGTTGAATATTTATAATAATCATTAATAACAAAATTTAAATGGGTAAAATTAATTTTTTTTCATTATTTATATTAGCCATAGTAAATATTTTTCTAGGCAGTAAATTTAAATAGGGTAACAATCAGTTGAAATTTTTTTTAATGCTTTAAAATGTATATAAAACATTACTTTATTAAATTTTATTTGTCTTATAGGCCACATAAATGTATAATTAATGCATTTTAAAACATTATTTTGAGTTTTGGAACCCATGTTAGACTTTTATAATTGTAATTTATATTTTATTCAAATTAAAAACTATTTTTGTGTCTCTAAATTTAATGGAATTGTTGAAAGATTCCAAAAGGTGTTGGTATGATAAAAGTTTTAAAAAATAATTTTTTTATTATTTAATCACATATTTCATAACAATATATTACTTGATTTAGAGGTGAAATGAATTTTAATCTTACATCATTTATTTTCTAAAAAACTATTTTCATGTGTTCTTTCTTCTAAATTTAAGTATACATTATGACAAAAAATTATAAATTAAATCTGATAAAATTTATTCCAAATTTGGAATAATAAGATATTAATTTCGTAAAAATTCACCTTATATTTTTGTGGATGTATTTTATTATCATGGTAAAATGATATGTAGTCATAGTTATGATTAAAATGAATTTAAAGTTGTTTAATTATGAGATATGGCCTACAAGGTATCCTACATTTCAATAAATTTTATTGGGGGAATTTATTTAGAGCCTATCACATTTTAGATTTAAATTTTTTGTTTCCTTAGTAACATATTTAATGATTATGTTATATATATATATATATATTATAATCTTTTAGGAAATTACATGTGTGTCCTTTATGTCACTTATAAAAGGATACCTCTTATCCTCTCTTTCTCGCAACTTTTTAGCACTCTATTATGAAAAATCACTTCCAATATAGCTTAACAAAATATCTACCCATGTAATTGTTGAGTTATTTTAGGGTGAATACCAAACATATAGATCTTAAGAAATAAAAAATATATATTATTATAATATGTGGTATAGCTTTTAGCATAATGCTTTTGTTTTATTTCTTCTAATACATCCACAAAACCTTTCAAAGCATTCTGATATAATAACATAATCAGTTTCAATATAGATTGGTTTTATTATGTTAATTTTTTTACTATAATTCATTATATTCTTCAATCAAATATCAAATGAAAACATCGTTGGTGTACTGCCTCTCGAACAGATATTAATCAGTTTTCAATCATTGCCTATCACGATAAGTTATAATGATGTATTTAATGTATATGAAAAATATTGATTAAATAATTAGTATTATATAAATATTACATCTCCTATATTTTATTAATATTAAATCCATTAAAAATTGATATCATCATTCATTAGTACATATCTTCATGTCGTCCACACTACGATGTGATTCATTTTTCATCACTGCATAACATGGTATGTATATGTAAGTGTATTAAAAGATATAATATTATGTTTTGGTTAAAACCAAAAATTTGGATTTATGTAAAGATACTCACCTAATTTCCCTCATGTTCTTTGAAGGAAGGAAACATTAATCATACGTACGTAGGGAAAACAATGTTAATGATTATAAAATAATTCATTCTTCAAAATGATTCTTCATGGATGGATTTAAAAATAAAATTAATATACATAAATAATAATTACATTATTGTTATTATTATTTATATTATGAAATAACAACATATTTGAAACCATTCATCCAACCATAGAAATTTTTGGATTATGAACTGAACATCCTCATCATGTTTGATGTAAATTTAACTGATGATAGAACTAAATAAAAAAATTTCATAAATGATAAGAATGGGATAATGATAATGGAATAAACATTAAAATGGTTCTTAGGAAACCAAATAACTAATTTAATATTATTAATCATGAATTATCGAATGTAGGTAAATTGATGGTTTTCATCGTAATGTATTTATAGTCTAAAATACATTTCTTTAAGACTTATAATAATTTCCCCACATGAAATATTTTGTGTGGTGTATAATAATACATTATGGTTGTATTTTATCATTTTATGAAATCTATTCATAAATCATTCCTTTAAAATTTTATCGATTAAAAGCGATTAAGTCATATGGGACTCTTTACCTTAAAATCCTCTTTTAAAATATTTTAAATATTTATTTTCTAAATATTTTCATCCATTTACACAATCATAAAATTATTTTATGGATGTAGTCATAATGTAATCATTGAATTTAAATGATTTTTTATATCTCACAAGAAACTATATGGATAATTTTAAAATTGAATCATTTTTATTTATTTAATAAGGTACATTTTAACAAAAATAAAAATGGGATGCTTTATTTAATGTATAAGACACCAATGGATTTTCCATGAAACATAACTATGTATTTATATTTCGATTCCATTATAATGTTCCATGTTTTCATTAAAAAACCCTTATTTTTTCTATGTATTTTCACCATGGGTTTGAAATAGAGTTAGTATTTTGATAAGTAGAAAAAATTATTATGGGTGAAAGGATTATTATAATGAGTGAAATGATGAAAATAAGTGATTTCATGTGTTGTGTTCATTTTATGTTCATTTGAAATTGTTTATGCTCATGTTATCCTGGTATGTCCCTCCAATGAATTGGGTAATGATTATCTTTTCCAATTAATTATATTTAAAGTTCACTATTAGGGTATTTAATTAGTAAGAGTGATTGTATACGTAATATGAAAATGATATACCATGTTACATATATGAACATTCAATGGTCAAGATTGTGCTTTAATCAAAATATTTTGAATTCATAAGGTAAGATAATTTTCTTAAATGAAATATTATTCAGTTTTAGGGTAAAAATATATATTTTTATTTAAATTTTTTCAAGTGTTCTCAGGTTTTCTACAACCAAATTATTAATATGATTTCTACTTCATGTATTATTATGATTTTTTATAGAAATTGTTGTTGATTAAAGTACAATTTTTTTGTAATTAATAGATCATTTGAGCTTTATTTTATTATTTTAAATAGAAACTCTCTTTTATTATCATATGGGTGTCAATTCTTCTATGTCCCTTTCTGAGATTTTGGATCTTATCCCTTCTTTATAAATTTTGTAACTGGGTTAAAGGATAAGATAGAATAGTGATTAATATATAATATGGAAAAATAAAATGTTGGTTACAGTGGAAAAAATTCTATCTTAATAACTTAGGAATTGTTAGATAAGATTTTTTCCTATTTCTATAAAACTATAAACCAGAATGGTCAATTGGTATGTAAGAGATTCAATATTTCATTATGTTGTTATATGTTTTGGATAGATAAAATTTCACCACTTTAAAAAATATCAAAATATGAAATTTAAATAATTTGTTTTAGAAACATAATTCAGAGTTCTTGTTTGGGGTTATTATTCTATGAATCCTTCTAGTTTAACAATGTAAGTTTCATTATACAGGGCTCCATAATGAAACTTCGTCCTCAAATTTAACTTCTCTGAAATCCATATTTCACAGAAAACTATGTTCAATACCATCCTAATATTTTTCTGTTTAAATTTAGAAGTCTGTCATTTTAAAATTTTAAACATTCCATTTTATGACTCCCTTTCTTCGAAATAATTTTATTGAATCTCTATCTACCATTCTCTTCCTCCACCAACCGATAAAACTATTTATTAAAATTAAATTCTTTTTTTCTAGCTATTTATATTATATGAATTTTTTTAGATACATTCATTCAATTTATTTATCCCTCATAGATAACTCACATTTATTTGAGTCTTCCCTGATTTATAACCACATTGAGGATTTCATGTTCACTATAATATATGAAAATTAAATAGTGTAAGATAATTTAATATCTCAACACTATGCTTTAAATCATGATCTATATCCACAACTAACCATTCAACGATATTTCTCATAGATCTATTACTTCTACATTATTACAATATAGAGATATTACCTAGTATTTTATAATATGTGATCTTGATGGAATTTTTAATCATTGAAATAGTATCTGAACATTATTATTTTCTATAACATCTTCTAGACATACTAGATTTTTAGTACTCTAATACATTGAAATTCCCAAAAACATATATAACATATAGATATTCATTTAATTGAACAATGTATTTTTATGATTCTTTGATCTCCCCAATAATTTCCATATAATTATAATCATTCCACAGTATAACTTCATTTAAAAAAAAATTTAGGCTTCTAAACAACTTCAAGGACTTTTTATCCCATATCCCAAATCCTATGTCTACCCCACCATACACTAAAACGATAACACGAGAATAATTTAATAACTATTTTTACCAACCCCAATCAATTAATGTGAATTTTTGCGACTGAAAAATATATTTTGAGAAGGAAAATTAAATTTTTTCTTTTAGAACAATATGATTTCAATTTTTCTTAACCAAATAGAGATGATGGAATCTATTTTACAAAGTAGGATATGCAATTACAATATTCCACCGAAAACACTATATGGAATCTCAAATATATTTATATATATACTTAAACTCCTTATACATATCTAATAATTCTTGATCCATAATCTTCATGACTCCATTATGTTCTAGTGTAACTGATACAATATTTTAAAATCATATTACATTTTTATTGTAAAACCTCTAAAACATACTACATCCACAATCCCCTCTATTTTTTGATCTAAAAGACTTCAATTTTCTTCTAGTATGGTTTTGCACAATGTATATCTATAGAATAATCATTTCCAATATCTAAAACATGCTCTTGAGAAATAAAATACAATTATTCCATTGTTTACCATGTATTGATTCATTTTATGTTATATAATATATGTTTTACATCATAATAATTCCTTTGTTGGCTAGGAATTTTATCTCCTTCTCACCTAAGTGAAAAATACATTCCATAAATAAATTAATAAATGTTATTTAACATTATTTCAATTTTACATTGAAAACTCTATTTAATTACAATGTATCATCATTCACTAATTTGGCCACAACTGTAGAATGATGTGATATTTTACAAGCTCTATTAACAAAGGATATTTAAGAACCTAAATTGTCTAATTGTAAATTAAAAATATGTTTTTACTTAATATTATAATGCTCCAAACAACTTGAATAAAAAGTAATCATTCATTAGTTCTCTTAACAAAAACATCACTATTTCCCATAATCTTCATAGATTCATCATCCATAAAATGCACCTTGCTAAATCTTTTTGTTCAATAATTCCTCAAAACTTATTCTCTTAAAATTTAGTGAAATTAATATCTGGATTATATACTCCATGAAATTATTGACCTAAAAATACATAAAATTATTCATCTCATATCATTTAATAGAGTATTTTGAGATTCATTTATGAAAGAATATATTTTAGAATTCACCTATCTCCCTTTGTAATATTTTTGCAGGAGACCATTATTTTCACAATTCCAACACATGGGACCACATTCCACCAAGACACTCTTTCATTGACTACACCTTCATTTTCATTTTATAAAACTCATTTTTTATACAAAAAATCCCCTACCTTCCAAAATATACGTGTTTCAAATTGTTGCATGGATCTCTTTCCAATGAAAAACCTCACTCAAAATAGAATCTATAACAACCACAAACACCAATTAAATATTTTTTTATTGAGTTCACCCAATGGTAATCATTACAACACATGATTATAAGAGTAATGAATGTTTCAAAAATCACCAAATCATGATCTTCAAAATAATTATTCATTGATTCCAAGTATGCCTTTATCATGATAAATACATTTATGTTATTTTCCACTATCATTCCCTTTGAAATTATCATATAGAGGAACCTTCTAAAATGGAATATTTTTTTTATAATAGAAGGATTATAATATTTTTAGTGATATTATTCATTTTTTTGAAATAATTATTAACCACTCAGATTTTATATGTTACATCTCAATATAATAACATTCAGATAAACCCTAGTTTATTCTTATCAAACCCTTCCCATTATTATTTCTTCATTTACTTCCCCACTAGTACTCATAAATGCAAGATAAATATCGTTATGAAATAGAAAAACCTTTATTTGAATCCTCAAAAATCCAATATTCATTTATTCGAACTTATCCACATGGACTATAAACTCATCAGACGCCATTACATTTAAAAAATAAAGAACATTGAAAAAAAGTTAAAATTTTCAATGGGTCTTAAAACATGTTACCAAAATTATCCTATATGGACAAGGGTATATTGATACTAATAATAAATCACCGAAACATCCTCCTCTGGGTTTCACTATCAAAACTCAACAAAAAAATCTCTACTACCACATATTGATTTTGGTGAAGCTATGCACTATAAGTTAACCACTTGTAACTATTATAGTTGAAACATATTCTAAAATAAATAAATCATAATGAAACTATGTACATGATGTACTAAAACATCGAATAAATAACACATATAATCCACTAAAATATAACACACTCGGATAATTTAGATAAGAAATTATAAATGACTATAATTGAGGGTACCAAATTAAAAGGAATAAAAAATGTTAACAAGGTTGAGACTAATTAACACTCCACAGAGGGGAAGGATACAATGATTTTTATTAGGATGTAAAAGAATTTTATATTGTTCATATGTCAATAAACAAAGGATTCCACCTTATTTCATAAAGTAGGGACAAATCCAATCAACTAATTTTACCATCTTACAATATACGTGATGATTATGCCAACTAATATCTAATCTTTGTGGGACTATCTTTAAATGTCCAAATACATAATTCATCTTAACTAATCAATCTAGTAAACCATGTTTTCTTCCATAATGTCTTTGATCATCTTTATATTAATTACTCTGTAATCTATAAAATATTTCTTTTATTTAAAATAATTATTAAAACACTTATGTAATCATTTAGAAAAGCCCATATGATCGATTAAATAACAAAAATTATCTCTTTTAAATTATTAAGGTTATTTTTTTTCCTTTTTCATACTTATATCATCTAATATTCATATCATATAGAAATTTAGACTGTATTTTTTTGTGCCCCCTTGTCCACCTAATATTTGAAACTATACTGTCAAAAAATCTCATTCTGGCTATTATAATGAAATAGCTAGAAAATTATTTTGACATATAAAAAAACTAAAATGGGTGTCCTAAAGTGTTTTATTATCACATATAGAATAAAAACAATAGTTAATTTGAAAACATTATATTTGGAATGGTTGTTTCGATGAAGGCCTTATTATAGATTGACGGGCGTGATGAGTTTATGTGAAGGTACAATGATGTGTATGAGGCAATATCTCAGATATTTCATTAGTCTCATTTTATTTTATTTACTACTTGTTTTATATAAAAAATTAGATTACATAATGTGGTTATCCCATTATATTTCATTAATACCATATTCATTAAGGAAAATCTATTATAGAATGTATTAGTTACTATTATGATATTCCATCTAAAATAATTCTATTTGGTGTAATTAGATGTATTCCACCTCATGAATACTTGATTATTTTCATATTATTGTTGTAATGATAATATATGGAATTGTATAAAATTATGGTTCATTAGAAAAATATTTCTATTAGATAGCCTTTGGAATATGAAGAGGTGTGCTTGAGTTTTCATTTTAGCATTAGTTTTGTTTCAATTTAGGTTAGTCAAATTATGATTCTACAAAGTCGTATTATACATTTTTTCTTGTACTTACTACTTTTTATATGGTATTGGAGGATTGGAAAAGTTAGGAATTAGAATTAATATTGAGTATATTACCAATCATCAATGTAAAATATCCCAGGTAGTTGGGATTTTAATTTTTATTTTTTTGGACTTATCATTAAATTTATTTTCACTGAGGATGATGTTTTGGTTTGTTCATATTTTAGTTTTTCTCTTGTATTAAGTTATGAAATATTTTCATTAATGCATCATATTGATTTCATACTATTTATATTAATTTTTATTTCTTGTATTCGAATTTTGATCTAATTATAAGAATAGTTAATTTGTTTACTGTGTTAATAAAAATCTATATTGTGTTATCCTGTATAAGTGTTCAGTGGAATTATAATCAATAGGACCATGGTTAGATGTTATTATTTGGTATATGATGACTAAATATATGAATATATTTGAGATTCATACCATTCCTTAGAGTTTTTAGGTTGGATTTGATTCAAGCATAAGTGACATGAAATACTGGAATCAAAGGGTTGGTAAAGAATGGCTAGGAATTCTATTTCCTATTGGATTTATTTAATATTAATGAAAATAATGTTACATATTGTTTAGGTGTAACATCAGTGATGTGGCTATGAGATTTTTTATGACTATTATGTAATATACGTTCCTTATAATAGGATGGGGATTGTGTTAAGGATTATTTTTGGCTAAGAATATAAGTGATTTGAGTGATATATTTGTGTAATTGGGAACCTTATTATTATCACTTGAGATAAGTTAGGAAATTAGAGGTCATCTGAGAAGAGATTGGTAGGTTAAGATGTATATTCCTTTAGTGATGAAATATGAGGAATGATAAAGACCTCATGAGATCGTAATTCCACTTTGGTATGTTGTGATATTGTATTAGTATAAGCATATGATGAGAAACTTAGCAATTTTTATATAATAATGAAGTAAATTGTTCTTTTTGATAGAGATGTGTATGATATGCATGGGAGGAATGGTTATTTTTCTTGGTGTGTATGCCTATAATCAACGAGATATTACTCATGATTAAATGAATCATGAAATATAACACTTTATCACTATGGGACCTAGCTTCTTAGTTATGTGCCTTGATAAATTTTTTGGTAGTGATACACTATAATGAGTTGTTAATTGAAGCTTTCGTTACTCAATGAAATGAGAGTTTGTTTTTTGTACCTACACAAAATGTGGGATTGTATGGTATAAGCTCAAATATATGATATGATTACTTTTTAGTTAGTAAATATTATTCTAATATGACAAGTGGTTCATGTATATCATTGGTATTTTAAATACTCTTTAGGTTGGGGAGAGAATGTATGAATAAAACATTACTTTTTGTATTATCCTATTGTAATAGTTAGTGATTTATTAAAATCTGAAGCCATATATTCCTTGAAAGTTCTTTAAGATGAATTTTATATGATCATCCCTTTAATATCTGTATATATTGAAGTATTGTGATAGGATCACATATTTCATGCAAGGGTATAAGACTAATAAGTTAATCAATTACCTAAATCAATTTTATGGTATGCTGATGTGACCAATTGAATGATAAAATTTCAAATTTCATTTGATGTGAGATGGGAATTAGTAATTCATAAACACATTACATTATTATAGAATTGGATATGGGAGTTACCCTATAAACTATATTGTCGAGTGTGAAAAGATCATGAGATAATTTTCAAATTGATCAAGTGTAAGATGAACTGGGAGAATTAGTGAATTTTGGTATATATGATAAAGGATATAGGGTCTATATTTTATAATGACAAAATGACCAAAGATTAATTTAGTGGTTGATATAAACAATATGGTTACCCCATATGTGATATGATTTATGAGCTCTTGGTTGTCATTACATATTAATAGATGATCATTATGACTTCTAAAATTCCTAGAAACCAAGTTTCTTAGAGTGAATATTAAAAAAAATAGAGATAAATTCAAATTTTAATAAGGAACCACACTTATAACATTACATAATATTGAAATAAATGGATAATTCTCATTGAGGATCTCTTCAGGTTTAGAGTTTTAGGGAATTAGACCATAACTGTTACATTACATCTCAAAAATTACCAATTAGACACTTCTAAACAATTTCCAAATTTCTTTATAAATTAAAAACTCTAGAAAAAAAGTGAAATTTTTTGTTCAATGTTTTAGATATCATGACTTTTCCTTGATCCCATTATAGACCTTATTCCTCTTTATGCCATGTGGAAAACATTTAAAAAAATGGGATGAGCACAAAAAGCTCAGTAAGGGTTATAAAATAATGAAAGCAAACATTAATCTATCAAAACATAAGATTCTTAATATACATCATGAAATCATAAGGTATATGAATAACACATTGTAATCAAAAATCAAAAAGGTAACTTGTGGCATCCATAACATACTTACGTTGTAGCTTTCATAGCTACATAGTGAGTTACATTTGGAATAACCATCCCTATATATTACCTATATATCTTAGGAGAAACATTTATGTTTACCTCCTTCATGTTACCCAATGCTTTGATGAGCTCTCTTGGGCACACCCACCCTAGGTTTGTCATGACACCACCCGTATATGTAAACAGTTCCCCAGAACCATAACATATTCATAACACATAAAATAAAAATATAGGAAAGACAAAATTTCCACATTTCAATATAAATATAACATTTTAATATATTGAAATAACCAATCCATTATCAAAACCATTTTCAAAACCAATATATGTAAAGGATTATATGGTATTTATTTTCCTTTCAAAAACATTATGGCTTGTTAAGGAATCCAAAGATCAAATAATACTGGCAACGGTGGAAAATATCATTGCCCCCACTTACGTTAAAAAGAAACATTATTTTTTTTCATTTAGTAAAATGCTGCATAGAGAAAATATTCCCTTTGAATGAAATGAAAAGTCAATAGTGTTTATACACTATATAAAAGATAGTCATGTTTAAAAAAAAATATGCCACAACAAAAGAAGATTTAGACGAAGTCCCTTACCTCGTGTCAGACGTGAACTGTTCATTCATTAATCCCCTAAAAAATAAAATAAAGGTAATATATACATTCTTAGGAACCATTTTAAGGTTTATTATTCCTTTTATATCACTCACTACCTTATTATAAACATTATTTAAACATTAAATTTAATAATGGTCATTTTGTCGATATTTGGTACTTGAGTCAAAAATGAACTTCTTATATTTACATGTAATCCATGTGGTCAAAAGTTCATTATCTACAGAATTATATTCATAATTTAGATATCATATATATCATATATCCAGTATATATATGTATTTAATATAGTACATAACATTTTGAGGTAAGAAATGAAATGTATCGTTCATGGAGACGGTAAGCCGTACGTATTCATGAACACTACTTTCATTTATATTTCATATTTAATGGAATGAAAACACAATGATGAATAGGAATAGTATAATTACAGTATAATATCATATAAAATTTCAATAGCTCCATCATTATATGTTCCTTTTATGGAATGAACGAGTCATATCAAATTGAATGGGTGGTAGTCTGCAACTCCTCAAATGAAATTATCGTGTTTATACATTATAGAAATCAAAAAGGTATGATATAAATGAAAAATAAATAATCATAGAGAGAATATAAATATAAATATAGTGTCATCATAATGTCCACCATAAGAGGTGGTATGAGAAAATAGAACAATCCTTGTTTCGTGAGGAAGTAGTTCAATGTCCACAGAAACATTATGTTCTTTCCCCTTTAGATGGTGGCGCGTGTAAGTGTAGTTCAAATACGTCTCATAAAAAACCCAGTTTATTAAGGATACCGGTGTTTTTATAATGGAATTGAATAAAAAGAGTTTATGGTCTTCGATAAGTAAAAAAAATAAAAGAACATAAAAGGTGACATTACATTTAAATCGGGTAACTCCCTTTGGTTGGAACCAAAAGTATTTCTTGAAGTGCCTTCTGACTAAGTAATGTCATCAATGTGGAATAGAGGGATCATGAGAGATTATTTGGGAAGAGGTTGGATGAGCCATGTGGGCTTGAGAGGTGTGAGTAATGGGTTCGAAGTGAGGGCATTGTATTAGGTGGAGGAGGGGCTCTTTAAGAATGTTTGAAAATATTATTTTATTTTATAATGATTTTTGGTTTCTAAAGGTCCAAAACTATTAATGTAGAAGATAAGATGACCCTTGTTCTAAATAAAATCATCCAAAAATAATTGGACAGGTTTTGGATAAAGTTTTAATATTTATAATGTTATTTATTAAAATCATTCATTAACGAGGTAAACACTGCATCATTATTATGTCAAATATTATTTTATCTTTTTGTTGTCTAAAAATTAAAAATAAAATACCATGATGTATAAATTATTATTATATTTATAATGAATATTTATAGTCACATATAACAATTATATAACCCCAAAATTAATTTTTTTTAACAAAACAATACATGTTTATGATGTTTTTGTTTTTACTTTAAATGAAAAGTTTTTAATTTCATTATCTTTTCCAAGTGGCATCCAAATGCCAAAAGTTATACCCATGGATTGTCTTGGTTGGCCATTACTCATAAAATAAGGTTTGGAAAAGTGTTAAGTTAATTTTATATTATTCTAATATTAGGTTTACCTTTAATTTACCTATTTACCATTAACTATAGAAAATAAAAGTCAAAAGTAACTATTCACCAAAAATTACTTTCATCTTATTGAACCCCATGTTACTTACTAATAATAACCATGTATGTCGGATTTTAAAAATTCAATTCATAGAAGCAGTATAATTTCATTTAAATGAAAAGGTCAGATTTTTAACTACAACACAATGTTTTCACTATTCATCATAAAATGAAGGTTTTCAGAAAAATACCAAAAATTATGCTTAATCTATATTTGATAATCCGAATTCAAAAATGATGTCTAATTACCAAATTCTAGACATTGAAATTGCATTAATTAAATTAAAATTAATTTCCATTTTCAAAATAAAAAGTGTGTTTTTACGAAATAATAACTATCAAATGATTGATAGTTGTTTATTTTCAATTTCAATGTGAAATTTCTTACAATGACCAATAGTAGATTATATAGTAAACAATATTATCTAATTACACTTTAAGAGAAATTAAAATTATAACTTAGCCATATAAATAAATTAGATTAAAAGGCGGTTTTGAATTAAAATACAGTATTTTTCAGTATTCATTTAAAATAAATTTTATCAGAAAAATACAAAAAATTTATCCAAAATAATTTTTGATGTCTAGATTCTAAAAAAGAATTTTATTTTTTCAAATATAACATATAAAGGTGACCAAAACTAGATTTAAATAGGGTTCGCAATCAAATGAAGGTAAATCAACCTTTTAAAGAATATTAGAATATTTGTGCTTAACATTATATACATTCATATTTTAACCCACTAACATTTATTTGATTATTGTAAAAATATTTAACAAACATGTATAATAAAATTGTAGTTATTTCTGTTCATTCCCTTCAATACAACAGTTCGGATTTAACTACCATTTAAAATAATATTATATAATTATTTTTCAGTATGACTCAGCATTGTGTGAAACACTAGACATTAGAGAAAATCATTGTTGTGTGTCTGTTATGCCATCAAACATCAAATCACCTTTAAAGAAAAATTAATATTTAATTCACAAATATGATAATTTATTATTCTTTATTTTCCTCGGATGTTACATGCTTCCCCCCTTATGGAAATTGCTTCCTGGAAATTTTTATTCACTTATCAAATAAATGGAGTTATTTATCCCTCATAGCATTTTCATATTCCCACATTGCATCTTCAACCATATGGGTTTTCCAGGAAACCTTTAAAAGTTGAATTACGTTATTCCGCAACACTTTCTCTTTTCGGTCAAGAATGTGGACTGGTTATTTCTCATAAGAGATATTCTGTTCCAAATGAATTACCTATTGTCTTAAATCATGAGATGGATCCGGCATATACTTTTTCAATATTGAATCATGAAAAAAAAATTGTACCTGGGATAAACTTGGAGGTAAATCCAATCGACATGCAACTGATCCAACATTCTCTAGGATTTAATAAGGTCCAATGATCCTCGAACTCAACTTTCCATTCTTACCAAAACACATCACACTTTTCCATGGAGAATATTTGAGAAAGATATGATCACCTACCTCATAAGAAAGATCCTTCCTCCAGTTATCTGCATAACATTTCAGCCTACTCTAAGTGGTTCTCATTTTATTCTAAATCATCTAAACTCTTTCTGCAATCTCTTCTACCAATTTTGGTCCCATTAACTCTCTTTCACTTACTTCATCCAATGAAGTTGGATTTCGACACCACTTCCCATATAATCCCTCAAATAGTGCCAATTGTATAGTGGAATGAAAAATATTATTATAAAAAAATCAACCAATGAAATATGGTGGTCCCAACATCTCTGGTATTCCATTGAACAAGCACATAGCCTATCCTCCAAGGTTTGAATTTTTTGTTCTGACTGCCCATATGTTTGATGATGAAAAGTTGTACTATAATTTTATTCATTACCTAACGGCATTTGAAGGCCTTTCCAAAAGATAGAAGTAATCCGGGGATCACAATCAGATATAATGGAGAGCGGAACTCCATGAAACCTGAATATCTCCTTAACATACAACTGAGAAAGCTGATCTAGATACAAGGTATCTCGAATGGAAAAGAATTGACCATTTTTAATCAATCGACCAACAATAACCCATATTGCATTGTTACCTCGAGATGTCTTCGGTAATCCCACAATAAAGTCCATTGATATATTCTCCCATTCCCACTATGGCATTGTTAATTATTGAGGAATCCCTTTCAGAAACTGCCGCTCTGTATTAACCTATTGACAATTCTAACACTTCACAGTAAAGATAGCAATATCCCTTATCATTCCATCACACCAGTAATACTCTAGAAGATATTTGTACATCTTAGTAATACCAGGATGAACATAAAACTGATAACTACGAGCTTCACATAATAACTCTTTATTCAACTATGAATCAGAGGACACACATAATCTCTTCCAAAACCTCAAAACACAATCATTATCAACGTTAAAATCAGGAAACAAATCCTTATAAACTAACTCCACCTTTTTCTGCAACTCACTATCTTCTTTATGCTCTAGCATAATTTTGTCTGATAGAGATGATTTGACTATCACCTGAAACAAAATAGAGGATTTTCCTACAATAACAACTTCTATTCCAAAGTTCCTCATGTATTTAATCAAATGATCTTCTTAAAAACATAACAAGGTTAATGTAGAATTTTTTTTCAACTGAATGCATCAGCCACATTATTTGAATTTCATGGATGATAATTAATCGTGCAATTATAATCCTTGATTAATTCAAGACATCTCCTTTTTCTCATGTTTAATACTTTATGAGTGAATATATACGTTAAAAGTTTTTATGGCCAGTGTATATTTCACATTTTACTACATACAATTGATGCCTTTAAATTTTACAGGGAAAAAAACAGTATCTAATTCTAAATCATGTGTAGGGTAATTTAACACATGATATTTCAACTAACATGAAGAATAATCAATTACCTAATCATTCTACATAAGGAAAAAACTAAGTCATTTCAATGAAGCATCACTGTAGACAACAATCTCACCATTTCTAGAAGGCAGTTCCAAAACATGAGAATTTACCAATCTTCTTTTCAATTCCTGAGAACTATCATCACATTATTTTTTCGAAATGAATGTACCACCTTTTCTAGTTAACTTAGTCATTGGACTAGATAATCGTGAAAAATTTTAAACAAACCTCCAGTAATACCCTACTAAACCAAGAAATCTATAGATCTTGGTTATATTTGTGGGTCTTGGCTATTCTTCAACAACATTTTTTTTAGCAGGATCAACTGTTATGAATTTTTTTGAAATAATGTGACCAAGGAATGACATTTGTTTTAACCAAAACTCACACTTTATGAATTTCCCATAATGTTTCTTTTATTTTAAGGTTTGAAAAACAAATCATAAATGACTTTCAGGCTTCAATATTTTTTTTAATAAACCAAAATATCATCAATGAACACAACCAAAAACTTATCCAAAAACACAAAGAAAATTCTATTCATAAGATCCATTAATATAGCAGGAGAATGGATTAAACCAAAAGGAATAACTACAAATTCATAATGGCCACATCAAGTATGAAATGCAGTCTTCAGAATATGTAATTCTTTTACATTCAACTGATGGTAACCCGGCCTCACGTCAATCTTATAAAAATACAGAGTTCCCTGGAGCTGATAAAAAAAACCAGTGATATGACGTAAAGGATACTTGTTCTTAAAAGTGATGTTATTAAATGCTCTACAATCAATGATAAGTCTCATTCACCCATATTTATTTTTAACAAAAAAGACAGGAGCACCCCGTGGTGATTTGTTAGTTTGAATGAAACATTTATCTAATAACTAATGCGATAACTTATTATACTCTAAAAGATCAATTTGAGTCATTACATAAGGGCGTTTATAAATTGGATTAGCATCAGGAACTAAGTCAACAATAAATTCAACATCCTGATCTGGTATAATACCAGATGAATCATCAGGAAAAACATCAAGGTAATCATTTACCACAAGTACATCATTAATCTGAATAGCTCCTTTATTTTCTACAATATATGGAAGGTAACATTCATTTCCATATTTTACTATTTTCTTAGCTACCTGATATGATTTAAAAAGTAGGGGTTAATTATGGTACACAAACTGAAAATATTTTTAAAAAGAAACCTCTTTTTCTCTATAGTCAATCATAGCATGATAGACATAAATCCAATCCATACCCAAAATAACATCAAACTCTACTAGAGGCAAAACAATAATGTTTGCAGGAAGATTCTTTCCACACATAAGGACAAGAAGGTTCTTATAATTTCATTTTATCTCAAAATTTCCCCCTGGTGTTTTTACCATAAGTTCAGGATTCATATCATGAGTTTGAATGCCAAATTTACTAGAAAACTTCTTAGAAATGAATGAATGTGTAGACCCTGAATCAAACAACACATTGGCATAATCGGAATAAGCAAACAGTGTACCTGATACTACTTTATTTGATGGCCCGACATCTAATCAAGTAGTTGCAAAGGATTTAACACCCCTTTTTGATTGTAGTAAAGTTGCTTTAACCTATTTGAGTTCATCATTGGACACTAATTTGCATAATGACCTATTTTATTTCACATTAATCATTTTATTGACTTTAAATATGATTTCTTCTTACCATTAAATAGATCATTTTCAATGTAATTATGATCCTTTTTCCAAATTTTACTACATCGGTAGCACTTACCTGAATTTAAAAGACATTCCCCATCATGCTTTTTTACCATAATATTCACAAACTATAATCGTAAGTTTCTTACCATAATATTTTTTAAGAGTTCTTCCCTTTCATATGCAACAACGACCTCTTATTCTCTTATTTTTTTATGAAGACCTAATCATCAGAAAACTCCATTTCCACCTTATATTTACATAAAAAAGTAATTCATAACTTTTGAACTCACGATAAGCTAAATCCCTTCGATACATTGTCTTTAATACTGAGTAAAAATGGTGATTTTACTATCAAGATCTCGCATGAAATTTGGTACATACCTTGCCCATTGTGTGATTTTTTCTTCATAAGCAGCCACTGATTCATCCTCCCGCCTCAATTATAGGAATTTGTTTTCTATCCTAAGCTGAACCATCCTAGGAAAATATTTATCATGTAACATACATTTGAATTCATATCATTTGAGAGAATCAATATCCTAAATATCCCTGATATTTTTCACCATCAAACACCACTAATCAGCTTCCCCTTGAAAACTGTAAACAACGAGACTACCCTTTTCATGTTCTGAAAACCCCATGACATCAAAAATGTTTTCAAGTGCTTAAATCCACCATTCTACTAGCAGAAGTTCATATTATCCTCTAATTGATGGGGGATATTTCCTTATGAGATTATACACTATAGAAATGCTTCTATGTGGTTGATCTAGATTATCTCGTGCATGTATACCACCACCAGTTATAGCCTTAGTCAACTATGCCATCACTGCAACAAACTGTTCAGTTCCAATTCCGACCATCATAGGTTGCTGATTTAGAAGCTTGTCATCCTACTGATGTCCTCCTATCATAAGTGTCATGTTTCCTCTGCAGAAAACCTTTCTAAACATAGAAATATCTTAGGTGAAGCAACATGGTAATCTGTAAATGCTGTATCATTTAAATGTTAACATAAATTAATTTATGGATATTAATTTAAAAATATCATAACTCCAAAAGATGTCTAAACCAACCTCTGATACCAACTATAAGGACCCTTCCTTATAACATTACATAATTTTGAATTAAGTGTATAATTCACATTGAGCATATTTTCAGGTTTTCAGTTTTACAGAATTGGGCCATATCTTTTACATTACATCTCATAAATTAAAAATTTGACACTTCAACTTAGTTTCCATTTTTTCATACAATAAAAAATCTTGAAAAAAAGAGCCATGTATTGTTCCATGTTTTAGACATCTTGACTTTTCCTTGATCCCATCCTTAACCCTATTCATCTATAAGTCATGTGAAAAAAATTTCAAAAAATTTGGATGAGCATAAAAAGATTAGTAAGGGTTATAAAATAATGAAAGGAAACATTAAACCATCAAAATATAATCTTTTTAAAATACCTCATGAGATCATATGATACTTGAATAACACATAGTAATCAAAAACCTTAAAGATGACTTGTGGAATCCATAACATACTTACGTTGTATCTTCCACAGCTACATAGGGAGTTACATTTGAAATACCCATCATTGTATATTGGCTAAATAACTTCTGATAATCATTCATTTTTACCTCTGTCACATTACACACTGCATTGGAGAGCTATCTCGGGCTCACCGGCCATAGTTTTATCATAGAACAACCTGAATACGTAAAAAAATTTCAAGAACAATAACATATTCATAACACATAATACAAACATAGAGGGAAGCTAAAATTACCGCATTTCAATCACAATATGTAATTTATATATGTTCACACAATCAATCCATTATCAAAAACATATTCAATACCCAAATACATAAAAAATTATATGGTATTTATTTTCCATTCAAAAATATTATTGTTTGTTAAGGAATCCAAAGATCAAATAATACTCGCGGCGGTAGAAAAGGTCATTTTCACCGCTTACGTTAAAAAGAACAATTATTTTTTGTCGTTTATAAAAATGATTCTTAGATAAAATATTCACATTTAATGAAATGAAAATTCAAACGTGATTATACGTTGTATAGAAGAAAGTCATGTATAAAACAAAATATTCATCAATGAAAGGAGATTGAGATGAAGTCCCTTACTTCATGGATGACTTGACTTGTTCATTATTTAATATCAGGAATATTAAACTAAAGTTAATCTATAATTTATTACAAACCATTTTATGTTTATTATTACTTTAATATCACTTATTACCATGTTATAATCATTATTTAATAATTTATGTTAATAACTATTGTTTGGTCGAAATTTGGTTCTTGAGTAAAAAATGAACATCTTATATTTACAAGTTGTCCATGAGGTCAAAAGTTCATTATATACAGAATGATATTCATGATTTAGAAATAATATATAACATATATCAAGCATATATTAGTATTTATAGTATTACATAACATTTGGAGGTAAGAAATTAAATGCACCATTCAAGGAGACGGTAAGTCGTACGTACGCATGAACACTACTTTCAATATTATTTCATATTTAATGGAATGAAAACAAAATGATACATAAGTATATTATGATTAATGTATAATACATATATAATTTCAGTAACTTCATCATATGTATGTTCCATGTATGGAATGAACGAGTCATACCACTTTGAGGGGGCGGTTGTCTGCACTTCCACAAATGAAATTATAGTGTTTATCTATTATGGAAACCATAAAGTTAAGATATAAAAGAAAAATAACAAAGCATAGAGACAATATAAATGTAATATATATCATCTATAAATACAGTGGCATCATAATGGCCACCATAATAGGTGGTAGGAGAAGACTGAACAATCATTGTTTCCCAAGGAAGTAGTTCGTCGTCCACAGAATCAATATGTACTTTACCCATTAGATGGAGGTGTGTTTAAGTGTAGTTCAAGTTCTTCTAATAAAAAAAACTTTAATACTGATTATATTGGTGTTTTTATAAAATAAAGTTATAAAAAGAGTTTAGGGGGTTGGAGAAATAAAATAATAGAAAATAACTTAAGAGGACATGTTACCTTTAAATCTTGTAACTCCCTTTTGTTTGAACCAAAAGAAATTCATGATGTGCCTTCTGCATAAGGTAAGGCTTCTAGGTGAAAGAGAAGGATCGTGAGAGCTTATTTGGGAAGTGTTTGGATGATCCAAGGGGCTTGAGAGGTGTGAGTAATGGGTTATAAGTGAGTGGTTTTTATAAGGGGGAAGGGATTTATAGAAAACATGAAAAATTTATTTTAGTATATACTAATTTTTGGTTTCTAAAGGTCCAAAACATATTAATGTTGAAGATAAGATGAATTTTATTTGAAATATTATCACCCAATAAGAATTGGATAGGTATTGGATATTGTTTTAATGATTATAATCTTATTTATTTAAATCATTCATTAATGAGGTAAACACTGCAACATTATTGTGTCACAAGTAATTTAATTTATTTGATGTATAAAAATTATAAATAAAATACCATGATGAAGGAAATATTTTCAGTTTTCTAATGAATATTTATAGTCAAATATTTCAATTATATAACCCCACATTAATTTTTTTAGAAAAACAATACATGTTTAGGATATTTTTATTTTTACAGTAAACAAAAATTTATTAATATAATTATCTTACCCAAGTGGCTTTAAAAAGCCAAAAGTCTCACCCAAGGATTTTTTTTGCTCAGAAATTACTCATACAACAAGGTTAGGACATGTGTTAAGGTAATTTTATATTATTATAATATTATTTTTAACTTGAATTACACTATTTACCTTTAACCGTACTAAAATAGAGTTAAACATTACTTTTCATCAAAAATTATATTCATCTTATTAAAAAACATTTTACTTACTAATAACAACCATGTATGTCTAATTTTCGAAATTAACTTCACATAAGCGGTAAAGGTTCATTTAAATGAAAAAGTCTGTTTTTTACTATTACTTAGTGTTTTCACTATTCATCAAAAATTGATGGTTTTCAGAAAAATACAAAAAATTCACAGTAAGATATATTTGATATTATAAACTAAAAAATTATGTCTATTTTACCAAATTCAAAAAATAGAAGTTTCATTAATTAATTTAAAATAAATTCCCCTTTTCAAAACCAAAACAGTGTTTTTATGAAATAATAACTATCAAAAGATTGAGGGTTGTTTACGTCCAATTTCAAAGTAAAATTGCTTCCATTGACCAAAATTGGATTAGATGGTAAAAATATAATCTAATTAAACTTTAAAACTAATTAAAATGACAATATAATAATATAAATAAATTATATTAAAAGGTAGTTTTGAAATAAAATAGAGTATTTTTCACTATTCATTAAAAATGATTTTTATCTGAAAAATACCAAAAGTTTGCCCAAAGTAAATTTTGATATCCCGATTCTAAAAAAGAATTTTATTTTTTCAAATATAAGATATAAAAGTGACCAAAACTAGATTTATGGAGGGTTCTCCATCAAATGGCGGTAAATCAACCTTTTAAAGAATATTAGACTATTTGTGCTTAACATTTGATTCATTCATATTTTAAGCCTCTAACTTTTATTAGATAAATTTAAAATCATTTAACAAACATGTATAATCATATTCTAGTTAGTGTTGTTTATTCTCGGCAATACAACGACATGGCATTAAACATAGAATCCCCTTTAAAGTTTACCATCAAACATAGTAACCCCTTTAAAGTAAAATTAATATTTAATTCCAAATATGAAAATATATTATTATTTATTTACCTGGGATGTTACACCTTTGGTGAGTGGGGTTAAAGTGAGATTACAGAACCCTAAGAGGATTATGGGATTCTATAACTTGTGGGGATAAAAGAGTCATATACTAGCTAGATTATTCACTAATATTGTTGTATATCCATTAGGGAAGGGTGTGTGGATATAAAATAACAATGGTTTTAGAAATTTTTCGTAAAGGGAATAATGATTTCTTAATAACTAAAGAGTTTCAAATCAGATCAGTTTATTAGAATATAGTGAGAAGTGATTCTGAGTGTCAATGCTTTTATAATTGTGGATTTTTGGGTAGGATCATACCACATAGTTAATAACAGGTAAAATGAAATGGTGAAGAGCACACCATAGGATTATTGATTACAACCCTAGTTTCAAGTGTAATTACAGATGGAATAAATATTAATGGTTATAGTGAAACAAAACCATCAGTGGTATTGGTTTTACATTTGTAATTTTCAACAATCAGATGAGTTAAATTTGTTAAATGGGAATTAAACTGCGTATGTGAATTACCCATGAGGTTCATATCAAGATATTGTGGATAGTATCTATTGGTAATTGATAAAGAGTTATTGTATTGTGGAGTGACATAGAATAATTATTGTGACCCAATATTAACATACATAGATATTACATCATTTTTATGAATATTCATTACACACACAATCATACCACTATGGATCTAAATAGAGTAGTACCTTTGGAAACATGGAAACCTTAAAACTGGTCCATATGTGAGCTACATAATCTCCAAAAAACATTCTTCTTAACTAGAAGCCATATTTTAAATGTCATAAATAACTAATATAGTCATTACCTATCAAAGGAAAACATATGAAAGAGTGATCTCATATGCTCAACAAGGGTAAAAATGGGAGATACATAAGCATAACATGAAAATAAGGGTATTGGAACATGATCATAACATTTGAATCCAATACCCCTCATATCAAAGATCATATTCACGAGTCATGGAATAAATTATTATAGTTCATAAGAGATTAATCAGAACATAATAAACAAACATGATCAATGAGATAATACCATTGGAATAAGTAATGGGATTTTGGAACACACAGAATCATAGAAAGTCACTTTCATATTAGTAAAGGATAACTTCCAGTGCTATAATATTGGAATGGGTTCACTCTCCAAACCATCATAGTATTCAGGTTCACTCTGAATACCATCACAGATTAAAAAGTACCTTACTAATCCATGATGACTGTCTATTCCAATCATGTCTATCTCAAGAGGTATAATTTCTTACCCAATGCATTAGATGGATATATAGGTCCCAATACAACATAATGAAAATAATATTTTTATGTTATATGGGATCATAAACATTAATCATATCATAACCCTTGAAATTAAATGGGTATCATAAACATTTCATCATATCATAACCTATTGAAAAGGGATATGATTCATAAAAATTTCATCAAATAACAACAATTGAAAAGATAAGTGATTGATAAGAATCCTGATATCATAACATAAAATATTTATAGAAAGAATATTAATGGGTTCCTTGCATGTTTTTCCTAGTTAAGAATAGGTAACACTAATGAATTGCATCTTAGATGGAAAATAATTCATAAATATTACATGAAACATTTCTTGAGGAAATTATATATTAATTAAAAGGGAATTTCTAAAAAATTAATGATTATAAAAATACTTTTCTTTCAAGATAAGCTTGAGTACTTAAAAAGGATGGTTGTAAGAATAATTTAAGGCATTTCATGAAGAAAATATCCTTTTGTCCTTAGATTTTTTTTAAATATAAAACATTTCAAAAACATTTTTCATTGAATATAAATTTGAAAACATATAAAATAATCTTCAAATAAATTATTGATCAAGATTTTGGGAAGTTATTTTATTGGCGTACATGTTAAAATGAAGATTACTTTCAACTTTTTGGTAAAATCCAAATAGGTATTCTTTGGGAAATGACATGAAGATTACATAGATTTTTTTTTTCAAAATTAAAACAAGATTAAAATGACTTATAAATTTATATGATAATAATAACATATTTTAAAAGACTTTTTTAGAAAAAATGGTTATTAAGGAAAAGATATTTCTAAACAAAGAGAGAAATAAATTCAATTATCTTATTTTTTTAATAATTATCTTAAGAAACATGGTGTGGAAAAATTATACCATTAACTGAATAAAACATGAATAAAAAATTTTAAAGAAAATTTAGGTTAATTCCTGAAAGGTAGATCGTGAGATTTAAATATCAGAGACTTAATTATGAAAAATATCAACAAATGATGAGATTGTAACATAATATATTTAGCACTTGGGTAACATTAATTAATAATAACCTGGATGTAATAAAATAAACATAAATATAAAATATAACTAGGATGAATAAATTAATGATATTACAAGTAAATTGTATGTACGTAGACCTCCTGAAAAAATATAGGTTTATATCATATTGCATGTTTCAAAGGAGGCAAATTAAGACAAACAACCCTTACTTATTTGGTAAATTTTAATCATAAACACCATGATCTGGAGAACTAAAAATGTATATGTAAATAGACCAAAATTTTAGTAGGATAATCATAATTTAAATTTTTGGGCATTATATACACTATATAGAAGAAAGAGGTGGTGAATGTAGCGTGTGTCTAACAGAAGTAAAAAAGTGAGACAGATATCCCTTACCTGAACTATTGACATCCATCGACATGATCAAACCCACTGTATAATAAATATAAGTTTTTTATCAACATATTATATAACCATATTCTTATATATTGTACCATATATTATTTTATTATGACTTTTATTACCTATTTATTATTAATGTCAAGTAAAAGTAATGTTCTAGGTAATAATCACTCTCGTATAAGTTTGGAAAATATCTTCATGGTCCTATTAATTTGATGAGAATATCCAAAATATATAGCACATTATAAATATAATATATATTCATTATATAATTATTTATATTATACTATAAAAATTAGTGATAGAAAATGAAATAAACCATTCATGGAGACCGTAGGTCGTATATACACATGAATGTTGTATCCATTTTCCTGGATAACTGACAGAAAAAAGAACATTAAATGATATAGAATATCATTATGAATAATTATTATTTGAAATAAATCATATAATTTTTTTAAAAACATTCTTAATATATTCGATGTAGAGCGTGAAAAAATAATACTACTTCGTGGGGTGGTAGTCTGTTGTACAATAGAATGACATTATAATATTCCCCTAAAATAGAAATCATGAACGTACGTGTGATATAAAAATTCCAAAATAATTATAAAAAATAAAAAAATAATATGAATAATATATAAAAAATAAATCAATCATTATTTCAAATAGTGATAGGTGGTAATGAAAAAATGAATGACATTGGTTCATGAGGTGGTAGTATGTCGTACACACGAATTATGATTTCATAACCCATTTAATGGATGTTTTTGAAGTTGTAGGTTGTACCATTATCATAAAAATATTTTTATATTAATTATAATGAGTTTAATTAATAATCATTGTAACAATTAATTAAAGAATGTGGAAGAAGGCATAAAAAAAATTATCAATGAACATTTACTCTTCATAAGATATTCTCCTTAGGTTTTCACTAAAACCATTACATGGTTGGACTTATGATCAATATATGGTTACTAGGATGAGGGGAGGAAATTTTGGAATGTATTTAGGTAGTTATTATCTAAAAAAGTATAAATTAATGTGTTAATAATAGATTATATTGTTTGTACATTTATATGTGAGGGGAGTGGGAAACTTGTAAATTTTTGAAAGACCTAATTCCACCCACCATTTTCATAAGTCACAAGGATCCAAATTAGGCCACTATAGACCATTTGAGGTGGAATTTTATAAATATAACCATCAAATGGTTTTCATTAAAGTGGATAGATTATTTTTACGCTTATCTTTTGAGTTTAACTCCCCAATAAACCCATTTTTACCTGATCTTTTGTAGTTATTTTTTACTACATTCACCATTAATTTCAGTAAAAATTTAAATAGGAATTCTAATAAATAAGAAAATAATATGAATTAAAATATTTAATACATTTTAACAAATTAAAAAAACTAAATTTAAAAAAAAAATTAAATATTAATCCCACAAACGTGAAGAGAATGTGGGATTTTAATGTGAAAGTGAGAGAATATTTACAATGGTTTTATATAAAATTTCAATGTGAAATTGATTATAATGACATAATTTTTTAAATATTTGTAGAATTGGTAAAATTTAACTCTAAATAAAATTTATAATATAACAGAATGTTGAAAATTAATTAAATAAAAATTCATTTATCAATAAAAATTCAGTATTTTTACGTATTTATCAAAATATGAAACTTTTCAGAAAAATCCCAAAAAAAAACTCTTAAATAATTTGGAATTATAGATTAAAAAATTACTTTCTTTTTATCAAATTCAATATCTATAATTATAAAAAATAAGTTTATTGTTTTTAAAATGATACTTGAAATGCATTTTTTTACATAATATAATATTTAAAACATATAATAACTTTATCGAAACATGTGTATTTAATTATAAAAGTGTTTTATTATTATAAAACAATTATGAAAATATTTATAAAATAGATATTACTATTCATATCTCTATGTTTAAGGGCTATGTTATGATGGAATCATTTTAAAAATATTAATAATATATCAATTTAAAAACTCATTGTTGCATCTAAGACAAGCTAAGCTAGAGTTTCATGTAACACAATCTTACCTTTGTGATCCATATTATAGAATCATAACTTGGTTTTTTACACAATAAATCATAGAAATTTAGTTTATCTAAAAAATAACTTATAAATAACTTATGGAATGAAATTTTACCCCTCATAAAAAAAATAGTTTCCTCAAAATTCATCACTTCGATACAAAAAAGTGGGGATAATTCAGCCTACTAATACCATCATGTTTTGATGTAACTACATTAAACTCGAGGTTCCACTAGAGAACTTCGACCAGTTGAGTGTACATGTGTCGTAGAACATTCTTGGTATGGTCCCAAATCTCAACTGGTTGGTCATCATAAGAAATATCATACTCTTATGGTATGAACTCAGAGTTTAGTACATGTGAGGGGTAAGATATATAATTCCTACAAAGAGATGTGTGGAAGAAATCATGAACATTAGAGATCATAGGTGTATGTTATAATATACAAGCTACCATCTCGATACAATCAATAATTTCTAATGGATCGATATACCTTTGTATTAGTATCCCTTTCTTCCTGAATCTCTTATTCTCAATCTATGGAGAAATTAATGGAATCACCTTATCACCAAATTCAAAATCTAGATCATTCCAATAATTTTTATTATAAATTTTTAGCTAACACTAAACTATATTGACGTGATATTGAATTGATTTACCTTTTTCTTAAATTTCATCACCTATATCAGGCCCCAATTCCTTTATTTCACCAAATTTATTCAAACACATTGGAGATCTAAATTTTTTTCACGATAGGGATTCATAAGGAGCCATTTGAATTTGTGAGATAAATATTTTATTGTAAGAAAAATGTACTAGTAGAATGTGTTTATCCCAAACACCTTTCCAATAGAAATATATATATATAAATATCTTGTGGGGTTTGAATATTTATTTGAGGCTAACCAATTATTTGGGAATGTTATTTTTTCCCTAAATTCCTTTTTGTATTATGATCTTGTTAGATACAACATTTGATCTTTGACATAAATATCAAATCATGAGTGAATACAATGGAATGTGGTAAACCATTAAACATTAATTCTTTCTTAATGTATATCCTTGAAAACTAATATAGAGATAAGACTTCTCATATAGAGATGATGTGTGTTGTATTATCAACGTGGTTGTCTACAACCCATATAACATTATTCCATTTACATATACTGGTAAGTCAATCAAAAAAATCCATGGTTATGTTTTCCCATTTCAATTCTGGTATGGGTTTTAGATGTAACATCCCCTTATATATTTTTCTTTCATTATTAACAAGATGGCATACAATGAACTGAGATACAAACTATGGGATATCTCTCTTCATGCCATACAACTAGAGGTATTCTTTTAAATCAATATACATATCTGTACTTCAAGGATCAATAGAGAATGGAGAACTATGAGCTTCCTCAAACAATTTCTTTTCAGAGTTGGTATAAAAGAAACACATACATGGTTTCTGAGCTTTATAATTCTATCTGGATCATGGTTAAACTCATGAAAATTTCTAACCATATTTTATAGCTCCTCATATTCCTTACATACCTCATTAATAATCAAATGGTTTAATAGTTTGAAATTCTGTTGATATAGATACATTTTTTCCACAGCCATCGAGATTTACATATAAATCCTAAAAATATATGGAAATATTAGTTATTTTCTGATCCACAACATGAAATAGCTCACGTTTTCACTCAATGAATCGACCACCTTGTTCTCTTTCCCAAGGTGGTAATGTATTTGGAATTTATAATCATTAATCCCCTCAAATAGTATTATTTGGATAATATTTAACTCATTTTGTGTGAATGTATAATTTAATTATTTTATCATTATATATATAACTTCCATCCATAAGGAAAATTCATCCATATCTTTACTAAAATAATTACCATAGTTAACTCCAAATCATGAGTGTGGGAAATTTCTATCATGAATATTCATCTTTCATGAGGAATAAACTATAACAATGACATTATGCATAATAACAAATCCAAATACTTTATTATATTCATCACTATGGAGTAATAATTCTTCTCCACTACAGATTAATGTAATAACATGTTCATCTACTAATCCTCTCATTAGTTCCTTGATGTTTTCCTCTCATTCATCTGTCAAGAGGAACATGGGCCCCTTATGAGTTATCTAGGTAATATGATTTGATAGTCCTGATAAATCCTACAAAATATGTTGAGAATATCAAGATAAAATATAAAAACTATGGATGTCAATCGTCATGGTTGGTATGGTAATATAATCAATGCCCCATGTATTTGATGGATCTACAAATATAACCCTCTCTTGAGATTATATTACACAAAAATGAAAACTTTTTAGAACAAGTTCAATATTTTTTATTTTTCATATAGTTTCTACTTCCTTAGGTTCATTAGTACATTTATTAAGTGATTATCATTCTCTTACTTGATCATTAAGTATATAATAATATCATCTATAATGACTATAACTAATTGGTTAAGGTATTCTCTAAATAATATATTCATAAATTCAAGATGGTAAAAGAGGAATTAGTAAGACTAAATTACATCACTATATATTAACAACTTCAATACCTTTCACGAAATTTCATATTCGTTATATCAACCTTTTTTACCCTCAATTAATGATATCCAGAACAAAGGTAAATCTTGGAAATGTATTCCGTTACGTGCAATTGATGAAACAATTTATAAAAATATGTAAGTGAGCACATGATATTGATCATGTTCTTATTCAGATCATGGTAATCAAGGTATAGTCTCATTGAACCATATTTCATTAAAATAATAATAAGATCGCCCCAATGTCAGACACATGGCCGAATGAATCCCCTGTCATTGTTTTATAACTTTTTCATATTCAATTATTATAACTCAATCTTGTATATTCTATAAGGAGTCTTTGAAATTGGTGTGTAACATAGTATGAGATTTATTTAAAACAAAACTTTATATTTTGGTTGAAGACTAAGTAATTCATCTGGAACAACATCAAAAAATTATCTCACAATAGTAAAATAATTTATGTTGATTTTCTCCCCAACCATCGAAGATAAACACCCTTTATGAATGGTAATTTAGATTCCTATGATGGACATAATATCTATTAATAGTTTATACATGTCTTCAAATTATGAGATGCTCATAGGTTTTTTCGAAATATCGTATTTAACATACATTCCTTAACAATTGATGTGATATTTATGAAGAGGAATCCAATCCATGACTAAGATGTAATAAAATTATACTACATGTAGAATGAAAAAATTTCAAGGAAGTGCATTCCAACCAACCTCAACTAGAGTGGAATCATACACATGACATGTGATCATTGTACCATTAGGTGTTTTCACTACTAATTCATTATATAATAATTTAGGTGAAATATTAATACCCATAGAAAATTATATAGATATGAATGAATGGGTAGGTCCATAGTAAAATATTACATTATCATATATAGATTGGATAGTAACCGTACCTTTCACAAAGTCATTATTGCACCCCACATCAGAAATAGTGACTGCATGTTATTCCAGCTTATCCCTAAGCTAAATAGGTTTCTATCAATAATAATTGTCATTAACCCTTGTCTTCAGAAACTTGTTATCATAATTTATATTCTCTTTATACTTGAATAACTGATGTTTGGGAAGTGCATTCTATTAAGCGTTCTCTTTATTCACAATGTTATATATCTTCATCCCATTAATTAGCTAATAAATTGACTGATGAACTTCCCTTATAGATATAGATAATTTATTATTCCCATTAAGACAATTTCCCACAAACTTTCTTTTGAAGGTTCCAGGCATAGCAGAAGCATGGTTGGAACGATACCCAACATTGATTTTTTACTATGATCAATGATTATTCTAGGATCAATAAGATGATGAACACCATTCTCCACAGAATATAATCAATGATTTAGATAAAGAAGATAGAGTTCTGAAACCTTAGTGAGGATCTTTCACATCATGTTTATAATTAAATTAAATAATTTCATAATGAAAAATAATACCTGAATTTTTGGTACTTTTCTTTGTTAATGATGTTGATCATCCATAATAACACTTCCGAATTATCTCGTTTCTCTTGTAAGGATCCATGCTAGATTCCCTCTAGCAGTGATCCACAAGTGGATTGATAGCCTCCAATCAACACCGCTCGTTCTCTGGGTGCTAGTACGATGAAGTGAGTGTCTTGTGTCAGTCATTCTTGATAACATGTTCTTTGGCCTTGAATAATGTCTCACATTCTTGAGAGGGGAGAGAAGTGGATTCGAGAGAGAAATTGTTTGGATCAACAATTTTCCATTCCCTAGGCGTGTGGTGTGTTTTATGGAATAGTATGAATAATTTCCAATTAATAAACATGTAATTTCAGTTAAAATATTTAATTGTATTGCAAAAATTAAATACCTTCATGAAATTAGAGAAACCCCATGCATTTACTAATAATACATCATTATTAATTGTGTTTCACCATTTGTGCAAAACAGAATTATAAAAAAATTCCACATCATAAAATACTAACAGTGTTATTTTAATTTGGTCCAACTAGTTAAATAATTATTTACCATCTTGAAAATAATTATTTTACTAAGGGACCAACCTTGGTCCGCTTGAACTACACTTCTATTTATTGAACACCTAAATAAATAATTTATTCTCCTAAAGAAAAATTTTATTTACACACTAGAAAATTTATATTTATAAAATGTTCAATTAAATAAATAAACATATGTTATATAATTAATGTGATCATTGTTACTAGAATAAAATTATTCAATAGTCTTGAGAATAATATTCATATCATTAATTAAATTCAAATAGAATTTAATCGAGACCACCAAAAACACTTAGTGTGTAGGCCTATAATATTTTTTCTCCTTGGAATTAGGCGGGATTTCTTAAAGTCCAAGAGTACTGTCTAGCAATGGGTAAAGGAACCCTAGAGAAAGAATGTAATGTCACAACAATGACATCCACATATGACCACTTACTGTTTTATATAATCCATTTGTCACAATATATCATCAAGAAGGATTCATGATTTTGTCACCAAATTTTAAGCCTGATATGTTGTTATTTTACTCCCAGAAATAAACTTGTCGTTACACCATGGCCATGGAATTTCACGCGATGGTTCTATTTCAATAAAACATTCAAGATATTAACTTGCATAAATGGAAGGGAAAAATCATTCACCGATATATCCATTAATAACATGCCACTCATGACGCACCCAACATACCCTACTACCCACCAACTGTATGTGGGACAATTTTACTCAGTAAATCAATGTTCGTATGTCATGAAACATATTAATGATAATCTTAAAGTCTAAGGATTATTACACAAACTAGTAGATATAAATATCTGATGACCCCAAAACATGTGGACTTTCTAGTAGCGGGTCTTTTCTCATAATCCTTTATCTTTGAGATTACTAAGTGAGAACTTCATGAGTAGATGTTTCATCTACTTAGGAGTACTCACACCTGACGGTCTGCATTCTATGTTTCCCATCATATCATATCATCCAAGTACTGAACTATATTTAAGAATATTGTTATAGCATTTAATGGTTCTCATCATTTTCGATAACTGTCATGACCTTATCAATGCAATAAACACTCTAGAACGTTATTACATCATAGTCATGCAGAACAATGAGCAATATGTATCAATACATTGAATATCCATCTAATCAATGTAAAACCCATTGGTTCTAGGACACAAACTCTTACAAACTCCCACTTGAACTAGAGCCAACTACCTACGACTTTTAGTCTACTAGACCTCACATGATGATCATGTTTCTAATAAGTCAAGGCTTTAGTCAAGGGGTCAGACACATTTTCTTTTGAGGAAATACTTCTCACTGCAACTTCACCTCTCTAAGAAAAATCCCTCAAGAGTTGATACTTCTGAAGTATGTGCTTTGTCTGCTGATGTAACCTTGACTCTTTTGTGAGAGCCCCCGCTGTAGTATTATCACAGTACAGTGTGATGAGATCTTTACTGCTAGGTATCACATCTAGCACCTGGACGAAGCTTCGCTGCCAAACTGCTTCTTTAGATTCTTCAGAACCTACAATATACTTAGACTCTAATGTAGAATCTACAACCTCACACTGCATTAAGCTCTTCCAGCTCACTACACCCCCATTCAATGTGAAGATGTATCTCCTTTGTGACTTCATTTCATTTTGATTAGTCCAAAAACTAGCATCTACATATCCTATAATGACCAGTTCCTAAACACCTCTGTAAACTAGTAACATATCCTTATTACACCTCAGATTCTTTATGATAGTCTTAAATTCCATCCAATGGAATTCACCTTGTTCATCTTGATATCTACCTACCACACTCAATGCATCGGTGACATCCAACCTAGTATATAGCATGGGATACTTGACTGACCCAATCACTGATGTGTATGGATTCCATACCATTATCTTTCATTCCTCATGGGTATGAGGGCACATTTTCTTGGAAAGTTGATTTTTATGTGACACTGGCAACAATCACCTCTTGGATTGTTCCATATTGAATCTCTGTATTATCTTATCAATGTGTGTACATTTACTTAGACCCATCAATCTATTGGATCTATCACAATGTATCTTGATTTCAAGGATATACGATGCCTCTCCCATGTCTTTCAAGGAGAAGCCTTGATTCAATAATCCCTTAAAAGAATGTAATACGGGTACCTCGTTTCCAATAAGTAAAATTTCATCAACCTATACTATTTGGAAAACGACTGCACTACCACTAAATCATTTGAAGACACAAGGCTCACATTCATTCATGATAAAACCAAATTCTTTAATGGATTCATCAAAATAAATTTTCCATGACCTAGATGCTTGCTTTAACCCATAAATGGATTTCTACAACTTACATACCTTATTGGCATCCTTTGGAGTCACAAACCCTTCAGGTTGTGTCATGTAGACATATTCCTAAAGGTTCCCATTAAGAAATTTTGTTTTGAAATCCATTTTCCAAATATCATAATCATTGTAAGCCATAATGGCAAGTAGAATTCTGATGGATTTATGCATTGCAATTGGTGTGAGAGTTTCATCATAGTCAATTCCTTAATGCTATTTAAAACATTCTACAACCAGTCTTGCCTTATCGGTACTGACTTGTCCTTCTATGTCATGTTTCTTCTTTATTACCCATTTTCAAATAACATTATTTACATCAACTGGAGAATCTACCTAAATGTAGACTTGGATTTGTTACATGGAATCCATTTCATAATTCATGGATTCTTGCCACTTGGAAATATTGGTTCCACTTGCTTCTTACTTGTAGTTTAGAGGATCATTATTATCAACTAATAACGAGTCACCAACCGTGGAAACTAGAAAAACATACCATTCCAGTTCTCTAACCTCTTTTGTACTCCTACACAGTACTTGTGTCTATGGAACTGATTCTTCTTCCATGAGGTTTGTGGAATCTGTTCCTATACCCACTCTTGTGTACCTTGAGCCTTGACTTCATCAAATTCCATCTCCCTCCCACTATATCTTTTGGAGATGTTCTCCCTCTCAAAGAATATGGAATGCCTTTCAACTATAAAATTATTTTATAAGGGGTTGAATAGGTAATATATCCTTGTTTACTTAGGGTATCCTATAAAGGTACACGTTGCGCCTTGGGGTGCAAGTTTGTTACCTGAAGTGTCCTTAACAAACGCTTCGCTACCCCACACATGTAAATTCGATAACATGGCTTTTCCTCCACTCCAGAACATTTATGAAATAACATTTATCGATTTAGTTGTTACAAGGTTTAGTATTTGTGCCACTATTTGTAACGCATATCCCCAAAAGGATAATGGAAGACCTGCATGACTCATCATTGATCTCACCATGTCCAATAGGGTGTGGTTCCTCTTTTCTCTCACACCATTACACTGGGGCATATTTGGATGTGTGAGTTGGTAGAGGATCCCAAAATATCGTAAGAAATCAATGAAGTCTTGATTAAGATATTATACACCTCGTTCTAAGTAGAGTTTCTTAATATTCTTACCATTCTAGTTCTTAACATCATTATTGTATTCTTCGAACTTATAAAAACAATCCGACTTATAACACATTAAGTAGATATTTCCTTATGTAATAAAATCATCAGTAAAAGTTATGAAGTATGAGTACCCTCCCCTTTCTTCAACTAGAAATGGTTCACACACATTGGTATGAACCAATTTAATAAGTTCTATAGCCCTTTCACCTTTCCCGCTAAAAGGGGATTTGGCCATTTTGACATGTAAACATGCATGACATACACCAAGTGGTTTTAGATTGAAAGAATCTAAATATCCATCTTTATGTAACATTGTCAATCATTTATCATTTACATGACATATCCATTGATTCCAATGTTGGGTGTGGTATGATTCATGTGAACTATCATTGTTATTGATTGTCATTACTTGGTTTCTGTAATCCAACATGTAAATTCTGTTGTATAAATGTTCCCTACTATATCAAATGATATCTTTATAAAAGAATAAAAATTCATTTCCAAACATGGAAACAAATCCATTTGTATCCAATATGGATAAAGAAATAATGTTTTTAGTAATAGAGAGAACATAGTAACAACCCTTTAACACCAAGATAATCCTAGTTGATAACGTGAGGTGGTAGTCCTTAACAGCTACAGTAGCAAGTCTGGCTCTGTTGGCTGCTCGTAGATCTACCTACCCACAATCAATCATTCTGAATATACTTTTCTCCTCTATTTGGATACATATGTGAGCACCACAAGCTGTATCTAATACCCAATTTATAGAAAAAGATATATTTCATTCAATAAAAAACATACATGAAGCTTCCACTTGCTTCTTAGGCTCGGTTCAGTTCTTCTTCCAGTGGCCCTTCTTGCCACATGTGAAACAAGCAGCCTCCAATTCTCTTGCATCCCCTTTCATCTTCTTTTTCTTTGAAGGCTGTGAAGAAGCATTAGGCTTAAATCTCTTCACCTTCCCTTTCCTCTTATTCACCATAAGTATAGAAGGCTTTTTGTGCTTCATATCTTTGTCCTCTTCACGAATGAGGATAATAAGATCAGATATTGACTTCTCAATGTTGTTCATATAGAAATTGACTACAATGTTAGAGAAGATCCGAGGAAGTGAAGTGAGAATGAGATTGGTTCCATGTTCATCCGGGAGTCTAAACCCTAGAACCTCCAGGCCCTCAATATAGCCAATGAGCTTGACTACATGAGGCCTAGTTGGGGAACCTTCCACAATATTACTCTGAAAGTGTGTCTTGTAGATCTCAAACCATTCTTGTCTTGCTCTCTCCTGGTAAATACCATGGAGGTTCTCGAGCATGCTATAAGCCTGAATGTTTTCATGAGACTTAATGAGATCAGATGACATTGATGATAGAATCAAACTTTGAACATTGATCGTGTCATTCATATGTTTCTCATAGACTAGGAAATCCTATTCACTAGCCTCTTTGGTAGGAATGATCATGTAATGCTGACTCTAGCACAAAATACTTCCGGTCATGGCATAGGTTAACTCAATGTCATCTAAACCATTCCTGGATGTTACTGCCAGGGGGGATGTTGTCCTTATCCAGAATTGATTGTAGGGATAGTGTGGTTGATGAGTTTTTCATTTTTATTCTACAATTAAAATTCCAGATCATTAGTACTTTCTTGATTACATTTTATATGAAATAATAAAATTTATTATGTCTCCCTCTATTTTATCAAGTCCCAATACCCCTCAGCATTGAACTCAGAATGTTCAGTTTCCATGACATTCTAGTGGAAAGGATCCATATTCCCCTTCACATAACCCCAAAAGGGTTGGTCAAGCTATTGGAATGTATTAAGTACGAAATTATTTTACAACGGTGGTCTTAAAGCTCCTTGATATGTTGAGTGGACTCCCCAATCCTGAAATCATGACTTTGGATTTCCGTAACTCTTGCCTCCAATAATACACCAAGTCCAGAAAGGGCTACTCCTCTTGATGTAATATGGTTAAGTCAACCCAAAACCATTCATAAGGGATTCCTATAAAAAAATATGTGTCCCAACAAGGGTTGGTCAAACACATAGTTTTGTTGAGTTTTTCCCTTTATCAAGTAATGGAAGGCTTATTCCAACTTAATATTTTATTTGAGGGATTTTTTTCCCTTATGCATGAATTGCTTATTATCATTACCACACATTTGTTAATATTAAGTGGAACTTACATTAGTGATTAACCATTTGTTGACAATATTTATGCATAAGTCTAGATTATTTTAGTTCCATCTTGAATTATTGTTTAATTCATTAATTATGTGATCATGACAACACATCCATAATGATAAACCATGAAACTGACATAAATAAAATAATGTAAATGGCATGATCATGATCTTTTCAAATGGTTTTTTTATCTAGTGGTTGATAAAATAACCCTGACATAGGGGAGAAAATCCTCGAACTTTTTGGGTTTTTTTTATAGCTTCCACCTTTCCACCTTTGTATCTCATGGGATTGGTCTCGTCTCAGCTCTAGCATGAACAAAACCCACTAGTTTGGGAGTTCCATCCATTACATATTCCTTTTTTAACTCACATGTAGGTGAGGGGTAAAAATGAGATTTACATAAATGAATACTTGGGCACGTAGACCCTACATATTAATGAGGATAAGCCTCACAGGCCAACAAATTTAATTCAAATAAATAAATTAAAAGAAAAAATCCACATACAACGGTCTTGGTATAGCTCATGATCATCCATACATACAATGATATTTACCCAAAAATAAAACTAACAATAAATTATTTAATCTATCTTGTTTAATAAAAATCATGCTTGAAACAAATAATTATAATATTTAATCAATCAATAATTTTATCAAAAACTCATTTCTGAATTTCCTGGAGATTATCATTCCTCCTAATTTTAACAAATAAATTCATTTAAAATTATCTTTGTACATAACTTGTATTTTGGAGGCAACCCGGTGAATTACTATTCATAACTACCCAATGAGTGGAAATGAAAATTATGCAGATGTAAAATTAAACACATATATATATAACACCTATCACATGTTGTGCCTAAGCTTTACGCCCGCATGATGGTACATGTCTCAAGGTTTTGTATAATATAATAATAAATATTAATAAATCCGTGCAATTTAGATGAGTACAGGACGTATAATTCCAACTACATGGCGTGTACTATTTTTCATAGACTATCCCAAGTACACACCCAAGGAAACTTCATGTGAGTATACTTCAGAAATCTTCGGATTACACAGTGTGTCCCGTGGGCCACATGCTGTGTAGTTCCTCATTACATGGTCTCCAGCTGGGCATCCCGTATACGGGGTACATGGTCCAACCCTAACCCGAAGGGACTACACACCATGTCCATTGGGCCACATAACATGTAATCCAGAAACTGCATGTTACCTATTCCTGGTCAACACACAGAGTCATTTCATTCATAGAAAAAATCTAACACACTGCATGGTTTGGGTGACCAGTCTGACGCATTGCATCTTGACTACACATTGTGTATTTTCAAATACAAGCTGTGTGTTCTGGTGTTGTATGACCAGGAAGATTTGGCACCACTTTATGAGATCGTCTATTTTATTTTAATCAAAATTAAAAGAAAATAATGTTACTGTAAGGTGAATGAGAAACAAAAGAGGAGGAATAGGTCTAGAGATTCAGATTTGCAGAAAGATTAACTTGAATTCAAACAACTAAAATATTAAATGCGTAAGTCATCAACGAAATATTTAAATAATTATAAACTATGATATAACTGCTCTGATACCACATGAAGGTTCTGGGCCTAGCAGAAGCGTGGTTAGAAAGGTAACCAACTTTGATTTTTAACATGATCAATGATTATTCCGGGATCAATACGATGATGAACGCCAATCTCCATGGAAAATAATAAAAGATTTAGATAAAGAAGAAAGAGGTCTGAAACCTTAGTGAGGATCTTGCACATCATATTTATAATTAATTTAATTAATTTTATAATGAAAATTAATACACGTATCATTGGTATTTTTCTTCGTTGATGATGTTGATCATCTGGAATGACCCTTCCAAATTATCTTGTTGCGCTTGTAAGGATCCAAACTAGAATCCCTCTAGCAGTGATCCACACGTGCTCTGATGGACTCTGATCGACACCGCTCATTCTCCCGGTGCTAGCACGGTGAAGTGAGTTTCTTGTGTCTGTCATTCTTGATGTCTTGTTCTATGGCCTTGAAGAAAGTATCTCGTTATTGAGAGGGGAGAGAAGAGGATTCCAGAGAGAAATTGTTTGGCTCAACAATTCTCCATTAATCAGGCGTGTGGTGTATTCTATGACATAATAGGTGTACTTGCCTATTTATATACTTGGAATTTTAGTTACAATATTTAATAGAATGAAAACAATTAAATATATTCATGAAGTTAGGGAAAACCCATGCATTGTTTTAATAATATCATGTCATTATTTATAGTGCGTCAAAATCCACGAAATGGAATTATAAACAAAATTCTTCTTCATAAAATAATAACAACATTTTTTAATTACTTCCAACTTGTTAAATAATTATTTATCGTCATGGAAACAATTATTTTACTACCGGACGAACCATGGTCCACTAAAACTCCACTTTCATTTGTTGAACACCCAAATAAATAATTTTTTCACTTAAATAAATATTTTATTTACATAGTATAAAATAAATATTTATTAAATGTTCAATAAAAAAATAAATATATTTAATTTAATTTATATTAACATTTTAACTTGAATAAAATGATTCCAAAGTCGTGACAATAATATTTATTTCATTAATTAAATTCAAATGGAATTTAACTGATACCACCAAAAACACTTAGTGTGTGACCTTCTTGGATTCATTCTCATTGGAATTAGTTGGGTTTGCCTAAAGTCCAAGAGTACTATCTAGAAACGGGTGAAAGAACCCTAGAGAAAGAATGTAATGTCACAACAATGACATCCACATATGAACAATTACATTTTAATATAACCCCTTTGTCACAATATCTCATAAAGCAGGTTTCAAGATTGTGTCATCAACTTTTATTCTTGATACATCATTCTTTGAATACCTGAAATAAACTATTCATTACACCATGTCCATGGAATTTCATGTGATGGTTCTATTTCAATAAATGGACCATCAAGTAAACTTCTATAATTGTAAGGGACAAATAATTCCTCAACTTATCCATTAATTACATGCCACTCGTGACGCACCCAACATACCCTACTTCCCTCCATCTGTTTGCGTTACAGTTTTCATCAAAAAATGAATGTGTGTAAGTCGTGACACGTATTAATGAAAATCATAAAGTCTATGGATCATTACAAACACTCAAACATAGAATTATGTGATGACAACAAAACATGTAGAATTTCTACTAGCGAGTCTGTTCTCAAAATATCCAATCTTGGAGATTACCAAGTGAGAACATCATGAGAGGAATTCTCATATGCTTACGAGTACTCTCACCTATGGTTTTCATGTTATGTCTCCCATCATAGCATGTCATCCAACCACAGAACTATATTTAAGAATATTTTTATAGCATTTCAATGTTCTCATAATTTTGTGGAACTACCATGACCATATCAATGCAACAAATACTCTTGGACATTATTACATCATAGTCATGCAGAACAATGAATAATATGTAATAATACATTAAATATACATGTAATCAATGTGATACTAGTTGGTTCTGGGACACCAACTCTTACACTTTTCACACATTGTGCATAATAGAAAGATGATATTCTTATCTCCATGGTGTATTGATTTTCCTTCCATCTACATCTTCATTTTCAATTCCAAACCATGATATTGAAATGTAACTCCAACCCCCACTTCCAACTTAGTAGAACATCAAATAATATATTCATAGGTACTGATGTCTCTTATGGATAATTCCATTTAGAAACATACATTTAAGGAACTGACGATTCCATAAATCATACATTTAAGTTCAATGATATTATGAGAAGAATACATTGTATGTCTTATAAAAGTATCCTTATTGGTACCAATAGATCCATAAACATGTCACTTTATCTAATGGAATTATAACTTTATAATTATTTGAATAACATAAGTAAATTACTTATTTAAATGTACATTCTTCAATCTAGGGATTAAATATCATCATATAGCCTCATATTCTAAATAACTTACCACCATTGGTCTACATCACCATTCAATTGGTAGACATAAATAATGAATTTATCATGTTGTGAACAATGTAGAATTGGAAATATCATTTCAATGGTACTGATACATAATTCAGAAACTTGTGGATTAGATAAACCACAAAATGATTGTGGAATTTTTCTCATAAAGGACTTAATGAAATGATGTTCCGTCTATTCCTTGTTTGGAAGGTCATCACAATTCATAGTGTGAGAAATATATGTGAGCATATCAATGAGGTTGTTCATTCCTAATACCATAACATTTGGATTCTCAAAAGTAAAATCATTGAATCTGCTACCTCATTTATTATTAACACAATTCCTTCTATTTCCATCCATTCAATAAAACAAAAAACCATAAGGCAATAAACAATTTTCATAGTGAGGAACCACATAATATTGAAAAATGACTTATAGGATATCTAAATCCTGACACCATCACTAATACATGAAACCTTAGGTTTGTCTTTGGTTATTCATGATCATATTCTATTTAAATTTTTCTTAATAGTTCATAAAGAGTTTGTTAATTTCCAAATCATATTCTCTGGGAGTGTCAGACGACGTGTGTAGTATGAACTCCTATCGTGAACTAGTCCCTGATCCAGTCTAGATCAACACTTCTCTTTTGGGGGTTTCACCCTTAGGTACATTTGTTCTGTAAGCACATCCAATAGTAGTATCTAGACATGGATGTATTATTAGAAACCCACTCACTCTCTCTGTAACCAAAATTCCATAAATTTTTCATGTACTTTGACTTGTCCTTGGCCATATCCGTATATATCTCCATAGGTATCTCAATAAGGATTTATCATCCAAGTTTGAAAGGATAACTAAACATATCCTTTAAGAACAACTATAGAAGCCATGACATAACAAATATAGATATAACATCATTTTCAATTAATATTTAGAATATTACATAAACACATGTGAATATAATAGTTTTGTTCCTTTGGAATCTAGAAAACATAAATACTAGCCTATAAGTGAGATACATAATCTCTGACTACATTATTTAATGTTATCACCCTTCATAGAATTATTATAAACAATACATATTATCATAACATGGGGAAACAACACATAAGAAAGGGTGATCTCATATGCTGGGTAAGGGTGAACACGAGAGATATGTAATAATAACATAAACATAACTGTTTGGGAACAATATCATAACATTTTGAAAACATGTTTTACATATCGAAGATTATATAAAAGAGTTAGGGAATATTTACTATCAGTTCATAAGGCAAGAATCTTAAGATAATCCACTAACATGATCCATGAGAGATAACATTGGCATAAGAACTAGATTTATGGCATACACATAATCATAGAAAATCATTTCCATACTAGTCATGGAACAGTACCGAGGCTATCATACTCTAATGGGGTCACTTCCCAATCCATCATATTAGTCAAGGATCAATCCCAAACCTATCAAAGTAGAAAAATACTCTTACAAAAATGAGTTCACTCCTCATTTCAGACCTTTATATTTCATGGGATATAAATCCTTAACTAATGCATTGGACGAAGATATAGGCCCCACATATCCCATATTAAAAACCATATTTATGTATTCCATATTCTTATAAACATTCATCATATCATATACCATGAATTGAAATGGTTATCATAAAAATTTCATCATATCAATACTTATGGAAAGGTTATAGGTTTTATAAACATTTCATCAAATAATCACTTATGAAATGATGTGGTTTTATGTAGACATCATTCCATTAAAACATAACCCATTTAGAGAATTAATATGATTGGTATCCTTGAAACATATACCTAATAAGTCATAGGTAGAAAAATGATTCCATCTTATAAAAATAATAATTTTGAAAAATTACATAGTATATTTCTTATGGAAAATATATTTTCATTGGAATTAAATTTTAAAAACATAAAACATCATTAAAATACTATTCATTTAAAATAACCTTGAATAATTATAATGGAGCTTCAAGATATATATTAAAACATTTATTATGGAAAATATACATTACATTTAAAAAAAATATTCAAAAAAATTAAAAAAATTGGGATTGATAATTTAAAATAAATTTTAAAGAATATAATGTAAACTTCGAATAAATGATTGTACATGATGTTAGAAAATTATGTTCATTACAGACATGTGAAAACAATTATTCATTTCAATTTTTTGGTTAAATCCAAATAAGAATTATTTGAAAAATGATATGAAGATTCATTCAATTTTTTTAATGTAAAACATGGGGGGAAATTCTTAAAAATTTAATAAGAGACTAAAAAATTGAAAATAGTTTTAGAAAACCTAGTTTTTGATCAAATAATATTTCTGGCCGAGGAGATAAATGAATTTGGATTTCTTTAAAAAAATTCATTATTGAAAGTACAATAGATTAGAAAATTGGTACAGTTATGTGACTCTTTGATGAATAACAATGGGAATTATTGGGAGGTAGATAATGAGATTTCTACATTAGAGACTTAATAAAAAATCGTGATAAATGATGAGATTGTAACATTAAATCATTTACAATTTGGTAACATTGATTCACAATAACCAGGAAGGAATAAAATAAAATGAAACATAAAATATAATTAGCATGAATAAATTCATGATATTACATGGCTATGTTCAGTATATATACCTGATTAATGAATATTTGTGCATACCATAACGTCAGCCTAAAATAAGGTAAATTGAGAAAAAACTCACTTATAGATTTGGTAAATTTTAAACCATGAACCTATTTAAGGAGAGATCATCAAATGGATATATAAATAAAAAAAATTAATTATAATTATCATATATTACATTCATGGTTAGTATATACACCATATAGAATAAAGAGGTGGTAGATATATCTTGTGTCACAAAAATGGAAAAGTGAGACAAAAATCCCTTACTATAAGTCGTAACTTCGATCGTATACATTTGAGAATCATGTATTATAAATATAAGTTTATTATAAATAAAAAATAACCACATTCATATATTATATATTATATATTATTTTATTGTGTCCTTTCATTACCCATTTATTAACAATTTCATGTCCAATTCATGTTTCTGATAATAAACTATTACTTTTTCATATATGTTTTGGTTTTTTATACGTGGTCCTATAAATTCAGTCATGAATTCATCATCTATAGAATGTTATACATGATATAAATATCATATTTATTCATTATATAAGTATTTATTCTAACCCATAATATTTAGTGATAGAAAATGAAATAAACTCCTCAAGGAGATTGTAGGTTGGAAGTACACATGAACATTGTTTCCATTTTATCGTTGAATTGAAAGAATAAAAATAAAAGAATGATAAATTTTATTATTCCGAATTCAGTTATATTTCATATATATCAAATAATTTTATTAAAATAATCCTTAATAAATTCCATATATTTTATGAATGAATCACATCGCTTCACAAGGTGGTAGTCCTCCATACACACAAACGATATTATTGTATTCCCAAGCAATGCTAAGAATGATGGTATGTGTGGTATAACTATTAAAAAAATAAAAACATCATAAATATCATATATATCACATATAAAAAATAAATCCATCATTATTACAATCATTGAAGATGGTAATGGAGAAATGAACGACACTATTTTTTGGGGTGGTAGTCTGTCGTATTGAAAAATGATGACTTTGAAACCCATTTGATAAAAGTGTTTCTGGTTTTAGGTCATAAAATTATCATAACAACTTATCAATATTTTTAAGATACAGATTTTATTATATAATCATGGTATATAAATAATTTAATGAGTTTGAGTAATAAAAAAAATAAAATTTTTGTAGATGAATGTAATATGTTCATCTGGAATAATTCTTAGGTTTGAACTAAAATCTATCCTTGGATGGATTTATATCTAAATAATGGATTTTATAATGAGTATGGGAGTTGGAATTGGGGATTTTATTTGGTAAATTTTTGATCAAACCAAATAGGTTTTGTGGCTCTAATAAGATAAGACAATAGGTGCACGTTTATAAATCATGTGAGTTGCAATACTATATATTTTTTAAAGAGATAATTCCATGAAAATTTTGTATTGGTAAAATAGTTAAATATTTGGCCATTTTTGATCCTTTTGAGGGATCTTGTATTAAGTTTTCCAATATAATGTTACAAATAAATGTTGAATGTTGATTTATACCCTTATTTTTTATCTTAAACACTAGTAAAACCATTGTTACATTAACTATGGTAATTAATTTTTACTACATTCACTATTAATTCGGTAAAAAATTATGTTGTCCATATTAGATATCACAAAATAATCTGACCGAAAATATATAATCCATTTAATTATATTCCTAAAATATAAGTGGAAAACATTATTATAATATTAATCCCCTGAAGATGACGAGAAAGCGAGTTTTAACGTGAATGTGATCAGAAGATTAAAATGATTTTTTATCCAATTTATTTGTGAAACTAGATCCAGTGACCTAAATATGACTAATATTCATAATATTTAACTAATGTATCTTTAAACCCAATTAAAAATATAATTAATCTTTTTAAAAACAATAATGGAATTATGGGTTTCAATTTAAATTATGTATTTTTCACTATTCATCAAAAAATGAATCCTTTTAGATAAATACCAAAAAATAACACTAAGTTAATTTTAGAATTATGAATTAAAAACATATTTTATCAAATTTATTTTCTAAATGTTATTGAATTAATTTTATTCATGTATATAAAAAGACATAAAAGCTATTATTTAGAAAGTATTATTTTCAAAAAATGGATATATTTTACTTAGAAATAGGTATTGTATTAGCATTGTGTTATATATATAAAAATAAAAATAATATTTCATTATTATTTATTATGATTCATATTTTTAAATTTAATGGCTAGTCTATAATGTTTGAGTTTAAATGAGATTAATAATGTATCATTGTACAAACTCTATGTTGCATGTAACGCAAGCTAAGCTACAATTGCATGTTTCAAAAACCTAACTTACTATTGAAAATAATTGAATCATAACCTGGTGTTCTGTGTATATAAATTCATAAAATAAATTTAATTAATTCAAAAATAATAATTTACAAAAAAATTTGTTGTTACAATAATTTTTTGAGAATCATACTTGTAGAGTGAATAAATCTATAAAATATTGGTGCTTATGAAATGAATAATGACTTGTGTGGTGGAGCATGGATATTTCTATATGTATAGCCTTTGGGGTGGAATTTTTGATCTATTGATACTTTTTTAAGACTCATGTGTGTCCCACAGAGTGGGTGATGGTCTTATTTAGACTAATGACACCAATCATTATAATTTGAAAAATTTTATTTTGAAATATATTTACATCTCTGAGTATGTGCCAATTTTCATGGTATTAGAGAAATTAAATGGAAATACGATGTATATTCTTTCATTTTTTTATATAGTTAGTTAGTAGGGGTAGAAAATGGTGTGTTTCAAATGTTATTGAGTATAGTGATTTTAATAAGAGTAAAAATGTATTAATGTGGAAGCAAGAAGTGTTAGGGAGACTCAGTGTGATAGTAATATTGGTACTAGGTTATTTTATGGAAAATGGTGTGGTGTCTGTATGACCATAACCATTATTAGTTCATAAATAAAAAATATATATATAATAATGGAAATAAATTCAATCAATGGGAAATGCAGATGGAGTCTTCTAGGGGACAAGATATTTTTAATTTTTTGTTGTTGTAACAAACCACAGTTGTTCATTTTAGTGGACCCATAAAAAATAAAAAGCTATTAAAAGTGAGAAACATGGGAAATTTCGTTTTTTTGATTTAGATCTACTTTGTAAATCATAGGTGCTAGTTAAATGTTTTAAGGGTAGTTTATAAGGGTTTATATTAGTTGGAGGAGTATTATAGAAGTTTATAAGGGTTTAGATGTTTGAAAATCTTGGTATGTGGATATAGAGAGCCATCGGGTACCTGGTTGTGTGGAACTAGGTACCTACTGGAGGTCGTAGGGGACTTTCTCAGCGGAGGGGGTTACTGATTGAGTAGTGCTTTTGTATTGGGTTCCTAGTAATGGAACATTAATTTTACAAATATAGTTATAATGTCTACTATACTCCCCTATTTTAGAACCAGACCAGTGGGTGGGGTGTTCTTCTTAGGCTAGTCATGGGTATGGGGAACCTAGCCTCTAATCCCTATATTATACATAACTAATATCAATTATGCTATGAGTATTTTGAGGTTAATTATTGGTTTTCCTCCCAATCCCTTTATATTATTGTTTCAAACCGTAATATTCTCTGATTTAATGGGTTTTATTTAGTTTTTTTACCAACTCCACAAGTTCCTAGTGAATCCAGATGATAAAAGGGGGTTTTGTTCATATAGTATATAAGAGACTGTGGGAGGATAAACTTTTCTAGTTTCGTATAGGATTTCTTAACTGAAATCACTTTCCTACTATTCCAGGGTTTGTTGAAATTTTATAATTTAATTTTTTTATAATTTGGAATCATAACCTAGTTTTTTGGTTTGTACTGCGCTCAAGTGTATATTAGTAGTGCTCAACATGAAGAATCTAAGGGTTTTCAATCATTAGAATATTAATTTAGTTTTATAATATTTATTCATAGTTGAATAACTAGAGAGTAGTTTGGTAAATTAATTATAATTTAGTTATAGTTAATTTCTAATCATCATTGAGTAGTTAGAGGATATATGTCAATACTGGTGCATCGTGATGGCTCGACCGAGTGTGGATAAAGTATGGTTAAAGAGAATAACTTCATATATCAGTTAGATAGTTCATAATAATTCATCTTTTTATAAATTTTCATTTATTATTTGAGAGTTTTCCTAGGTAATGTATTTGTAAGAGACTCATATGTAAATCGTGATACATTTAACCTATTGAATGAGAAGCTAGGGGTTGTGTTAGACTTGTATCATATCTTCTATTGGTGTATATTGAAACGTAGTCATTGATAGATATGTTTCCAATGTGAGAGGATTGGAAAAGCGGAAACTCGAACCCAAGAGGGTTTCTATTATAGATATATGAATCAAGTAACCAATGAGGGACTCACATTAGATATATGAAACTCACCTAGAGCGATGACAAATTGTGATCATTAAGAATAAATTGAGTATTTCTATATATGGTTTGAGTACCAGTGAGAATGAAAAAGCATCCAAGGGTGAAACCAAATCATATTAATCTACTTTCTGAGGGATGAGTATAATATATCTAGACCTCGATAGGTTCTCTATAATTTTTTAATATGGTACCACAGATGGTCTCATTTACTAAGTAAATTACATGATTATTAAGGAATAGAATACGGGGTGGAGTCCTTGATCATACTATGTGTGGTGAGTAACACAATACTAAAAAGGGAACTTAATTTTGGTGTCATATTCATATAAATAAATGAACATAAGTTACATAGTGATTACCTTGGGTTTGGTTGATCCAATGATTAGGGTGAAAATTGTTTCATGGGTTTTTGGATGATGTTACATCATTGTGTCTATTGCATTGATAATTCCCATATATTGATTTTTTTATTTCATTAAATGATAGTTCATTCACATGTTTTGTTAAAATTCATACTTTTATGGTCTATTCATACTATATTATTTACATATCGACAAGTCATTAACATAATTTGGAATACCAGTTGTAGATTTTCTACATTTGATTTTGATGATAGAGATACATCATTTATTTGAAGATATATTACCCACCCTGGTATAGATGAACATTGAAATGATTTATTATGAATTTGGTGTGTAGTGGTATATCATTTACTAAGTGATATATAGTTATCAATAATATTGATTAATGTTGCGATACATCATTCTTCCTCTTGTGTGTGGTGATATATCATTGAAAAGGAAATATGTCATTCCCCGACAATGTCACGAGTGTAGGAAAAAATAATTCACCCTGTTTTGGGGTGGTATATAATTCACCTAGTGATAAATAATTCACCATATTGTTGATGATAATGGATATATATCATTCACTATAGATATTATTTGATGATACATCATTTACCTCAATCAGTGTGTTTTTGAATAACCACTAACCTTTGAGTAATGATATGGTGAAGTGTCATTTGACATGAATGATGAATGAGTGGTGATAAATTATTCCTCCTTCAATTATGTTTAGTATATGGGAGTATCACCCCATCCTAGAACTAGAAAAAATATTTTTGTGTAGATCATTCAAGAGACTCCTAGAGTTCCCAATGATATAGCTGATTGGGGCATTATATGTATTTAAAATATATTTTTTCTAGGTTAATCATTCAAATATAAAATTGATTTTATTGGGAAAATTTTTTGTGGTAGTCTATGTTTTTTATTTTTCTCAAAAACTATATGTGATCATTAGCACACATGAAATAATAGAGTGTTTCATAGTGGTCTTGGAGAAGGCCCTTGTATATGTGGATGATCGTAATGAGCTCTCCACAGGTTTAGGGATGATTCTGCGGTGTTTTCAAGGATATTGGTGGAGAATCACTTTATTTTATTAGTAAATTATTATATATAATAAAAATTATTAGTTTATAGGGAAATATTTTTTTTAATTGATTTTCTTATTACCTGGGATAAATTGATTCTAACAATGACATGATACTGTTATGGTTTGATTTCAATAGTAAATCCATTTAGAGTACTATGCTGCTTTCTTCTTTTTTGATTATATTTTATTTTATAGTTATTATTGAAATGACACTAGAGGGTATTGTATGCCCTCATGATTTTCAAAACCGTCACTACAAATTAGAATACTTTGAAATATAAGTAGGTGCATCCAAGTTCATATAGTGATACCATATTGGGAATTTTTCAAGATAAAAGGGTTTGTGTAAAGACCCATAAATTTCAATGGAATTTTTTTCATAATTTTCTTTGGTATTTTACGAGTACACAGTTTCTGACGGCACCTGATTCCGAGGCCCGGTGTGCTTGAATCATTTTCTGAAGTTTTTCTCTGGTACATTCAGTGAACGAACGAGTGGGTTTTTCTAACTTTTGAACCGGTGCTCGGAATTGAAATCTGAAGGCACCGATGAAACCTCCGTGCCAGTAATTGCTTAGGAACACCTTTTCTGGAGTTGTGTTTACTCGGGTGAAGTTATTAAAAAAATGGGTTATGTAAGGAATGAAATAAAAATTTATGCTACAATTTTTATTTTCTATTGTTAGTAGTTTTAACCTATACATGGATGTTTGAGTGGGGCCCACTACATCCTAACTCCATTCGGTAGGATAATAGTTAGGTGGGTCCCACACGAGCCCCACCCCCTTCAAATTCATTAAAACCTCCCTCGTGCATTTAATTGTGTAACACACCCGCACCCCCCTTTTTAATTAACAAGTCAACAATCCCAATTTAATGGACTGTTAAAGGGTCTTAAATTATTTTAATTAATTGAATTAGATCTTTTTAAATTTCAAATTTAATAATGGCATGCGTGTGTGTGAATAAAATAAGACAATGTCTTATTTTATTGGGGGTTGATTCATTGTGTGGAAGCACGGAGAGAACCCTTGCGCTCTGAAGAACATCTTCTTTCTTGTCGAAGAACACGAAGAACGCCGAGTTTACGACAAAGAACTCTGACACCGCAAAGGAATAACCATGCTTTCTCCTCTCATCTTCGCAGCCGGTGAGAGACGCCTTCTTCGAAGAACGACGACCCACCACATCCTTCATCGGGCATGCACCGATGACGTATACGACGCCATCTTCCGCGACGTTGTATTCCTCGACACCGTATTCCGCGACGTCGTCTTCCTTGACGTCGTCTTCCACGACGCCGTCTTATGTGACGCCGTCTTCCGCGACATCCTTTTCCTGCGATTATCCATGTTCGACCACTTCATCGAGGTAGGGGTTTTATTTTTATGTTCGTGAATATTTGGGCGTTCAATGGTAATGATTCAGCCACCTGTTATCAATTTAACGGGAGGAGGTCGGACTGCCCGAAAACGGCCGAACCTCCTCCCCCTTTGTTGTTGAATTTGTTGTGGCTCGAACGAAGGCGGCGTGGTGCAACGACACCACACGGAAAAAAAGAGGAACGCGGCGAAGAAGCGCGGCGTCGTCGCGCCGCGCCGGAGAACCACGAGGAGGCCCCGACCAGAGAGGGGCCGCGGCGGAGGGGCGCATCACCGTCGTGCCACCCCGGACGAACCAAGGACACGGCCTTTGGCTGTGGTGGAGCAAGGGAGGGTGGCCGGAGCCACTGGCCATCGGTGCTGGAGGGTGGGACCAACAGTTCCCGTGTGGTGCGATGGCTAACCGTTACGGCCGGCCAGATTCGGAAAGACCGGAGGGTTTGACCCCCAGTCAGCGCTGCTGGGTAGACCCCCAGCGGGTCGCCGTTTCGTTCGAAGGGGGTGGCGGTTCCCCCCCCCCCCCCTTCCGCGCTCACACAGCGCGTAGTGCCCGTGCCGGCCTGGACCGGCCGCGCTGGCAGGACATGCCACATCGGGCTGGGCCGCCCGGGCCGGGCCACGTCGGCTAGGCCGGGCCACGTCGGCAGGGCCGAGCCGTGCCAGCCGGGCCGGCCCGTGGCCTAGTGGGCCGGACCTGGACCCGGGCGGACCCAGGGGGTCTTGGGCCGGGTGGGTCCGGGCCCAAAACCCCCTAAAACCGGACATGTTCGTTTAAATGCATGTAACATTGGCTACAAACCTCCGATCAACGCACTGTCAGTTGTGATGCGATCCTTAGATCGATACGGTCGTTTCTCTATATTACACTAAAGTTTTCGAAGAACATTGTGTATGGCCGGGTTGGTTCGAACATGAAACCAACCGGGCCCTCGGAGCGGAAACACTTATAACTTGAGCTCTGGACGTCCGATTGACATGCCGTCGACTTTGTTGGATTCCTCTTAGTGAGAAGAACCTTTTGGATTACTCCTCTCGATGTTTAGATGCAGTTGGAGTGCGTTCAGGTTGGTTTTGACCTAAAAATCAACTAGGCCCGTGGAACGAAAAAGCCAATAACTCTCAGACCGAGCGTACAATTGACGCGCCGTCTGTCACGTTGAGTTCCTTTTATCGAGACGGAACATTGGGATACATCAACTCTGGACTACGTGTCAGTTGATGTGTCGACCCCCTTAGCTCTTGGAGTGGACCCTCTCAGAATCGAGCATGCTGTGTGCGGGAACCCTAGACTTGGCTGCGACTGCGACGACGATGAGGACTGCACTGAAATCCTCCGTGGGTTCGGCAGCGACGAAGAATGCACTGAAATCCTCCGTGGGATCGGCAGCGATGACGAACATACTGAAATCCTCCATGGGTTCGATGACGATGATGATTGTTCTTGTATTCTACATGGGTCTGGCAGTACTACTGTTCTTGTATCCTACGTGGGTACGGCAGTATTTGAAAATGTACTTGTATCCTTCGTGGGTCCAACAGAGTAGCTGGTCTTGTATCCTACGTGGGTCTAACAGCTTAGCTAGTCTAGTATCCTACGTGGGTCCCAGCTTAGATGAATCAGTGGATACATCTGATCATCTCTATCACGTTACGAAAAAGTATACATGTGTGAGTTGAGTCTTGACTTTCAATCATTATCTTCGATATGATTGACTTTCTTCCCTATGTGGATTGGGTTGTGCTTTCCTGTGTGGATTGGGTTGTACTATCCTGTGTGGATGTGATCAAACTTGGGTTCGGATGTTAGAGCCGAACTGGAATTGATGACTTAGGTATATGTATGGGCATATACCTAAGTAGTGTTGGATGTTACTTCGTGATTGTGTCTTTCCTTTGTGGATTATACTTTGTGGATTATAGGAGACCATCGGGGGTCTCGGGGTCCCTACTGAGTAGCATATACTCACCCCTGCATGGGCTATGCCCGCACTACGTTGTGTTGGATGCAGATGACGGACATCACTAATCGTTGTTGAGGCTTGTGGAGCAAGTCGGTACCTGGAGGTGGACTACTAGGCGGGACGTACACAGAGCAGACGGCTAGACCCGAGGAGCTGAGGAGGCTATCTGTATCCACCCTTTAGGTGGTTCTTCTAGTGGATGGCTTGAGGTTGCTGCTTTACATTCAGTTGCAGTACTTTCTTTCCAGTTGTAATTTACATTCAGTTTGGGTTTGTATTCTGGCCCATTTACTTTCCGCACTTACTATTGTACCTAGTTTACTTGGTGTTTATTTCTGCTGGCTTACTCTGTAGTGTTTGTTTTCTTTATAATGAGATGCCTTCCCCATTTATCGGGATTTACGCATTTGGTGCTATTCTCCATCCCCTGGCCTATGGAAGGCGGGCTTTGGGTCGTTAGGACATGGGTCCCGAGGATGGGTCGTGACAAATTGGTATCAAAGGAGTTCGGTTCTATTGCAGAACTCCGGAATCTGATCTTTCTTCTATGTGAAACAATAGTGTTAAGGGTATTGATTGTGGTTATCAGTTCATGGAGTCCATTGTTGGTGCGGCGGCCGACGTATCCGTACACCAGGACCATGACTTCTGATTTCCGTCTCAATGCACGAAAACATTGATTGCATGTGTGTTTCAATGTTTTTTTAGTGATTAATTTTTTTCAGCTCCCGAGGTATACTATTTTGATCATGGAACACTGTATTCTTTTCAGGATGGCCCCACGACGGCAGCCAGCTAGGGTTCAGATCTTTGTTCGAGAGGACATCCCACTGAGCGATGAGACATCGGTGCAGGGCCCATTTACAGTGGAGGCACCAGCGGTACCGCTACCCACTGAGCCACCGATGCCACCAGCTCCAGCCGCTGAGAGTGCACGTCTCCTTAGTGCACTGCATGAGTTTCAGCATCATAGACCGCCTAGGTTCCATGGGTAGATGGACCCTCAGGCAGCTGAGGATTGGCTAGATGCTGTAGTTCAAGTTTTCAGGTTAGTGGGGACACTAGCTGACATCATCGTGATCCTTGCAGCGAGCCTGCTGCACGCGGAAGAAGGCAGATGGTGGAGCTTGATACTCCAGGTGTATGACAAGGTATCTCTCCTATGGATGGAATTTGAGAGCCTATTCCACTCGGAGTTCGTCCCAGCCACCCTCTGTGCGGTGCGCATCCAAGTGCTACTACAGTTGCAGCAGGACAGCATGACGGTCGCCCAGTACTCGGCGAGATTTACCGATCCCTCGCACTATTCGACGGACATGGTACATGACCCATTGTTCTAGTCCCAGACCCTTGAGTAGGGACTGAGGCATGAGATCAGGGCATCGATGATCTCCATCATCATTCCAACACAGTCAGGTGTACTGGAGAGAGCGCTACTCATAAAGAGCTTTCCTGCTGAGCCTACACCAGTAGAGAGACCTAGCGCAGGGCGGCATGTAGCAGAGTCATCTGCAGCTAGAAGTCGGTGGACGTCACAGGGGTCCCGGCAGACCAGACCATCATGTAGACGACCTCAAGATACTGGTTCAGAGGTGCGGGGCACATGGCGCAGAGCCAACCTTCCGAGGAGCAGGCAGTGCTATGCATGTGGCGGGCAGGGCCACATGGCTCGTGACTGCCCGAACCATCGTGCAGAGGAGTAGCAGACGGTTGAGGGGCCACCAAGGCAGAGGTAGAGGGTTGACCGTGGTGGTCCGCAGAGAGTAGGAGGACGAGGTAGAGGAGCTGGCCGAGCAGCAGGTGGTGGGCGACACTTTGAGGCTTTACGACCACCACCAGGAGGTCCACCCCGACCACAGGGAGCTGGCGGGCAGAGGCAGGCTCAGCTTTAGGCATCAGAGGCCTACGACCACAGTGTTTCAGAGATGATTCTAGGTACTATCTGTGTCTACTAAACCTTTTCTGTAGTTCTTATAGACACAGGAGCGAGTCATAATTTTATTCCTGCTTCCCTTGTTCATAGCTCAGAGATTCCAACGGAGCTTTTCGCTCGATCCTTACAGCTAGAGACTCCTACAGAAGCAGACTCAACGATTACGCACTGGTGCCGGCAGTGTGAGCTTACTCTAGGAGGTGAGAGCTTTGGTTGGGATCTTCTTGTAGTGGCGTCGAGGCCTTTCGACATCATCTTGGGCATGGATTAGTTATCTACAGTCCACGCTCAGATTGACTATATTAGGCGTAAGGTTCGGTGTGTCTGCACCGACGGGAGCAGGTTCACCTTCACCAGTGAGAGGGGAGCCTTTGAAGTGCAGGATGGACTCACATAGAGGAGAGGACAACCCATCACTCATTAGTTGGATAGCCTCATACTAGGAGCAGTTCACATGAGGAGTCCAAGTTTTCCAGTAGTGGTGGATCAGTATGCGGACGTTTTTCCTGACGACGTTCCAGGAGAACCGCCTCACAGAGAGGTAGACTTTTATATTGAACATTACCCCAGGACAGCCCCGATATCCACTCCAGCATATCGGATGGCTCCCGCTGTGCTTCGAGAGTTACGGGTACAGCTGGAGGACCTGCAGGGCAAGGGATTCATCCGACCCAATGTTTCACCCTAGGCTTCCCCGATTTTGTTCGCCAAAAAGGCGGACAGGAGCTTGCGACTGTGTGTGGACTATCGTTGCCTGAACCAGGTGACCATGAGGAGCAATTATCTGCTATTGAGGATTGGCGACCTCTTCGATCAGCTAAATAGAGCATGGTGGTTCTCGAATATAGACCTTAGGTCGGGCTATCATCAGCTTAGAGTTTGAGATGAGGACATGCAGTAGACAGCTTTCAGATGTCGGTATGGCCACTATGAGTTCTTGGTTATGCCATTCGGTGTAACCAACACTCTAGTGGTGTTCATGAGTCTCATGAATAGGATCTTTCAGCCATACCTCGATCATTTTGTCTTGGTCTTCATCGACGACATATTGATATACTCAACCACTAAGGAGGAGCATGCCTACCACTTGCGGGTTGTACTGGACACACTCCAAGAGCACCAGGTTTATGGTAATCACTTGAAGTGTCAGTTATGGTTACGTGAAGTCCAATTCATGGGACATGTCATATCTAAGGTGAGAGTTGAGGTGGACCCTGTGAAGATCGAGGTAGTGCTAGCTTGGGAGCCACCCAGGAGCGTGACGGAGGTGCGGAGTTTCTCGGGTCTAGCTCGGTACTACCAGAGATTTGTGCAAGACTTTTCCAGAGTTGCGGCACCACTTTCAGCTTTGGCAAAGAAGGGGAAACCCTTCGTGTGGTCAGATAGATGTAAGCAGAGCTTCCAGGAGCTGAGACAGAGATTGAACAACGCACCTATCTTGAGGCTACCAGAGGAGGGAGTGTGGTACGTATTCTACTGCGATGCATCAGGGACCAGACTCGGATGTGTCCTGATGCAGGAACGAGCAGTGATTGCCTATGGATCACATCAGTTGATGCAGCATGAGCAGAACTACGCTACCCATGACCTAGAGTTAGCAGCAGTGGTCTTCGCTCTGAAGATGTGGCGACGCTATCTGATGGGCGAGCGCTTTACAGTCTACTCTGACCATCATAGTCTCAGGTACATCTTCTCACAGAAAGACCTGAAGGTGAGACATCAACGATGGCTCGAATTCCTCCAGGACTATGACTTTGAGATAGTATATACTCCTAGAAAGGGGAACATAGTAGCCGATGCTCTCAGCAGGGGGATGGGAATTCATCTACATGGGGAGGCGACGGAGTAGCTAGCCTCCTTGAAGATATCCTTCATGGATAGTGATCGAGCAGTCTTTTTTCAGTCACTCACAGTCACTCTTCCACTACTGCAGCGGGTTAGAGAGGCACAGCGTGGGGACGCTAACTATGAGAAGCGGCGTGCATAGATATCCTCAGGACTGGGACCTGATGGTTTTTTTATGGGAGGAGAGCACGTCGTCCTTTTAAGAGGACATACCATGGTACCAGCTTCATTACAGGAGGAGGTGCTGAGGGAGTTTCACACTTCCCCTTTAGCGGTACATCTAGGAGTGGAAAAGATGTACCAGGATCTCTGATGACAACACTGGTGGCCGGGTATGAAGAAGGATATAGCTGATTTTGTTTCTCGATGCCTCACCTGTCAGCAGGTGAAGGCAGAGCACCAGTTACCAGCAGGCTTGGTGCAACCCTTGGACGTCCCGGAGTGGAAGTGGGATGGGATATCTATGGACTTCGTGACTGGACTTCCACGTACTTCTAGAGGTCACGACTCCATTTGGGTGATTGTCGACCATCTCACCAAGTCGGCCCACTACATACCCATCAAAGAGCAGGGCTCAGTGGAGAGCATGAGATGCCTCTACATTCAGGAGATTTTATGGCTTCATGGTGTGCCATAATCTATCATCTCCGATCGAGATGCCTGATTTACTTCCCGGATTTTGAAGGGGTTTTAGGAGGAATTCGGGACGCAACTATGACTGAGAACCGCCTTTCACCCTCAGACAAATGGTCAGACGGAGAGGACCATTCAGACCCTCGAGGACATTCTCCATGCATGTGTCCTCGACTTTGGTCATAGTTGGGAGGACCACCTACCCGTGGTGGAGTTCGCGTACAACAACAGCTACCACTCCACCATCGGGATGGCACCATATGAGGCATTGTATGACCGACCTTGTAGATCACCTCTGTACTGGACAGACCCTGGGGAGTAAGCACTTGTGGGACCAGAGATGGTCCAGGCCACAACAAAGAAGGTCTAGGTCATCTAAGAGCAGATGAGGATTGTAACGCCCGATACTTTTATGGGAAATATTTTGTTTTTATCAAAGGAATATTTCACTACACACAACTCTAGCTTGGCTTGCTTTACACACAACCACGGCCTTCCTCAATAGCTTGCGTTGTACGCAATACTGAGTTTCACTAAACAACGATATGCTATGAAAATATTATTTAAACTAGCTATTATGAATAGTAATAACCACTTTTTGAATTTTTTTAAATTTTATTTTTCAAAATGGACATCATTTTTGGATTCGGAATATCGAAATTAGCCTAGGGTGAAATTTTGGTATTTTTCTGAAAACTTTCAATTTTTGATGAATAGTGAAACCACTAAGTGGTAGTTAAAAAAACTGAATTTTTCATAAAACATAATTTTACCACTTCTGTGAGTGGAATTTAAAAATCTGAGAGTCACGGTTAATATCAAGGACTAAAATGTGGTTCAATGAGATGAAAATAATATTTGGTGAATAGTAACTTTTTACTTTTTTTACCACGGTTAAAAGTAAATAGGGTAATTAAGGGTAAAAGTGTTATTATTATTACACTAACACATGTCCTAATTCTATTGGATAAGTTTAATTCGACCGAAAACAACCTTAGGAATAAAATATGACCATTTAGGCCCACTTGGATTAGATTAGGACATTTATTATTAATTTATTTAAAGAAGGGTTAAAATAGTTAAAATCAAAGTTTAATAAGTATATCATTTTTAATATTGGGTTACACATAAGATAAATTCAACTATAAATATTAATTAGAAAGAAAAAAATATTTCCTACATAATTATATTTTATTTGTAATTTTTAGACTTAAAATAATTTAATTTATTTATGATACAATGATGATGCAGTAATTATCTTATTAATGATATATTCACATAATTGATGTTATAAATACCCAAATAAATGTAATTTGAGACATTTTATTAATTAAACTAATTTTATAGGTTAACATGACATGTTAGTATTGATTTCATTTACTTGTTTCGAACTAATCATTCTTTTATGATTTTCACAAAAATCAATTACTAAATAGTGTCAAAATTAACATAAAATAGTTTCTAAAAAACATATTATATTATTAATTGTTATTTTATTCCTAAAAATCTAAGGTTAGGCCAAATGAAATAGATAAGGTTATATATATTAATAATAAACAACTTGGGGTTCGTTTTCCTTGATATAGTAAGTTTATTAACCTTATAGTGTAAGAAAACAAGAAGACACGGTAAAAGTTAAATTATCTAACTTAAAGTTAAATCTAAATGATAAGGTTAAAATTGATACATAAACTTGTCTGAATTCTATTGGATGAGAGGATCTCAACACATACCCACCTTATCTTCGAAAAATATCACTTTGGAGCTATTAAAAACAGAATTTGACTTTATAATAAAATTATATTTTTAGTTATTCCAATGGTGCCCCTCTCCTCCCTTATAAAAGGGCACCTCCTCCCTCTCTTCCTCACACCACTTTGATCCTTCAAGCTCGGCCAACCCCTGAAAATTTATTCTCTACACTTCCCTAGAGGCATCCTAGAGGTCCTGGTCTTCTTCAAAGACCAATTTTAGTTCCCTTAATGGAGGTCTCAAAGAAGCGCTTCAAAGAAGAGGTAATGTCTATTACCGATTCTTTCATCTTTATTTCTTATTCCACTTCTTATTCTTTAGTTGTTTCATTATGAACTAATAACATCAGTATCACTCATATACTGATATGTTATTATGAGTATGAAACAACCCAATTTCACCATCTATCTATCCTACGAAAAACGAAATCACCACGCGTGCGTACGTACGGAATACCGTCTCCACATCGTGGTGTAATCTATTTTCCACCACCACCTTACTTGGATGGGTAAAATGGTGTCAATAATGACTAAATATTATTATTGTGAAGTGATATTGATTCTGAAATAGTATATATACACTCAAATACAATTCCACAATCATGGGAACGATATCATCGCTCGTGCGTACGTACGGAATACCGTCTCCACGATGTGATGCGACTCGTTATACATGATATTCATTGAATAATGATTATATAAATGAATTGAATGAATGAATATGATATATATTACACTAATACCATTCTGTAAATGAGGTATCTATAACCTAAAAAGAAAAATAAGAATTTATTCGACAAAACACGCATAAGAACAAAAAGTAATAAACACCCAAATAACAAGTAGTAATGAAATATTACTAATAAGAAGCTAATAATATGACCATATATGATATCATAAAAATAATTATGATTTTGGAATAAGTCAATAAAATTATTTAAATAATTATACATGAGGTTCGGACACTTACGAAGCAAATCGGACCTAAGGTAAGGGAAAATATCACAATCTCATTTTTATCTGAGATTGTTTATATTTTGGTATTTACTGGGGTGTATTTTATCATCCAAATCCATGTTCTCTCAATATGTAATATTTTTTCCATCCACCTACAATTGTTTAAATCCAATTTTACCCTTCTGTGAGTTTTTAGTAAAAGATATGAAAGGAATCTTTTGTCGTTTTTCGTATGAGGTACGTTTTGACTTTTCCAACAAAATTATGAGAAGAATGTTTTCTTAACTTATACGGCATGAATGGATTTTTAAAACATTATTTCCATGAATCTTCCTTTACAAGTTTTCAAGTTTATTTTTAATCAGCTTCTTTTAGTTTAAAATTTCATGACATGTTAAGAAAGGAAAATGTTTTTGGGGTAGAAAGGATATTTTCCTCAAGAATGGAGTTCAAGTGTTTTATCAAAATTATTTTCCATCTAAGATATTATAGGGTTCTGTTTCTATCCCTATTATTACATTGATTTGATTATGTTGTGATGGAATTAGTTTTACGAATTCCTTTATCTTATATGAATTGTTTTATGATGTCATGTTGTTTAAGAATCCCATTTTTATTACATGGGTTATGCAATGATGTATGATTTATGATTTTGTGGCACACATAAGAATGGTATCATTATAAGATGGGTGAGACCTATATCTTCCTCCAATGCATTGGGTAATGATTTTATATCTCATGAGATAGACATGGCTGGAACGGCAGGTTAAACTGGTTCAGTGAAACAGGACTGGAACGAGGAATGAACTCAGTTCAGAAATGGACTTTGTCCACTAAGATAGTCTTGGCCATGAGTCTTGACTAATAAGAAATGATTCTATATGATTATGTGTGTATGCCACAATGTTTCATGTTTTAAGTTATGATTATTGGGATTACATTTCACTTCTATGATTTATCCGATATTATGAAATTATGATTTCTCTTGCAAGTTATGATTTCCAAAAGTTATGTTCTTATGTATATGATGTAATTGATATTTCTTTTTTTTACACTTAATGGGCATTGGAGCTCACCCTTTTGTATGTTTTATTTCCCCGGGTTAGGAAGAAGGTTATTAAGTAGGATATTCCAAAAAGGGACTCTAGATATGATGAAATAAATGGGAGGCAAAGTAGATTCATTATGAACCTGTTGTTTATTTTTCCCAGTTTTTAAAGACTCTAGACCTATACGGACCTTTCCTGGTTTTGTTATATGTTGTAATAAGTGTGCATCAATTCTGATGTAATATCAATGTATGTAATGTATGGGTCGTTATAGTTGGTATCAGAGGAAAGGTATAGTCATCCTTTGGAAACTAGGATGTGAAAGCCTTGGTAAGAACCCTAAGGATAAGTCTAAGCATAGAACACAATCTTAGTGTTTTAGAAATGGCCATGAATAACCTAGTATAAGACCTTAAGTGTGAAATTTTATTCATGATTATGTAGTTTTCCTATTATAATTAGTGTTTCTCACACTATTCTTCTTGGTTTTAGTCAATGGCTGGAACACGAAGAAACTGTGTTAATGCGGAATACGATGGGAAATGAAATGATTGTCCCCATGAGCAACCAAAAATTATGGGAGCTGGAATGAAAAATCTTGTAGCCATGCTCACACAACTTTCTCAAGCTATGAATCATGCAAGACTTCCATACGAGCAAAGGAAGGAGCAACATTCTATTGAATCCTTCATGAGGCAGCATCTGCCTTCATTCAGCGGGTTTACTAATGAATTAGTTTCTGAACAATGGATTAGTACTACTGAAAATATATTTTCAGTTCTTCAATGTTTTGAACTTGATAAATTCATCTTAGCAGTGTATCGTTTGGAAGGTGATGCTGATCAATGGTGGAATCTTATCATGAATACGAGGCAAAGAGATGAAATTGAGTCCATGGAATGGGACGAGTTCAAGAAATTATTTTTCAATAAGTACTTCCCTCGTATTCTCTGAAAAAATATGGAGAAAGAGTTTCCTGAACTAAAGAAAAAGGATGATGAATCTATTAGTACATATGAAGCAAATTTTACAAGACTTTAAAGGTACGCTTCTAGTATTATTATCCAACCTGAGAGTAAGATCGATCGATTCTTTAGTGGCTTAAAACCAAGTCTTCAAAGGGCCTTAGCCATAAGGGACTTCAATAGATATGAGGAAATCGTTCGATGTGCTCTCAAAGTTGAGATGGAGATTGGAGTAACCCATCAGTCATATGGGTTTGATAAGAAGAGGAAAATGGAATTCAAAGGAATATCTAAAGAGCACACTGAAAAGAAGATGAGCTTTCCCTTATGCTCAAAGTGTGGAAGAAAACATGGAGGGATTTGTCTTAAAGGGACAAGTAAATGTTTCAAATGTTGAAAGGAAGGTCATCGGGCATTTTAATGCCGCAATGATGGGAAGAAGATGTCTAATGATTCAAACAAAGGAAGGGACACACAGAATGAACCTATTACACTTCAATGATTCAAGTGCAAGGAGATGGGGAATTATGCCAATAAATGCCCTAATCCAAGGGTTTTTTATGAAGATCGACATCAACAAAATCTTAAGGCTAAATACAAAGGAAAGTCACATGCAATTTCTATCAGCGATATGGAGTACGATAACGATGTGGTGAAAGTTACACTTACCATCCACTCTAAAGTAGAAAATGTATTATTTGATTATGCATCCACCCACTCTTTTATTTTTGAAGATTTTTCAAAGGGTATCACCATATTACCTCAACAATTAGATGTTGAGTTAGCTGTGACAACACCTAATGGAACAACAGCCGCATCAAAAGTTTATAATTCTTCCCCGATTGAAGTTTGTGGGAAAGTGCTTCCTGAAAATCTTGTGATCCTTCCTATAGTGTAATTTCATATGATTCTTGTCCTGGATTGGCTTTCTTTATATGGAGCTCATATCAATTTCAAAATAAGGGAAGTCACATTTCATATTCCAGATCAATCTATGATCATATATCGATGCAAGTATGAACATAACGTTCCAGTGGAAATTTCTTACATATTATGGGTCTTGATTCCACTAAATGAGGGTTATTTATCTCAAATGGTTGGTGAGAAAATCACGATTAATAATATTCCCATTGTACGGGAGTTTGATGATGTCTTTCTGAAGGAATTGTCGGGTCTTCCACCAAATCGTGAAGTTGAGTTTTCAATAGAACTCGTACCGGGTGCTTTTCCTATTTCAAATAAACCATATAGAATTGCCCCAATTGAGTTGCAGGAATTGAAGAAGTAACTCCAAGAGAATCTTGATAAGAGATTCATACGCCCTAGCGCGTCACCATGGGGATCACCTGTTCTATTTGTTAAAAAGAAAGATGGATCAATATGACTCTGCATTGATTATCGAAAACTTAACAAGATCACTATCAAGAAGAAATATCCTCTCCCACGCATTGATGACTTATTTGAACAACTATGCGGAGCTCAATACTATTCCAAGATTGATCTTCGTTCAGGGTATCATCAGTTAAGGGTCAAAAGGGAGGATATACCAAAGACGGCTTTCCGTACAAGGTATGGACACTATGAATTTATAGTGATGCCATTTGGTCTTACTAATTCCCCTGCTATCTTCATTGATCTGATGAATAGAGTCTTTAGAGACTATCTTGATCAATTTGTGGTAGGTTTTATAGACGATATTCTTGTCTATTAAAAGAGCAAGGAAGAACATGAAGATCACTTGAGAATTATATTGAAGACCCTGAGAAAGGAGAAGCTTTGTGCCAAATTTAACAAGTGTGAATTTTGGCTTAAAAAAGTTGCATTTTTGGTTTACATAATCTCAAAAGAGGGGATATCTGTGGATCCAGCAAAAATAGAGGTTATCGAAAGATGGTCAAGACCAACAACAGTAACCGAGATCTGAAGTTTTCTTGGTTTGGCTGGATATTATCAACGTTTTGTGAAATTTTTTTCACGATTATCTAATCCACTCACCAGGTTGACTCGAAAATGAGTTATGTTTTTTTGGACGGAGGAGTGTGAAGAGAATTTCAAGGAGTTGAAAATAAGGTTATCCAGTGCACCTGTGCTCACACTGCCTTGTAGTGGAGAAAGGCTTGTGATCTACAGTGATGCATCCAAGAAGGGGCTGGTGTGTGTTCTTATGAAAAATGATATGGTGATAGCTTATGCCTCATCACAGTTGAAAATACATGAGCAAAATTACCCAACACATGATTTGGAGTTAGCTATGGTAATCTTTGAATTAAAGATTTGGAGGCATTATCTTTATGGAGAAAGGTGTGAAATTTATACTGATCATAAATGTTTAATGTATATTTTCACACAAAAGGAGCTGAATATGCTCCAAAGAAGATGGTTAAAGCTGATTAAGGATTACAAATGCCCAATTCATTACCACCCTGGGAAAGAAAACAAGGTGGCAGATGCATTAAGTCGACAAGACCATGCTAGTTTATCCATGATGAAGATCACAAAAGATCCATTATTTATGGATTTAAAAAGGATGGATCTTGGAATTATAATGGAAGGGGAAAAATGTTATCTTTATCAAATGAATGTTCAACCGTCTATACATGTGAAGATTAAAGAGGCATAGAAAGAAGATGTAGAGTTACAAAAGAAGGTGAGAAATATTCATCAATTCAACCTTGATTGTGATGGGATAATAAAGTTCAGGAATCGGGTTTGTGTTCCTCCCATCCCCGAATTAAAGAAGGAGCTGCTGGATGAGGCTCATAGTTATTCTTTCTCTATTCATCTTGGAATCACGAAGATGCATAAGGACCTTAAAGAGTACTTCTGGTGGGATGCTATGAAATGAGATGTTGCTAAATATGTCTCTCGATGCTTGGTTTGTCAGCAAGTTATAGTTGAGAGACAGAAGTCTAAGGGGATGTTACAACCATTACCCATACCCGAATGGAAATGGGAAAACATCACTATGGACATTGTCACAGGTCTTCCTAAAACATACAAAGGCAATAATGCTATCCGGGTCATAGTTGATCGTCTTACAAAGTCCGCACACTTCATTGCTATTAGAGAGGATTTATCTCTGGATCAGCATGCCAAGATATATGTAAAGGAAGTGGTATGATTGCATGGAGTACCACTTTCAATTATATCTGATCGGGACCTGAGGTTTACCTCAATGTTCTAGTGAAGTCTCTAGCATAGTCTGGATACAGAGTTGAGTTTTAGCACTGCTTATCATCCTCAGACAGATGGTCAGTCTCAGAGAACAATTCAAAATCTAGAAGATATGTTGAGATCTTGCTATATAGATTTCAAAGGTGTAGATACCTGAAGCTTGACGTACATGGACATTACATTACATTTGCGGAATACTTAGTACATTACAAAAAATACACACACAAGGATCGTAATAGTTTAGTGTCTTTGAAAACTCGAAACGTAATCTTCTAATCGTGGTGAAAGATCTCCAATATCTCCCATAAAGATCTTCCCTTTTTTTACCTAAAACCTTTCTTTATATCCTGTGGAAAAGAAAACATAAAAGGGTGAGCTCAAATGCTCAGTAAGGGTAAACAAAAGAAATATCAATCACATCATATTCATAAGAACATAACATTTTGGAAATCTTAACCTGCAAAAGAGAGCATAATTTCATAACATGGGATAAATCATGGAAGTGAAATGTAATCACAATAATCATAACTTAAAACATTAAACTTTGTGGCATACACACATAATCATAGAGAATCATTTCTTGTTAGTCAAGACTCATTGCCAAGACTATCTTAGTGGACAAAGTCCATTTCTGAATCGAGTGACCCTCGTTTCAGTCCTGTTTCACTGAACCGGTATAACCTACCATTCTAGCCATGTCTATCTCATGAGATATAAAATCTTTACCCAATGCATTGGAGGGAGATATAGGTCCCACCCATCTTATAATGAATCCTTTCTTATGTGTGCCACATAATCATAAACCATACATCATAGCGTAACCCATGTAATAAAAATGGAATTCTTAAACAACATGACATCATAAAACATTTCATATAAGATAAAGGAATTCATAAAAAATATTTCCATCACAACATAATCAAATCCATGTAATAATAGGGATAAAAACAGAACCCTTTTATTATCTTAGATGGAAAATAATTTTGATAAAATACTTGAACTCCATTCTTGAGGAAAATATCCTTTCTACTTCAAAAACATTTTTCCTTTCATAACATGTCATACGAATTTAAAATAAAAGAAGATGATTAAAAACAAACTTGAAAACTTGTAAAGTAAGCTTCTTGGAAATAATGTTTTAAAAATCCACTCATGCCGTATAAGTTAAAAAAACATTCTTCGTACTTTTGTCGGAAAAGTCAAAAAAGTACCTCGTACGAAAAATGACAAAAGATTCCTTTCTTATCTTTTACTAAAAACTCACCAAAGGGTAAAATAGGATTTAAAAAATTGTAGGTGAATGGAAATAATATTACATATTTAGGAAACATGGATGTGGATGATAAAATACACCCCAGTAAATACTAAAGTATAAACAATCTCGGATAAAAATGAGATTGTGATATTTCCCTTACCTTAGGTCCGATTTGATTTGTACGTGTATGAAGATCCTGTATAATGGTTTAAATAATGTTATTGACTTATTCCAGAATCATACATATTGATATGATATCATATATGGTCATATTCTTAGCTTCTTATTAGTAATATTTCATTGTTACTTGTTACTCGGGTCTTTATTGCCTTTTGTTGTTATGCGTGTTTTGCCGAATAAATTCTTATTCTTATTTTAAGGTTATAGATACCTTATATCCAGAATGGTATTAGTGTAACATATATCATATTTATTCATTCAATTCATTTATATTAGTACTATGTAATGATGATCATGTAGAACGAGTCGCATCACATCGTGGAGACGGTATTCCGTACGTACGCACGAGCGACGATATTGTTCCCATGATCGTGGAATTGTATTTAAGTTTATTTATAATATTTCAGTATCAATATACCTTTATAATAATAATATATATTTACTCATTACACCATTATACCCATCCTTGTAAGGTGATGGTGGAAAATAGAGTACACCATGGTGTGGAGACGGTATTCCGTACGTACGCACGCACGGTGATTTCATTTTTCCGTAGGATGGATAGAAGGTGAATTAGGGTTGTTTCATATTTATAATAACATATCAGTATGTAAGTAATAATGATGTTATTACTTTATCATGAAACTACTAAAGAAGAAGAAGTTGAAGAAGAAAGAAATTGAAAAGATCGGTAATGGATATTACCTCTTCTTTGAAACGCCTCTTTGAATCCTCCACTTAGGGAACTAAGATTGGTCTTTGAAGAAGACCAGGACCTCTAGGATTATTCTAGGGAAGTGGAGAAGGGATTTTGGCAGGGGTTTTCTGAGCATGAGTTCTCAAATTGGTGTGAGGAGGAGGGGGAGGAGGTGCCCTTTTATAAGGGAGGAGAGGGGCACCTTAGGAATATCTCAAAATATTATTTTATATTAAAGTCAAAATCGGTTTATAATGGTTCCAAAAGGACTTATTTCGAAGCTAAAGTGGGTATGGGTAGAAATCCTATCAACCAATAGGATTTAGACAAGTTTAGGTTATTATTTTAACCTTATCAATTAGATTTAACTCTAAGTTAAATAATTTAACTTTTACCGTGTCTTTTTGTTTTCTTACACTATATGGTTAATACACTTACTATAACATGCCAAACGAACCCCAAATTGTTTATTATTAATATATATATCCTTATCTAAGTCATTTGGCCGAACCTTAGATTTTTAGGAATAAAATAACAATTAATAATATAATATTTGATTTAAAAACTATTTTGTGTCAATTTTGACACTATTTGATATATGATTTTTTTGAAAGTCATAACAGAATTATATGTTCGAACCATGTTGATTAAATCAACACTAATATATCATAGTAATCTAGAAAATTAGTGTAATTCATAAAAAGTCTCAAATTACATTTATTTTGGTGTTTATAACATCAATTATGTCAATATTTCATTAATAAGATAATTACTGCATCATCATTGTGTCATAACTAAATTAAATTATTTAATGTCTAAAAATTACAAATAAAATACCATTATATAGGAAATCTTTTTATCTTTCTAATGAATATTTATAGTAGAATTAAGCTTATGTATAACCCCATATTAAAACTGATTTACTTATTAAACTTTGATTTTAACTATTTTAACTATTCATTAAATAAAATAATATTAAATGTCATAATCTAATCCAAGTGGACCTAAATGGTCCTATTATATTCATAAGGTTTTTTTGGTCTAATTACACTTATCCAATAGAATTAGGACATGTGTTAAGGTAATAGTAATATCATATTTACCCTTAGTTACCCTATTTACTATTAACCGTGGTAAAACAAAGTAAAAAGTTACTATTCACCAAAAAATTATTTTTATCTCATTGAACCACATTTTACTTACTGATATCAACCGTGTCTGTCGGATTTTCGAAATTCCATTGACAGAAGCGGTAAAATTAAGTTTTATGCAAAATTCAGTTTTTAACCTACCACTTAGTGGTTTCACTATTCATCAAAAATTGAAGTTTTTCAGAAAAATGCCAAAATTTCACACTAAGCTATAATTGATATTCCGAATTCAAAAATGATTTCTATTTTACAAAATTCCCAACATATAAGTTGCATTAATTAATTTTATAATTAATTTCCGTTGTCACAACAAATAGCGTGTTTTTAAGAGATAATAACTATCAAAAGATTGACAGTTGTTTATGTCTGGTGTAAATGTGAAATAACATCCAATGACCAACATTGTATTGAATTGTAAAAATATATTCTAAATATACTTTAAAACCACTCAAATTAATAATTTTTCACTATTAATTATTTCTATTAAAAAAGTTGTTTTTAATTAAAATTTAGTAATTTTCACTATTCATCAGAAAATAAAAGTTATCCGAAAAGTACCAAAATTTCTCCTTAGGCTAAATTCGATACTACGAATCCATAAATGAAGTCCATTTTGAGAGATAAAATTTCTAAAATTTTAAAAGGTGGTTATTACTATTCATAACGGCTAGTTTTAATAATATTTTAATAGCATATCGTTGTTTAGTGAAACTCAGTATTGCGTACTACACACGCTATCGAGGAAGGTCACGATTGCGTGTAATACAAGGCAAGTCAAGGATGCGTGTTGTGCAAGATCCTTTTGGTGTAGCGTACAACATAAGACATTAGTGAAATTAAAAATAATATTTTGCATAAAATTTCGGGGTGTTACATTCTACCCCCCTTAAAATGAATTTCGCCCTCGAAATTGGTCGGGGTTATAAATGGTTTACTATTCGAAAGTTTCTTTAATAGAAACCCACATCGTAAAAAGGAATACCAAAACCAATCTTTAAAAACAAAGGTATGAAACGTAATGGTTACCCAAATAAACTAATCACTGGGTTTCCACATAGGTGAAAATATTGATATGGAAGAGAAATCTAACCATCATGTTCTGATGGAGAGTGGTAGAGAACATGGCTATGGAAAAGCTAGCAATCACAAATCCATAAATTTGTGACGATCTAAGGTACCATCTGATTAATCAGATATATGAGCACTAGGACAACATTTTTGGTTTTCAAGATCATTTCCCTAAAGTTGTAAATTTGAATTAGAATAAATACTTACTTCATTTTGATACAATCTCACTGTTGTTCGTGCCTTGAACAATTTCCACTTCATCTCTTAAATAAATGAAGTTGAATTTGTTATTCGTGAAGTGTTAGCAGATCATGTGATAGAATGACGGGTCATTCCATCTGTCTCAAACAAAAGGTTAGCAAAAGTTATTAAATATACATAAGTCATTATATAGTGAGATTAATCATATATGGTTCCTAAAATGGACTTATACTTCATATATCATACTGCTTAATATAATAAAACTAGTTTCTACTAAACAGGGACTTCCTGTAGGCCAGTGGTAGGTGATAAAGGCCAATCGCACTTCGGTTGTGGGTTCGATTCCAACATCCTTGTCCGACGCGATGGGATGTCTCCCGTCCTGCAGGTTGTCCTTTTTCTAAAACTACACTACTATAACATCCCATCAATAATATCAAAAATCTTCTATCCTCAAACAATACTAACTTATGTCCAACATAATCCATTCTAATATTTAGGCTTATCCATAATACTGCAGTCCACTCTCATAATATAGTGAAAATGATTACCAGAGATTTAATACTGTCGTTGATCCCCATATATCATAAGATATGTTATGTTGGTCACATTCGAAACATTCAAAGGCCTTAATCACGTATTCTCTTGAATACCCATTGAACCTTAGTGAAAACATGAATGCAGTTAAAAGTTAACTCTTTCCACATACCAAAATCCAAAAATTCTATATACTCAAACCATGATATAACCTTCTCCCTATATCAGTCATGAGCTCATGAATACAATCAAATACCTCATTATCTTATTATTCCTTCATTATGCGCATATCATCTACTTTCCAAAAAATATTTGAATAACATTTCATGGTTACTAGTACCATTAATCATACACTTTAAAAACTTAGGAAAGACAATAGTTTAACAATCCTTAGATGTCTCTTTATTCCATAGTACCATGATATTACTTATACAACATTACACTTGATAAACATGTAATCATTCCACTACCTTCTTAAACCATTGACCGAGCTTCAACAATTCTTTCATCTCACATATCATTTGTAGTCTCTTCATCATCATCAACATAAATACTTCCCATACGACCATACTGATTCTCTTCATGAGACCTTCCCTTAGGGCATTGGTCTGCATAATGCCCATACATTCCACATTTAAAACATTTAACCATTGTCGATGTCGTAGCAATACCATTCTCCTCATCCATGGTGTTAACTGAACCTTTTACTTTGCACTTACTTGCTTTGTGTCCTTCTTTTCCACACCCAAAGCATCTTCCAGTTCCTTTGAAACATTCTCCTTGATGCCTCTTCCCACATGATTTACATAGGGGAAATTGAACTTTCTTTCCTCTATGATCATCATGAAACTCCATCTTTCTCTTATTAGCCGAGTCAGGAAACTGACCAAATTTTACTTTATTGATCATATTATGAGATTGCTGATTCGGCATAATAATGATGTTTGGACTTCCAAATCCCATTTCAATATGAATAATATCATTCCATTTTCCATCATATTCTCCATTATCATGAATCATCTTGTTTCCAGCCATTTTCTAAAACCCAAAAAGAATAGTGTGAGAGGCAAAAATCGTGCTAGGGGAAAACAACATAATAAAGGGGGAGTACCTTCAATATCTAACATCTTAGGTTTAATTCTATGATCGTTAGCGTAATTCTAGTACTATAACCTATACGTATACTTAACCTTAGGGACATACCTTGACATACCTTAGAAATATCTCTAGGGATCTCACTAACGTTTTTGCATCCTAGTTTCCAAAGGATGACTAAACCTTTCCTCTGATACCAACTGTAGAGACCCGAAGCTTGACGTACATGGACATTACATTACATTTGTGGAATACTTAGTACGTTATAAAAAATACACACACAAGGATCGTAATAGTTTAGTGTCTTTGGAAACTCGGAACGTAATCTTCTAATCGTGGTGAAAGATCTCCAATATCTCCCATAAAGATCTTCCCTTTTTTTACCTAAAACCTTTCTTTATATCCTGGGGAAAAGAAAACATAAAAGGGTGAGCTCAAATGCTCAGTAAGGGTAAACAAAAGAAATATCAATCACATCATATTCATAAGAACATAACATTTTGGAAATCTTAACCTGCAAAAGAGAGCATAATTTCATAACATGGGATAAATCATGGCAGTGAAATGTAATCACAATAATCATAACTTAAAACATTAAACTTTGTGGCATACACACATAATCATAGAGAATCATTTCTTGTTAGTCAAGACTCATTTCCAAGACTATCTTAGTGGACAAAGTCCATTTCTGAATCGAGTGACCCTCGTTTCAGTCCTGTTTCACTAAACCGGTATAACCTACCATTCCATCCATGTCTATCTCATGAGATATAAAATCTTTACCCAATGCATTGGAGGGAGATATAGGTCCCACCCATCTTATAATGAATCCTTTCTTATGTGTGCCACATAATCATAAACCATACATCATAGCGTAACCCATGTAATAAAAATGGAATTCTTAAACAACATGACATCATAAAACAATTCATATAAGATAAAGGAATTCATAAAAATATTTCCATCACAACATAATCAAATCCATGTAATAATAGGGATAAAAACAGAACCCTTTTAGTATCTTAGATGGAAAATAATTTTGATAAAATACTTGAACTCCATTCTTGAGGAAAATATCCTTTCTAATTTAAAAACATTTTTCCTTTCATAACATGTCATACGACTTTAAAATAAAAGAAGATGATTAAAAATAAACTTGAAAACTTGTAAATTAAGCTTCTTGGAAATAATGTTTTAAAAATCCATTCATGCCGTATAAGTTAAAAAAACATTCTTCGTACTTTTGTCGGAAAAGTCAAAAAAGTACCTCGTATGAAAAACGACAAAAGATTCCTTTCATATCTTTTACTAAAAACTCACCAAAGGGTAAAATAGGATTTAAAAAATTGTAGGTGAATGGAAATAATATTACATATTGAGTAAACATGGATGTGGATGATAAAATACACCCCAGTAAATACTAAAGTATAAACAATCTCGGATAAAAATTAGATTGTGATATTTCCCTTACCTTAGGTCCGATTTTCTTTGTACGTGTCCGAAGCTCCTGTATAATGGTTTAAATAATGTTATTGACTTATTCCAGAATCATACATATTGATATGATATAATATATGGTCATATTCTTATCTTCTTATTAGTAATATTTCATTGTTACTTGTTACTCGGGTCTTTATTGCCTTTTGTTCTTATGCGTGTCTTGCCGAATAAATTCTTATTCTTATTTTAAGGTTATAGATACCTTATATCCAGAATGGTATTAGTGTAACATATATCATATTTATTCATTCAATTCATTTATATTAGTACTATGTAATGATGATCATGTAGAACGAGTCGCATCACATCGTGGAGACGGTATTCCGTACGTACGCACGAGCGACAATATTGTTCCCATGATCGTGGAATTGTATTTAAGTGTATTTATACTATTTCAGTATCAATATCACTTTATAATAATAATATATAGTTACTCATTACACCATTATACCCATCCTTGTAAGGTGATGGTGGAAAATAGAGTACACCATGGCGTGGAGACGGTATTCCGTACGTACGCACGCGCGGTGATTTCATTTTTACGTAGGATGGATAGAAGGTGAATTAGGGTTGTTTCATATTTATAATAACATATCAGTATGTAAGTAATACTGATGTTATTACTTTATCATGAAACAACTAAATAAGAAGAAGTTAAAGAAGAAAGAAATTGAAAAGATCGGTAATGGATATTACCTCTTCTTTGAAACGCCTCTTTGAATCCTCCACTTAGGGAACTAAGATTGGACTTTGAAGAAGACCAGGACCTCTAGGATTATTCTAGGGAAGTGGAGAAGGGATTTTGGCAGGTTTTTTCCGAGCATGAGTGCTCAAATTGGTGTGAGGAGGAGGGGGAGGAGGTTCCCTTTTATAAGGGAGGAGAGGGGCACCTTAGGAATATCTCAAAATATTATTTTATATTAAAGTCAAAATCGGTTTATAATAGTTCCAAAGGGTCTTATTTCGAAGCTAAAGTGGGGATGGGTCGAAATCCTATCAACCAATAGGATTTAGACAAGTTTAGGTTATTATTTTAACCTTATCAATTAGATTTAACTCTAAGTTAAATAATTTAACTTTTACCGTGTCTTTTTGTTTTCATACACTATATGGTTAATACACTTACTATAACATGCCAAACGAACCCCAAATTGTTTATTATTAATATATATATCTTTATCTAAGTTATTTGGCCGAACCATAGATTTTTAGGAATAAAATAACAATTAATAATATAATATTTGATTTAAAAACTATTTTGTGTCAATTTTGACAATATTTGATATATGATTTTTGTGAAAGTCATAACAGAATTATATGTTCGAACAAAGTTGATTAAATCGACACTAATATATCATAGTAACCTAGAAAATTACTGTAATTCATAAAAAGTCTCAAATTACATTTATTTTGGTGTTTATAACATCAATTATGTCAATATTTCATTAATAAGATAATTACTGCATCATCATTGTGTCATAAATAAATTAAATTATATAATGTCTAAAAATTACAAATAAAATACCATTATATAGGAAATCTTTTTATCTTTCTAATGAATATTTATAGTCGAATTTATCTTTGTATAACCCCATATTAAAACTGATTTACTTATTAAACTTTGATTTTAACTATTTTAACTATTCATTAAATAAAATAATATTAAATGTCATAATCTAATCCAAGTGGACCTAAATGGTCCTATTATATTCATAAGGTTGTTTTTGGTCGAATTACACTTATCCAATAGAATTAGGACATGTGTTAGAGTAATAGTAATATCATATTTACCCTTAGTTAACCTATTTACTATTAACCGTGGTAAAACAAAGTAAAAAGTTACTATTCACCAAAAAATTATTTTTATCTCATGGAACCAAATTTTACTTACTGATATCAACCGTGTCTGTCTGATTTTCGAAATTCCATTCACAGAAGCGGTAAAATTATGTTTTATGCAAAATTCAGTTTTTAACCTACCACTTAGTGGTTTCACTATTCATAAAAAATTGATGTTTTTTAGAAAAATGCCAAAATTTCACCCTAAGCTATAATTTATATTCCGAATTCAAAAATTATTTCTATTTTACAAAATTCCCAACATATAAGTTGCATTAATTAATTTTATAATTAATTTCCGTTGTCACAACAAATAGCGTGTTTTTAAGAGATAATAACTATCAAAAGATTGACACTTGTTTATGTCTGGTGTAAATGTGAAATTACGTCCAATGACCAACATTGTATTTAATTGTAAAAATATATTCTAAATATACTTTAAAACCACTCAAATTAATAATTTATCACTATTAATTATTTCGATTAAAAAAGTTGTTTTTAATTAAAATTTAGTAATTTTCACTATTCATCAGAAAATAAAAGTTATCCGAAAAGTACCAAAATTTCACCTTAGGCTAAATTCGATACTCCGAATCCATAAATGAAGTCCATTTTGAGAGATAAAATTTCTAAAATTTTAAAAGGAGGTTATTACTATTCATAATGGCTAGTTTTAATAATATTTTAATAGCATATCGTTGTTTAGTGAAACTCGGTATTGCGTACTACACACGCTATCGAGGAAGGTCGCGATTGCGTGTAATACAAGGCAAGTCAAGGATGCGTGTTGTGCAAGCTCCTTTTGGTGTGGTGTACAACACAAGACATTAGTGAAATTAAAAAGAATATTTTTCATAAAATTTCGTGGTGTTACAAAAGGTGGTTGGGACCAACACCTTCCTTTGGTGGAATTTTCATATAATAATAGCTTTCACTCCAGTATTTAGATGGCTCCTTATGAATCTCTCTATGGAAAGAAATGAAGGACTCCAACTTGCTGGGATGAATTTGGGGAAAGAAAGCTATTAGGACCTGATCTTGTTGATGAGATGGCAGAAAAGGTCCGATCTATTCAACAACACATAAGAGTAGCTCAGAGTCGACAGAAAAGTTATGCAAACAATCGAAGAAAAGTCCTAGAGTTTTAAGTGGGTGATAAAGTGTTCTTACTAATATCTCCCTTGAAGAGGGTCATGAGATTTAGAAAGAAGGGGAAGTTGAGCCCTAGATATATTGGTCCTTTCGGAATACTGGATCGTGTTGGAAAGGTAGCTTACCGATTGGCGCTTCCACCGAATCTCTATCATGTTCACAATGTGTTCCATGTATCTCTCCTGAGAAAGTACATACCTGATCGTTCCCATGCACCCATCTCAGAAGTTATACCACTGGAACAAGATCTTTCTTATGAAGAACAATCGATAGAGATTCTGGATCATAGTGAAAAGGTCCTACGAAACAAGACCACTCAATTTGTGAATGTTTTATGGAGGAACCACCAATTAGAAGAAGGTACATGGGAACTTGAGGATATTATGAGGGAGAGGTATCCTCATCTTTTTTGTTACAAAGTGACGAATTTCGAGGGCAAAATCCATTTTAAGGGGGGTAGAATGTAACACCCAAGACTATTATGAGAAATATTTTGTTTTTATCAAAGGAATATTTCACTACACACAACACTATCTTGGCTTTCTTTACACGCAACCGTGTCCTTCCTCAATAGCTTGCGTCGTACGCAATACCGAGTTTCACTAAACAACGATATTCTATTAAAATATTATTAAAACTAGCCGTTATGAATAGTAATAACCACTTTTTGCAATTTTATAAATTTTATTTTTCAAAATGGACTTCATTTTTGGATTCGGAATATGGAAATTATCCTAGGGTGAAATATTGGTATTTTTCTGAAAACATTCAATTTTTGATGAATAGTGAAACCACTAAGTGGTAGTTAAAAAAACTGAATTTTTCAAAAAATTTAATTTTACTACTTCTGTGAGTGGAAATTTGAAAATCCGAGAGACACGGTTAATATCAAGGACTAAAATGTGGTTCAATGAGATGAAAATAATTTTTGGTGAATAGTAACGTTTTACTTTTTTTACCACGGTTAAAAGTAAATAGGGTAATTAAGGGTAAAAGTGTTAATATTGTTACCCTAAAAAATGTATTAATTCTATTGGATAAGTTTTATTCAACCAAAAACAACCATAGGAATAAAATATGACCATTTAGGCCCACTTGGATTAGATTAGGACATTTATTATTAATTTATTTAAAGAAGGGTTAAAATAGTTATAATCAAAGTTTAATAAGTATATCATTTTTAATATAGGGTTATACATAAGATAAACTTGACTATAAATATTAATTATAACTAAAAAATAATTCTTATATAATGGTATTTTATTTGTAATTTTTAGACTTAATATAATTTAATTTATTAATGATACAATGATGATGCAGTAATTATCTTATTAATGAAATATTGACATAATTGATGTTATAAATACCCAAATAAATGTAATTTGAGACTTTTTATGAATTAAATTAATTTTCTAGGTTAATATGACATGTTATTATTGATTTAATTAACTTGGTTAGAACTAATCATTTTGTTATGATTTTCACAAAAATCAATTACTAAATAGTGTCAAAATTGACATAAAATAGTTTTTAAAACAAATATTATATTATTCATTTTTATTTTATTCCTAAAAATATAAGGTTCGGCCAAATGACTAAAATAAGGTTATATATATTAATAATAAACAACTTGGGGTTCGTTTGTCTTGATATAGTACGTTTATTAACTTTATAGTATAAGAAAACAAGAAGACACGGTAAAAGTTAAATTATCTAACTTAAAGATAAATCTAAATGATAAGGTTAAAATTGAAACCTAAACTTGTCTAAATTCTGTTGGTTGAGTGTATTTCGACCCATACCCACCTTAGCTTAGAAATATATCAATTTTGAGATAATAAAAACCGAATTTGACTTTATAATAAAATAATATTTTTAGTTATTCCAAAGGAGCCCCACTCCCCCCTTATAAAAGGGAACCTCCTCCCTCTCTTCCTCACTCCACTTTGAGCCTTCAAGCTCATCAAACCCCTGCCAATTTCTTCTCTCCACTTCCATAAAGACATCCTAGAGGTCCTGGTATTCTTCAAAGTCCACGTTTAGTGCCCTAAAAGTAGGTATCAAAGAAGCGCTTCAAAGAAGAGGTAATGTCTGTTACCGATTCTTTTATCTTTATTTCTTCTTCCACTTCTTCTTCATTATTTGTTTCAATATGAAGTAATAACATCAGAATCACTAATATACTGATATGATATTATGAGTATTAAACAACCTTATTTCACCATCTATCCATCCTACGGAAAATGAAATCACCGCGTGTGCGTACGTAGGGAATACCGTCTCCACACCGTGGTGTAATCTATTTTCCACCACCACCTTACTTGGATGGGTGTAATGGTGTAAATAATGACTATATATGATTATTATGAAGTGATATGGATTCTGAAATAGTATATATACACTCCAATACAATTCCACAATCAGGGGAACGATATCATCGCTCGTGCGTACGTACGGAATATCGTCTACACGATGCGATGTGACTCGTTCTAATGATCTTCATTGCATAATGATTATATAAATTAATTTAATGAATGAATATGATATATATTACACTAATACCATTCTGGAAATTTGGTATCTATAACCTAAAAATAAAAATAAGAATTTATTCAACAAAACACGCATAATAACAAAAAGTAATAAGCACCTGAATAACAAGTAGTGATGAAATATTATTAATAAGAAGCTAAGAATATGACCATATATGATATCATAATAATAAGTATGATTCTGGAATAAGTCAATAACATTATTTAAATCATTATACAGGAGTTTTGGACAATTACGAAGCAAATTGGACCTAAGGTAAGGGAAAATATCACAATCTCATTTTATCTGAGATTGTTTATACTTTGGTATTTACTGGGGTGTATTTTATCATCCACATCCATGTTCCCTCAATATGTAATATTTTTTCCATCTACCTACAATTGTTTAAATCCAATTTTACCCTTCGGTGAGTTTTTAGTAAAATATATGAAAGGAATATTTTGTCGTTTTTCATACGAGGTACTTTTTGACTTTTCCGACAAAAGTACGAGAAGAATGTTTTTTTAACATATACGGCATGAATGGATTTTTAAAACATTATTTCCAAGAAGATTACTTTAAAAGTTTTCATGTTTATTTTTAATAAACTTATTTTAGTATAAAATTGTATGACATGTTAAGAAAGGGAAATGTTTTTGGAATAGAAAGGATATTTTCCTCAAGAATGGAGTTCAAGTGTTTTATCAAAATTATTTTCCATCTAAGACAATATAGGGTTCTATTTCTATCCATATTATTACATTGATTTTATTATGTTGTGATTGAATTATTTTTATGAATTCCTTTATCTCATATGAATTGTTTTATGATGTCATGTTGTTTAAGAATCCCATTTTTATTACATGGGTTATGCAATGATGTATGATTTATGATTTTGTGGCGCACATAAGAATGGTATCATTATGAGATGGGTGGGACCTATATCTCCCTCCAATGCATTGGTTAAAGATTTTATATCTCATGAGATAGACATGGCTGGAACGACAGGTTAAACTGGTTCAGTGAAACAGGACTGGAACGAGGAATGAACTCGGTTCAGAAATGGACTTTGTCCACTAAGATAGTCTTGTCCATGAGTCTTGACTAATAAGAAATGATTCTCTATGATTTTGTGTGTATTCCAAAATGTTTAATGTTTTATGTTATGATTATTGGGATTACATTTCACTTCTATGATTTATCCCATGTTATGAAATTATGATTTCTTTTGCAGGTTAAGATTTCCAAAAGTTATGTTCTTACGTATATGATGTGATTGATATTTATTTTTCTTACCCTTACTATGAATTTGAGCTCACCCTTTTGTATGTTTTATTTCCCTAGGCCAGGAAGAAGGTTATTAAGTAGGATATTCCAAAAAAGGACTCTAGATATGATGAAATAAATGGGAGGCAAAGTAGATGCTTTATGAACCAGTTGTTTATGTTTTCCAGTTTCTAAAGACTCTATACATATATGGTCTTTTCCTGGTTTTGTTATATGTTGTAATAAGTGTGAATCAATTCTGATGTAATAACAATGTATGTAAAGTATGGGTCTTTATAAGGACAGCTCAGATCTGACAGAAGTCTTATGCTGACAGGAGGCGGAGACCACTAGAGTTCGAGGATGGTGACCACGTCTTCTTGCGGGTCTCACCTTGACGTGGATTACGAAGATTTGGAAGAGGCGGAAAGTTATATCCACTCTTCATCGGACCATTCCAGGTTCTCAGCAGGATAGGCGAGGTGGCTTACCACCTGGCTCTACAATCTCAGTTGCACCGGGTGCACGACCTCTTCCACGTATCTCAGCTCAGGAGGTACGTGCACGACCCGATGCATATCATCGACCATGGGGAGTTGGACATTGACGATGAGGAAACTTTTGCAGAGGTCCCGGTGGAGATCGAGGATCAACAGGAGCGGGTCCTACGTGGGTATTCGATTCCTCTTGTGTGAATCAAATGGCATCACAGTTACCTCCAGGAGATCACTTGGGAGCGGGAGGCTCAGATGCGTGCTCAGCACCCTCATTTGATTCCCTTGTTTGTGATGTATCTTTACGGGGACGTAAATCCATGAGGTGGGAGTAATGTAAAGAACTATGAATTCAAAGGGAATTTTTTCTACATTTTCTTTGGTATTTTAAGAGTACACAGTTTCTGATGGCACCTGATTCCGAGGCCCGGTGTGCCCGGAATCATTTTCTGATGTTTTGCTCGGGTACGTTCAGTGAACGAACGAGCGGGTTTTTTCTAACTTTTAAACCAGTGCTCGGAATCGAAATCAAAAGGCACCGATGAAATTGTAGTGCCAGAAATTTCTTAGGAACACTGGAGCCGCTGGCCGCCGGTGCTGGAGGGCGGGACCAATAGGTACCGCATGGTGTGGTGGCCGGCCGTTACGACCGGCCAGATCTGGAAGGACCGGGGGGTTTGACCCCCGGTCAGCGCAGCTGGGCAGACCCCCCAGTGGGTCCGCCGTTTCATTTGAAGGGGTGGCTGTTTCCCCCCTTCCACGCTCCCATGGGGTGCGGCGCCCGTGCCGGCCTGGACCGGCCGCACCGGGCCAGGCCGCCTGCGCCGGGCCGTGCCGCCCGTGCCGGGCCGTGCCGCCCGTGCCAGGCCGGGCCCCGCCGGCTGGGCCAGGTCACGCCTGCCGGGCTGGGCCATGCCCTAGTGGGCCGGACCCGGACTTGGTTCTGGTCGACCTGATTCGGGCCGACCCAAGGGGTCTTATGCCGGGTCGGTCTGGGCCCAAAACCCCCTAAAACCGGACAGGTTTGTTTAAATGCCTGTGACATGGGCTACAGACCTCTGATCGACACATCTTCAGTTGCGATGCGATCCTTGGATGAAGACATTTGTTTCAATATATTACACTGAAGATTTCGGAGAACATTGGCTATAGTCGGGTTTGTTCGAACATGAAACCAACCGGGCCCTCGGAGCGGAAACACTTATAACTTGAGCTCTGGACGTCTGATTGATGTATCGTTGACTTTGTTGGATTCCACTTAGTGAGACAGACCTTTTCGCTTACTCCGCTCGAGTTTTGGATGCAGTTGGAGTGCGGTTGGGTTGTTTTTGACTTAAAAACCAACCTGGCCCCTGGAATAAAAAAGACGATAACTCTCAGACCGGGCGTCGGATTGACGCACCGTCTATCACGTTGAGTTCCTTTTGTCGATACAGAACTTTGGGATACATCAACTCCGGACTATTTGTCAGTTGATGTATTGAACCCCTTATCTCATGGAGTGGACCCTCCCGAAATTGACTATGTTGTGTGCGGGAAACCTAGAGTTTGCTGCGATTGCGACGACAATGACAACTACACTGAAATCCTCCATGGGTTTGGCAGCGATGACGACTGCACTGAAATCCTCCGTGGGTTTGGCAGCGATGATGACTATACTAAAATCCTCCATGGGTTCGATGGCAATGACCATTGTTTTTTATCCTACGTGGGTCTGGCAAGTCTACTGTTCTTGTATCCTACGTGGGTCCGGTAGTATTTGAATCTGTACTTGTATCTGACGTGGGTCCGACAAAGTAGCTGGTCTTGTATCCTACATGGGTTCGACAGCTTAGCTGGTCTAGTATCCTACGTGGGTCCCAGCTTAGATGAATCAGTGGCTACATATGATCATCTCTATCTCCTTACGAAGAAGTATACCTGTGTGAGCTAAGTCATGACTTTCAATCATTATCTTCGATATGATTGACTTGCTTCCCTATGTGGATTGGGATGTTCTTTCCTATGTGGATTGGGTTGTACTATCCTGTGTGGACATGATCGAACTTGGGCTCGGATGTTGGAGTTGAACGGGAATTGATGAAATAGGTATATGTATGGGTATATACCTAAGTAGTTTTGGATGTTACTTCACGATTGTATCTTTCCACTGTGGATTATCCTTTTGGGATTCTGGGAGACCTTCAGGGGTCTCAAGGTCCCTACTGAGTAGCGTATACTCACCCCTTCATGGGCTATGCCCGCACTACGTTGTGTTGGATGCAGACGACGGACATCGCTGATCGTGGTTGAGGCTTGTGGAGAAATTCAGTACCTGGAGGTGGACCACTGGGTGGGACATACACGGAGCGGACGACTGGACCCGAGTAGCTGATAAGGATAGCTATTTCCACCCTTCAGGTGGGGCTTCCAGTGGATGGCTCGACATTGCTGATTTACTTTCAGTTGCTGTACTTTCTTTCTAGTTGTACTTTACGTTCAGTTTGGGTTTGTATTCTGGCCCATTTACTTTCCGCACTTACTATTGTACCCAGTTTACTTAGTGTTTACTTCTGCTGGCTTAATCTGTGGTGTTTGTTTACTTTATAAGTCAATTCCTTCCCCTATTATCGGGATTTACGCCTTTGGTGCTAGTCGCCATCCCCTAGCCTATAGAAGGCGGGCTTGGGGTTGTCACGAAACAAGTCCTGAGGACGGGTCATGATATCTTGGTTGTTACAAGTGAGAGGGTAGTTTTCGAAATTGTCTACATTTTATTTTGGTGATAGTTTCAGGTGAATGATGATATATTTTATAACAACCCTTCTCATTATTACACATTTGAACATTATTTTTTACATAATATTCTTTTTATACAACATAGAATATTGAGAGGTCTAGTGTCTTTGGGGCATATTATCATTACATAAAAACTTAATACAAGAAATACGATATCATTATTGCATTCCCTCATACATAGCATTCCATGAGATAACATAAGGAAATGCATAAGAAAAGGTGTGACCTATAAATCCCATTAAGGGAATAAACATGGAATATCATGAGAAATTCATTACAAGTTTAACAATAGACATATCAATGGAGAATAAGAGAAACATGAACATAAATTAATGATAATGAAAGATAATCATAACATGGAAATGTGTCAACAACACTTAATATGGAGTTAGCATGATCCAAGTCTCATTGCACATGGAGCATGAGCAAACCCTCATAGCACATGAAGCACGAGTAAACCCACATAGCACACGAATTAGCATGAGTCAACACTCATTGCACATGACGTATCATGATACTATTTTTTACCCAATGCATTGGAGCTCTAATGGGGAACACCCTTATTAAACATTTCAATTCTTGCATAAGTGTGCCACATGTATCATATAACATGGATTCAATCAGCATCATATGTTATTACATGATTAAGTACTTTGGAATGGATAAATTAAATAACCATTCAAAAAGTATATGTGCATATTGGTGAATACCCTTGATAGTGATATTGGAATGGTATTCACTACACAATGATCTTGGTTTGGAAAAACGTGGTGCAATTTCAGCAGCATAACGGCGTGACATAAGGATTCATGAAAACAGTCGATGAGAGAGAAAAAGGTGTCTCATCATATTTACATGAAATGAAAATTATGGGTTTCATATTGATACATGTCCCAGAAAACATAATGGAATTTTGATGCATAATACAAAATAATTACTTTGATGTAAAGGAGGAGAGAAAAATCCCACACGGAATTTCGGCATGGTAATGAGTGTACATGGGAGGAATTAATGAGATAGAAAGGGGTATATTGTTGGAGTTGGTGGCCTAGAACCAAATACTTTTTACTTTATTCATTATTAAATATCTTATCACATCTTGATTGTACTTATGCTTGACAATGCATGTGACAATTTCCTAAGGACAGCTGTTGCATTAGATGGTCATAGTAGATCCCTGCTATGATGAGAACCAGGAAGTGCCATAACACTGATCTTGAATATATTTTCTATGGTCAAATGATGTTATTTGAGGGAAAAAATAATACAGGACATTAGGGGTGAGGACTCATAAAACTTTTTGGCACCTCATCATGGTGTGCGCCCATGGTAATATCCAAGAGGATATTATGAGAACGATACCCACCAGTAGGAAATCCACATTTCATAGTGTCATTTGATGTTCCTATCCGCGGACGTGTGTATTTGTCCTTAGAATTTAAGATTATTATTAATGGGTATTACAACTCACACACTTAGATGTATTGACAGAAACTGTGATGACACACTATTTGTAGTGAGGTAGGATACGTTGGGTGTATCACGAGTAATACCGCATTAATAGATAATGTGAGAAAGGATTTGTCCATTCTATTCCCAAAAGGATGTAGATATCTTAGGCTCTTTGATGGAATTTATATAGCATACATAAATCCATGGCATTGGTAATGTATGGGTGAGTTAAATTCTAGGAATTCAAAGAATGAATAATCAAGCACATGGGTTGATGGCACTATCATGCAACCCACTGGATTAGAGATATCGAGACAAATGAATTATATTACACGGTAAGCGTTCATATGAGGTGAAACATCAATGCATCATCGAATTGTTTCTCTTGGGTTCCTTGACCCATTTCTTGATAGTAATCATGGACTTTAGGAAAGCCCACCTAATGCCATCAAGAAAGACCCCTAAAGGGTCAAACACTTTGTGTGTCCATGTATCTTAGTTAAATATTAATTCAACAAGTTAAATAAATATTATTACCGATCGTGGTTTAATAATTATTTAACGATACCTGGTCACATTTATTTCGACACAAGTTATTTGAGAGAATATATTGTGGATGAAATAATATATATTTATTAGCGAGTAACACAGTTACATTTATTTAAGAAATAAATTTCCATTACTGAAGGTCTAAAAAATGTGGTGGAGGAAATAAAGAAAACTAGAAAATAAAAGTACAAGCCATGTATATTAAATATACATGCGGTATAGTTTTATCAAAAATTAGTACACATCATGTATTAATGATTGAACGCTTTGTAGTTTTTCCAGTAGGGATTTTGAGGCTATAATATTTTTTTATTAAATGTTATTTATTATAATCAACATGGGCACATGTCAAGGAATTAATAATTCGACATGTGGGTTTTCAATAAGAGATAATGAGATAAATAAAATGTGTCATAGGTTTAATTATTAACACAACTCTATAAACTCTAAATCGATTATAAATATCCTCACAACCCCAACACTTTTCCCCAATTGGTGTGCACAAAAAATCTGGAGAATTCGTTCATGGATGAATGAACTACATTCTCCAAGAACGCTCTCAAGACCGAAAGAGATACACCACCACAGGATCAAGGGGATCGAAGGCAGACATCGCATGAAAAGGTTCTTCCACGCAAGCACCCGGAGATCCCTTCGGCGACATCCAGAGATACATAGCTCACGTGTGGATCACTGATAGAGGAATCTTACACATGGATTCTACGACGTAATGATGGATCACAAGATAATGACTGGAGACATCAACGAAGAAAGAATTCCACCAAGGTAATTCTTGTGAATTAATTAAATTAATTATAACAAAAATATGATGATCCTATATTAATGGTTCTGGGACACCATCTTTTGTTTATTGTTCTTCGTTCTATTATGATGATTCTATGTTTTATTTCGTTACAGATCTCAGTTTTAATGTTGTCTAATTCTAAAATCAAAGTTGGGAAATCCCACCAACGAGCTTCTGCTGCACCCTAAACCTACAAGTTCTATCAGAGTGGTCATATCTTTGATTATAATTATCTAGTTTTTCTTTGGTGATTTACACATTTAATAATTTAGTTATTCCAATTCAATTTAATCATTCGTTAAATATAAATCTCGAAATCTGTTCCTCCTCTATCGTTTCTAGTTCACCATATAGAAACGACATTTTCTTTTAATTTTTGACTAAATTAAAATAGAGGATCTCATCCAAAGGATCCAAACATTCCTGTCCGTACAACACGAGAATACACGGCGTGTATTTGGATGTACACACCGTGTAGTCTATGTTCATGCATAGGACTGGTCTTCCAAATCTGGATGTGTATTGATCCTATCTAAGTCATTTATGACACCGTGTGTTGACCAGGAAAAGGTGGCACACGGTTTCCAGATTACACACCATGTGGTCCACCAGAACACAGTGTGTAGTTCCTTCGGGTTAGGGTTAGACCGTGTACCCCATACACGGCTTACTCGGCTAAAAACTGTGTAATGTAGAAACTACACGGCTTGTGTCCCACAGAACATGCCATGTACTCTGAAAAATTTCGAAGTACATTAACATGTCATATCCTCGTGTGTGTACTGTGGATGGACGGTGAAGAAAAGTACACACCATGTAGTCCGAACTACACATCGTGTACTCACCCAAATTATGTAGATTTATTAAAATTGATTATTATATTATACAAACCCTTGAGACGTGTACCATGGTGCATGTGTAAAGCTGAGGCACAACACATGATAGGTGTTTTAAATATATGTGCTTGATTTAACATCTGCCTAATGAATGGGAATTCACAGGGTTGCCTCTAAGGTACATGTTTTGTACAATGATAATTTTAAATAAATTTATTTGTTTAAAATTATGATTTATGAAAATCTCAAGGAAATTCAGAATAGGGTTTACGATAAAATGATTGATTAATTAAAGATAATAAATTTATTCGAGCATGATTTATCTTAAACAAGAATGATTAATGAATTGAATGCTAATTTTATTTATGATTAAATATTTTTGAATGTATTAATGATCATTATCTACACCCATACCTTGGTATGTTAATGGTTTTCTTTAATTATTTTATTTAAATTAAATTTGTTCGCTTGCAATCCTTCTCCTCATTAATATGTTGGGCATGCGCACCCAAGGATTATTTTATGTAAAAACCTTTTTTTACCCCTCACCTGTGTTTGAGATAAATTCATATGTAATCAATGGATCTCCCATGCTAGTGGATGCTACTCAAGTTAGGACCCAAGGCGAAACCAATCCAAGGAGATATAAAGCTGGACAGGTGGAAATCTATAAACACGAACCTGAAAGGATTAAGGTGTTTCTCCCCTATGTCTTGGGATAGTTTATCAACCGTTAGATAAATTAACCAATAGAACAAATATCATTATCATACCATTTATTTTATTTCTTCCAGTTGAATAGTTTATTTATTGTTGGTGTGTTGTCACGATCACACAATTAATGAATTAAACAAGCATGCAATATGGAACTAAAATAAGACTGGCTTATGAGTAACTATTACCTTGACACGGTTAATCACTTAAGTATATCCCACTTAATATTAACAAGTATATAATCAAAGATAATGAAATGGAAATTTATGTATAAGGATAAAATCCCTCAAAAGAAATATTAAGTCTTTATAGCCTTCCATAATCTTAGTTAGAATCGAACCATAGTTTAAAGTGCTTGACCAAACCTAGTTGGGGTTCTTTCAATTATCGGGGAATTATAATTCAAGGTTTTGGGTTGACATAACATGGTTTGCATCAAGGGTTGACTTCCATAGAAGAATTTGGTGTGACTAAGAGGTAAAGGGTGAGGAAATCCAAAAGAAATGGATTTTAGGATTTGGGAGTCCACTCAACGGATCAAGGAGCTGCGAGTTAATGAAATTGGAATTTGGAATGCCTACCTAAAACCTTTCAAGTTGCTTGACCAACCCTAGTTAGGGTAATTCTAAGATAAATATGGATCCTTGCCACTAGAATATTTAGGCAAAAGAATATTCTAATGTAAATGGTGAGGGCTATTGGATTTTGATAAAAATAGTGGGAGACTAATAAGTATTAATTTACTTATTTGTCTCAATTTTATAATAAAGTACTAAACCTTTCCTCATCATAATTTGTAGAAATGGAAATAAAAATGACTTCAAACATATCATTGTGAACCATACTCTAGAAGGGCATCCTTTTCACTGGCACAAATTTCCAAGAGTGGCAGAGGCGTTTACATGTCATCTTTCACCACGAGAGGAAATTGTATGTGCTGGAAGAAGCTATTCCAGTTGCGCCTGGAAACGAGGCTAGTGATGAGGAACTATCTATTTATATGAAACACATGGATTATGACACATATTTCCAATGTTTCCTGTTATCGGCCATGTAAAATGAGCTCTTGATGCAACATGCAAACATGGACACGTATAGCATGGTGTCTCTCCTTAAATATCTCTACCAAGAGAAGGTGAGACAAGAGAGATATGAGATCTCCAGTGATTTGTTTAAAACTATTCGTGGATAGTCCACGCCTGCTAGGCATCATGTAGTCATGACTATTGGCTACATTGAATGCCTGTACATCTTAGGGATTAAATTCCCGGATGATTTGCGTAAATATCTCATCCTATCATCACTACCCAAGACCTTATCAAGCTTTATTTTCAACGACAACAGGAGAAACAATGAGAAGAGTATATATAAACTTCTAATCATGATTCACCAGGTAGAGAAGGACATGGGGCGTGAAAAGCCCACAGTCCTTATGGTGAATTGGAAAAGGAAGGACAAGGAAAAGGGGCCAAAGACTTATAAACGATCTGAATCCCCCGAGCATCGTCCCTCCTAGAAGGGGGAGATCCAGAGGCATGGAAGAGAATGGGAGGCAGTGTGTTTTGCATGTGGAAAGCAAGTCCACTGGAAGAGGAATTGCACCTAGAAGCATGGGGACGCTAATGGTGCATTCGTTATAGAGTGTAATCTTTCTATTTCTACACATTGGGTATTAGATACTGCTTGTGGGGCTCACATATGTATTCAAATGAAGAAACCTAGTAGATTTAGAAATATTTCTAGAGGAGAGGTGGATCTTCGAGATGCCAATGGCGCAAGGCTGACAGTGTTGGCTATTGGAGATTACCACCTCTCATTCCCAACTGGCATGATTTGGGTTTTACAAAACTTTTATTATGTTCCTAGTGTGACCAAGAACATAATTTATGTATCTTGTTTGGATATGGATGGATTTATTTTAATGTTTGGAAATAAGGTTTTTATTTTTTATAAGAACAACATATTTTATGGTATGGAACATTTAAATAATGGTTTGTATGTATTAAATTACGAAAACAAAGTTTTTGCAATCGATAACGAAACAAACTCACATGACTCATACATCACCTAGTTGTGGCATCACCATCTTGGTCATGTATATGAGAAGCACTTGACAAAGCTCCGCCAAGATGGCTATTTAGACTCTACTGAGCTTAAACCAATTTATAGATGTAACACTTGTTTAGAAGGAAAAATGACCAAGCCTCCTTATTGTGGATAGGGTGAAATGGCCACAGAGCATCTAGGATTGGTACACACGGATGTGTGTGGACCATTTCTAATAGAAGCTAGAGGTTGATATTCTAACTTCATTACTTTTACTAATGATTTGAGTATATATTGATATGTCTACTTAATGAGGTATAAGTCAGAGGCATTAGAGAAATTTAAGGAATTCAAGAAGGAAGTGTAGAATCAGCTTGGTAAGAAGATAGAGAAACTTCGATTAGATCAAGGTGGAGAATATCTGAACCAAGAGTTCATCGATCTTCTATGGGAGTCTAGGATCCTATATCATCTCGCTCTTCCTTATACACTACAGTGGAATGGTGTTAGTTAAAGGAGGAAACATAACTTGTTGGACATGGTGAGTTCGATGATGAGTCATGTAGATCTTCCATTATCCTTTTGGGGATATGAATTACAAACTGCAACATACAAATTAAACTGAGTACTGACTAAGGAAGAAAATGGAATTCCATCTAAGTTATGCAATGGAAAGAAACCCATTTTGTCGCATAAATATGTATGGGGATGCAAGGCATATTTTAAGACCTTCTCAGGCAACTAAATATCACCCCGGGGCACAAGAATTATCTTTATAGGATATCCTAAGGAAACGAAAGGATATTACCTATATAACCCTCAAGACATGAAAGTGACTGTCACCGGACAAGTCATATTTATTGAGAGGGATCACATCCTCAAAAATGATAGTGGGAGCAATATTGGCTTCGATGAAGTTGATGCTCAAGATACACATGAGTTAGTATAGGAACAAGTTCCACAGGTCCCCGTGGAAGAGGTTCTAGAAACAAAATTACTGCGTAGGAGATCAGGAGAGTTAAGGGAACCAGATAGATTTGGTTTCCTAATCCCCAAGGATGGTGAATAAATATTTTTGGACAATGATGAACCTCTCTCCTACAAGGAAGAAGTAGAAATCTCAAAAGATGCAAGATGGCTAGAATCTATGAAATCTGAGATGAATTCATTGTATCATAACCATGTCTGGGTTATGTTTGATGAGCCAGTTGATGTTAATCATGTTGGATGAAATTGGGTATTCATGAGATAGCTGGACATGGAAGGTCATGTTAGCACCAATAATGCAAGGCTAGTGGCTGAAGGATTCAAACAGTGTCAAGGAATTGACTATGATGAAACCTTCTCACTAGTTTCTATGTTTAAATCCATAAGAATCATACTTTCCATAACAGCTTTCCATGACTACAAGATTTGGATAATGGATGTCAAAAAACATTATTTAACGGGAACCTTCAAGATGATGTATATATGACACAACCAGAAGGGTTTGTGACACCAGGTGAATCCAAATGGCTTTTCAAGTTGAAGAAATCCATTTATGGATTAAAGAAAGAATCGAGGTCATGGAACATTCAATTAGATGAAGAAATAATGGAATTTAGTTACATTATGAATGAATGTGGGCCATGTATTTATAAGCGTCTTAATGGGGATGCGATCATTATTCTAGTAGTATATGTTGATGACATATTGCTTATTGGAAACGATATACCAGTCTTACAGTTAGTTGAGGACTGGCTGAACAATTGTTTCTCAATGAAGGATATGGGTGAAGTAGCCTTTATTCTAGGGATCAAGATCATTTGTGATATATCCAAGAGGCTTTTTGGACTATGTCAGGGTACATATATTGACCAGATACTAAATATATTTAGTATGGAACAATCCAAGAGGGGATTAGTTCCAGTGTCACATGGCCTACATCTTTAAAAAAAAATGTATCCACAACCACAACATGAGAAATATAGAATGAGTAAGATCACATACTCTTAGGATATAGGATCTATCATGTATGCCATGTAATTTACCAGGCTTGTTTTTGCCTATGCACTGAGCATGTTAAGAAGATATCAAGCCGATCCAGGAGAACATCATTGGACTATTGTTAAGACAATATTTATGTATCTGAGAAGAACTAAGGATATGTTCTTGGTGTATGGAGGAGACGAGGAGCTTGTCATCAGAGGGAATGCTGATGCAGGTTTTCAGATAGATCAGAATGATCTGAAGTCGCAATATGTATATGTTTTCGGTCTCAATGGGGGAGCTGTGAGCTGGAAGAGTTCAAAGCATCTAGTTGTCACCGATTCTACAGCATATTCTGAATATAGAGTGGCTTCTAATGCAGCCAAAGAAGCCTTTTGGGTTCAGAACATTGTCCAGGATCTTGATGTGTTGCCTAGCAGTAAAGATCCTATTACATTGTATTGTGATAATACTGTAGTAGTGGCTCTTGCAAAAGAACCAAGGTCACATCAACAGACAAAGCACATACTCCGTAAGTATCACCTCTTGAGGGATTTCTATCAAAGGGTTGATGTTGTAGTGAGTAGAGTTTATAAAAAAGAAACATGGAAGACCCCATGACTAAAGTCCTATCTCAGTAGAAGCTTGAATATCATGTGAGAGCTAGCGTGTTAAAGGTAGTTATCAGTTGGATCTAGTCTATGTGGGAGTCTGTTGTATTTGGTGGCCTAGAACCAACTACTTTGTACTTTATTCATTAATAAATATCTTGTCACATATTGATTGTTCTTTTGTGTGACCATGCATGTGATAATGTCATAAGGAAATGTGTTGCATTAAAGGGTCATAGAGGATCCCATCTATGATGAGAACCTGGAAGTTCCATTACACTATTATTGAATATAGGTTCTATGGTCGGATGATTTTATTTGAGGGATGCAAATAATACAGGCCATTAGGGGTGAGGACTCATAAAACTTTGAGGCACAATCTCATGGGATGCACCCTTGGTAATATCTTGGATGATATTATGAGAACGAGACCCACCAGTAGGAAATCCACATTTCATAGTGTCATTATATGTTCCTATCTGCAGACGTGTGTATTGCTCCTTTGACATTTAGATTATTATTAATGGGTATTACAACTCATGCAATTAGATGTATTGACAAAAACTATGACAACACACTGTTTTCTGCTACGTAGGATACGTTGGGTGCTTCATTAGTAATACCACATTAATAGATAATGCGAGAAATGATTTTCCCTTATGTTCCATGACAGAATTAGATATCTCAGGCCCATTTATAGAATTGATATAGCCTATATAATCCATTACCATGGTAAGGTATGGGCGAGTTCAATTCTAGGAAGTCAAAGAATGAATAATCGAGCACAGGGGTTGATGGAACTAGCATGCAACACGCTTGATTTGAGATATCAAGAAAAGGGATTATATTACATGGTATGCATTCGAATGAGGTGACACGTCAATGTGGTGTCAACTTCTTTCTCATGGGTTCATTGAACCATTTCTAGACAGTAATCTTGGACTTTAGGCAAGCCCGTCTAATGCCAACGAGAAAGAGGCCTAGAGGGTCACACACTAAGTGTGTCCATGTATCTCAGTTAAATAATAATTTTACAAGTTAGATAAAGATTATTCTCGACCATGGATTAATAATTATTTAAGGATGCCTGATCACATTTATTTGTAAACTAGATATTCGAGAGAATATATTGTGGATGAGATAATATATATTTTATTAGCGAGTAATGCATTTACATTTGTTAAAAAATAAATAGCCATTACTCAAGGTCTAATAAATGTGGAGGAGGAAGTAAAGAAAAATAGAAAATAAAAGTACACTCCGTCTATATTAAATATACATGCCATGTAGTTTTATGGAATATGATTACACGTCGTGTATTAATGATTACACATCGTGTAGTTTTTCCACTTGGGATTTTGAGGATATAATATATTTTATTAAATGATATTTATTATAATCAGATTGGGCGCATGTCAACGAATTAATCATTCGACATGGGGGGTTTCAATAAGAGTTAATGGTATAAATAAAACATGTAACACGTTTATTTATTGTCATTAATCTATAACCTCAAACTCGATTATAAATATCCTCACAACCACCACACTTTTCCCCAATCATTATGCACAACAATTCTAGAGAATTATTTCAAAGCCAAAATAACTACTTCCTCCAAGAATGCTCTCAAAACCGAGAGAGATCCCCCACCACTGGATCAAGGCGATCGAAGGAAGACATTGCAAGAAAAGGTTATTCCATGCTTGCACTCGAAAATCCCTTCGGCGACGTCCAAAGATTCGTGGCACACATGTGGATCACCACTAGAGGAATCCTACACTTGGATTCTATGATGCAATGACAGATCAAAAGATCGTGACTGGAGACATTAACGAAGAAAGAATTCCACTAAGGTAATTCTTGTGAATTAATTAAATTAATTATAACCAACATATGATGATTCTATCTCTATGGTTCTGAGACTCACTATTTTTTTCTTTCTTCGTTCTATTATGAAGATCCAGTGTTTTACATCGTGACAAATCATGGTTTGAATGTTGTTTAACGTTAAAATCAAAGTTGGGAAATCCCACCAACACGCTTCCACTACAACCAGAACCTACATATACCATCATACAAAAATAAAGAGGTCAGTATGGGGAAGGTGATAAACCATAACCCAACATTTTTAATTGAAAATAAAAGGGCATAACAATATTAAGAAACTTGGATAAAAAGATAATGGTAGGAATCCCTTACTTGGAAGTGCAATCCAAAAAGCATAGAAGAGGCTTGAGAGAGGATTTCTGGGAGCTTGGGGACCCTTAAGAGGATTATAGGGAGAGGAGGTCATGGGTTTTCCAATTCGTAAGTCTTTGAGTGAAGATAAAGTGGGAGCTTGGGTGGGTTTAGATAGGAAAGGAGATGGAATTCTTCATTATTTTGCTTTGGGTCACCACACACTAAACAAATCAATACCACAAACTAGTCTATTTTTGCCCATGGTTTTTTCCATAGGGTAGTGGAAAATAATATTTTATAAGGCCAATGGCCGAACTTCTTAAAATAATAAGGGTTTTTATGTGGAGTTGAGTCACGCTTTCAAGGAAAACAATTTAAAAAAACAAAATGGTTTATAAGCCATGAAGGGTCCACTAAATCTTTGTAAAATAGAACAAACAAACCCAAAAATAACATTATATTAATGGTAAAACATATATTGGCCGAAAATACTGTTAATACTATTTTATTACATCACGCTTTGGTCATTATGATGTCACAAAACAGATTATATATTTGAAAGGTATTTAGTAATTACCCAACAATTTTGTAGTCTCAAAAAATTATGAAAAATTCACAGTTAGATAATATAGATATCTTGATTCCAAAACTAATATTCATTTCAACTAAATAATTTAAAAAAGTATGTGAATTTTTACTTTTAAAATAAAAACAGTCATTTACTGAAAATTTATGGGTTTTGACAAAAACCACTTTCAAACCTTAATAAAAATTACTATTTCATTCATAAAATTATAAGATCATTTATATTTAATAAAAATAAATTCAATAATGATAATTTTTTATTAAAATATTTTTTAATTCAAAAATCCAATAATTCATCAAAATATATTTCTTAGTTGAATATTAATTAAAAATACTATTTGTGCTTTAGAAACTGTTTACAAAGTAAAAAAAATAAAACGAATGCACATTATTTATACAAAAATTATGTACACAGTCATAGTTCTAGGGTCTTCTTACATAACCCCTTATACCACCCGGATAAGATAAAAGGGTAAGGTGTGCGATGGTTATAGTCTCTTGGGCTGGCTCGGATAACATTGCTCAGGTGTAATCTCTATTAACATCCACTTCTCCCGTAGTCGGTTCCACTCAATCTTATCATGTTCAGGCTCGGCTTGGGCTTGTTCAAGAGGGAATCCCAATGATTCCACCTCCATTCTGGGCTCTGAAAAATGGGCTTCATATGGGGAAAGTCTACTAGATGATGCCATCTCTTCCATTGTCGGAGTAAATTGGATTTGTTAAAGACCTATATTTATACTAATCATGTGGTCACAGTTCAATGACTATATTAGTAATGGTCACAATTCATAATGGTATTTTAAAATCAAGATACATAAAACCATTGAAGTTCACTCATTATATAATCTTAATAATACATTTAATTAGATGAAGAAAAGTTTTCATTAATGAATATTTGGGTCATTACAATCTTCCCTCCTTAAGAAGTTTCTCCCTTGAAATTTCCTTTTCCTACACTAAAACAGATGTGGTAACTTTGCTTCATCATTTCCTCCGATTCCCACATCACTTCTTTAAACTTGTGGTTTTTCCACAACACCTTGTCGAGGGGCATTTTCTTATTTCATAGAACTTTTTCTCTACAATCTAAGAGCTTCACTTGTTACTCATCGTAAGAAAGATCATCCTCTATTTGCACTACCTCTAATGAGGGTACATGTGAAGGGTATGATATGTACTTACTTAAGAGGGATACATGAAATACATCATATACTTTGACCATGGATGGTGGAAGTGCTAGTCGATAGGCCATAACCATAATACACACAATAATATTGAAGGGGCCTATGTACCTAGGACATAACTTCCCTTTCCTTCCAAACCTCATGACCATCTTCCATGAAGATATGCATAGAAATACCATGTCACCAACCTTAAACTAAGGGTATCATCGACTGTTAGCTACATAACTCTTCTTTTGACTTTGGGCTACCTTAATATGCTAATGAATGTATTTCACCTTCTCCACCATTTCATCGAAAATTTCTGTTCCTAGCAGCTTACACTCCCCAACTTCATCCCAACATTTCGGTATTCTGCAACTCTTCACATACATGGCTTCATAAGGTTCCATTCGGATGCTCGAGTAGAAACTGTTATTGTAGTATAATTCAACTAGAGAAATATGTTGATCCCATCCTCCTTTAATGTCCATTGAGCATGCTCTCAACATATCCTCAAGTTCTTGGATAGTCCGCTCAGATTAGCTATGATTTTGAGGATTATAGGCGATACTAAAGTTCAGTTCAGTATCCAGATCATGTTGAAGACTCTTCCAAAATTTAGAGGTGAATCTTGGAAATCGATCAGATACAATAGATAGTGGTACTCAATGCACCCTTACCACTTCCCTGATATATATCTGTGCCAGTTGATCTAATGAAAAATCCTCTCAAATTGAAATAATGTATGCAGACTTTGTAAGATGATCCACAACAACATAGATTGCATTGCTTCCTTTGGATGTCATCAGAGGTCCGGTGACAAAGTCTATGGGGATGTTCTCCCATTTCCATGCTGGTATGGGAAATGATTGCATCACCCCCATAGACTTCTACCTCTCTACCATCACTTTCTAACACTCCAAAAACATTGATGTGTACTCAGTGATATCCTTCTTCATATTATCCTACCAATAATGATCTTGATGATCTTGATACATCTTTGTGTTTCCTGGGTGAATATAGAAATTTAAACTATGCGCATCATCCAAAAGTTCCTTCTTCAGCTCCGGACATGATGGAACATAGAGTCTTTCCCAAATCTCACAATTCCTTCATTATTAACATTGAAATCCTAGGATTTCCCTTTTTTGATAGCTTCCACTTTCTTCTCAATTCCCACATTATCCTTTTGAGTATTTTATAACCTTTCCAAAAGAGACGGTTGATAAATCATTTGGGAATGTATTGATTATGTTTTCTTCATTATGATTCCCATGTCTATCTTCATCAAATATAAAAAGTTTGGATCCTTCTCAATTCTCATCAATGATAGAATTGTTGGTTCCTTTCTACTTAGAGCATCTGCCACCTTGTTCACTTTCCCAATGTGGTAATTAATTAAGATGTCACAGTCTTTGATCAGCTCTATCCATCTTCATTGGTGCATGTTCATCACTTTCTATGTGAATATATACATGAGGATTTTTGGTCTGTATATATTTCACACTTCTCCCCAAATAGATAATGCAGCCAAATTTTTAAGACCATGATCACCGCAAACAACCCCAGATCTTGTGTTGGATAAATTTTCCCATGAACATTGAATTGCCTTGAAGCATTGTAAATCACATTTTCATTTTGCATCAACACAAAACCCATTACCTTGTTCGAACCATAAATGAATACCACAAAAAGATATCCACTTTTGGGTAAATTGAGCATAGGTGCAGTGATAAGCCTCATTTTTAACACCTTGATGCTTTCTCTTCATTCATCAGTCCAAGAAAACTTTGCCCCCTTCTGAGTTAGCTTTGTAGGAGTGTTGGACAATCATGATAAATTTCTCACAAATCGTCAATAATATCCAGCTAACCCCAAGACTTTACGAATATTAGTTATTGATGTTGACCACGGTTAACCCTCAATTACATCTGTTTTGGAGGGATCCACAAATATTTCATTGCTTGTGATGATATAGCCCAAGAATGAGACCTCCTTCAACCAGAAATCTAATGTTCTGTATTTTTATAGAGATTATTCTTCTGAAAGGACTCTAGTATTGTTATTAGATGCTCCTCATGATCCTCCTTTGTTTTGGAGTATATCTGAATATAATCTGTAAAGACTACCACAAATTTTTCGAGGTAATCCCTAAAAACTCTATTCATAATGTTCATGATAATTTCTAGAGCATTAGAGAGTCCGAATGGAATTACTATGAATTCATAGTGCCCGTATCTTGTACAAAAAGCAGTCTTAGGGATATCTTCCTTCTTCACCCATACTTGATAATATCCCAAACACAAATCCACCATAGAAAAGTATTGTGCTCCACGAAGCTAATCAAACAATTCATCAATTCAAGGGAGAGGATACTTGTTTTTTATCGTGATTTTTTATGCTCATGTTAATCAAAACAAAGGCACATTGACCAATCCTTCTTCTTGACAAAGAGGACTGGTGCACCCTATAGTGAAGCACTCGGGTTTATAAACCCTTTATCCAAATTCTCATGTAGTTGTTTCTTCAGCTCATCAAGCTCCAGAACACCAATTCTATACGGAGTATTAGATATTGACAATGCCCTAGGTATAAGATCAATTGAGAATTCAACATCTCTTCTATGATTAAGACCAATCAATTCCTCAGGAAACAAATCAGTGAATTTCCTCACAATATGCATGTCTCCAAGGATGGTTTCTTTCTTGGAATCAATTATTTGAGATAGATATGTGTGCTCATAGGGCAGTAATACACATGCTTGAGATGATGGATCTAAAGAAGATTCATCCTCCTCCTTGCACTTGTACAGAATCGATGGTCGATTCTCCACATGGAGAGTGATTTCCCTCTTACGGAAATTTATGTTGGCCCTTTATAAGGAAAGACAATCCATGCCAAGAATTGCATCAAATTACACCAGAGGGAGTATGATGAGGTAAGCTGGGAAATTCGATCCACAGATTATGACAGGGGATGAGTTATATTCATTGGATGCAATGATTTCCCCATTTTTCGTAGTCACTGACATCTTTACATTCATGATTTGTGGTGGTGCTGAGATTGTTCTACTAATATCTTTGGATATAAAATAATGTGTAGAACCTAAATCACAAATTATGTTATCTATTCTTGAATGAATAACTAGTGTACCTATCACCACTTCGTTTCGGGGTTCACTCCAGTAGTAATGATAGAAAAATCTCTCCCTTACTACATTGGAGGTTGTTTGTTGCCTCAGAAAACCCTTGGCTTAGGGCACTGATTTAAAAGATGCCCTAGCTCATTGTAGTTGTAGAAATGAACAACACGTTGATGATCGAAAGGAGAGTTCCTTTCCTCTGTTGTAGTCCTAGTTTTTTTGTTGGCAGTTAACTACTAGGTGACCTTATCTTCTACACCTAATGAATTTCCTCTCCCCCTTCAGGAAATTTTGAGAGTGCTTCATTATACACCTATGGCATGTGGGGTGATGGATATTCTTAGCACCGTTGGATTTAACCATTGGACTTCCAGTATTGAAGTCCACCTTACACTTATTATCCCTATGATACCTCTGAGATTTTCTGATCTCTATTTCAACCTTGAGGGCACATTAGACAATTTCTTCATAGTTGTCGAAGTCACGGATCACCATCGCTTTACATAGGCTATGTTTCATCCCACCAAAGAAACGGTCAACCATGCATTTGGGGGGTAATGAAAAAGCCAGAGGCGTATCATGGAATCCTTGGAATGTTTTCCTCGTATGCTCCAACAGATTCATCATCATTTTTTCTTGAGGCAAAGGATGTCCCATTCCATCTTAAGTCATAGGGTGTGTGGAAAATATTTATCGAAAAAAATCTCCCAGAAATCCTTCCATTCCTATACCTTGATCTTCTACTCAGGCTTCTTAATTTTGAACAACATCCACCATTGATCAACTTCACCCTCCATACGATAATCAGCCAAGAGATCCTTCTCTTGTTTAGAACATTGAAGAATGGATAAGATCTTTTCAATGGATTTGATCTATTGTTCGGTGATTGAGGGATCATACGATCCATTAAAAGTAGGAGGACTTTGTCTCATGAAGTTCTCGATAGCGACTTGTCATTTCTTTGGGGGGGGGGGGGGGTTGAACGTTCCTCTTGACCCATGTTTTCATTCAAATATTGAGTTAACTGGGAGAGAACAATGAAAAAGTTCATGATTCCCACTCCCATCGGATTGGGCATCTCATTAACACTGTCATCAAATTGATCCTCACATTAGTTGTTAGCTTGAGTCCTCCTATTAGCAGCCATTAGCTGGAATAAAAGGAATGTTAGGGGTAACACATAATGGGTATTTCAAAGAAAAAACTGATGACTTATAAATAACTTTTATTTCCATAACATATGAATCCATAAGCTTCAATCTATTCAATTCATGACATACTTTCTAACATATATTCTTACTTCCGTTTTTTCTAATTCCCTTAATAAGGATTCATACTATTCTTGTAAAATTACCAAAGCATATCCCCCGAGAGTGAAGTAACCAAGAGTGTAGCAAGGACCATTTTCGTTCACCAGTTCTCGTTCGATTCTATCTCAAAGCAGTGTTTTCGGGTTTTACCCTAAGGATACATCTGTTCCAGAGCCGCCTTTACCTGCTCGTATCCAGACGGGGATTCATTTTCTTGATAAACCACTTACACAATACTCACCAATAATATGGGAGGCTTTTATTACAATTATTCTTGTCTATATGTATTCACTAGGTGTTTCTAATCCTAATCCCAAAAATAACAAAACCTAACTTATGATACCAACTATTATAACACTGCTCTTTATTAAAAATTTAGATATGATTTATTATATAAACTTCACTTGAGACAACATAAAATATTGAGAGGTCTAGGGTCTTTTCGGATTAGTATTATTACATAACAACTTAAAACATGAAATACAATATCTTTATTGAAAACCTCCTTTACATGACCACTACATTCCCTCGTACATAACAGTGCATGGGATAACCTGAGGAAATGCATAAGAAAAGGGGTGAAGTATAATGCCCGGTAAAGGAATAAACATGGAATAACGTGAGGAATAAAATACATGTTACACAATTGGAATATCAATGGAGAACATGAGAAACATGAAAATAAAGACATGATAAATCATGATTATCATAACATGTAAATGTGGGAACAACACTTACTAAGGAATTAGCATGAGCTAAGGATCATTGCTCATGGAGCATGAGTTAACCCTCATTGCACATAAAGCATGTGTAAACCCTAGTTTAACATGAATTAGCAGGATTCAACACTAATTTCACTTGATGTGTCATGATACTATACATTACCCAATTCATTGAAGTTCTATTAGGGTACACCCTTCTTAAAAATTCCATTTCATGCATAAGTATGCCACATGGATCATATAACATGGAATCAATCAACAGAATAAGTTATTTGATTATTAAGTAATGTGGAATAGATACCTGAAAATAAACCTAACTAGGTACATGTGCATAAAGGTTAATACCCTTGATAGAGATATGAGTATGGTATTCACTACACAATGATCTTGGCTTGAAAAAACGCGGTGTAATTTTGGCAGCATAACAGCATGACATAAGGATTCATGAAAAAATTTGATAAGAGGGAAAAGGGTGTCTCATAATATTAACATGAATTGGATAGTAAGGGGTTCATATAGTTACATGTCCCAAAAAACGTAATGGAATTTAGATGCATAATACAAAATATTTACTTGGATGTAAAAGAGCAGAGAGAAATCCCTCACGGAATTTCGGTATGGTAACAGGTGTACATGGGAGAAACAAATGAGAGAGAAAGGGGTCTCCCATCATCCAAACCTAAAACAGACAGTATGGGGAAGGTGAGAAATCATACCCCAACATTTGTAATTGAAAATAAAAGGGAATAACAATATTAAGAAACTTGGATAAGAAGATAAAGGTATAAATCCCTTACTTGGAAGTGTGATCCCAAAAGCATGGGAGTGGCTTTAGAGAGGCTTCTTGGGAGATTGGGGAACCTTGGGAGGATTTTTGGGAGAGGAGGTAAGGGGATGGTCGAACTCCAAATACCTTGATTTAAGAGAAAGTAGGATCTAGGGTAGGTTTATATAGGAAATGAGATGGAATTATTCATTATTTTGGTTCGGGTCACCACACATTAAACTAATCAATATCACAAACCATCCCATGGTTTTTTCACATGATATTTGAAAAAGGGAAGTATAAAACAATATATTATTTTTCCAATGGCCTAACTTCTTAAAATAATATGTTTTCTTATGTGGAGGTGAGTCACACTCTCAAAGGGAAACAATTTAAAAAGACAAAAATGTTTTATAAGCCTTGAAGGGTCCACTTATGCTTTGTAAAATAAATAAAACAAACCCAAAATCACATTAAATTAATGTTAAAACATATATGGGCCGAACATAATGATTATACTATTTAATTACAACACTATTGGGTATTATGATGTCATAAAACACATTATATATTTAAACAGTATTTAGTTTTCACCCAAAAATTCGACTGTCTTAGAAAATTTTGAAAAATTCACCGTTGGATAATTTTGATGTCCTGATTCCAAAAATAATATACATTTTATCTAAATAATTTTATAAATATGTGAATTTTTACTTTTAAAATAAAAAACTGACATTTACTGAAAATTCATGGGTTCTGACAAAAACAACTTTCAAACATTCATAAAAATTACAATTGCATTCATAAAATTATATGATAATTTATAATTAATAAAAATAAATTTAATAATAATAATATTTTTTAAAATATTATTTAATTCAAAAATCCATTAATGCATCAAAATATATTTCTTAGTTGAATATTAAATAAAAATATTATATTTGCTTTAAAAACTATTTACAAAGTAAAAATCATTAAATGAATGCACATTCTTTTTAAAAAAATAATGTGCATAGTCATAGTCCTATGGTCATGTTACCTAACCCCTTATAAAACCAGCATATGAATGAATAGTAAGGCGTGCGATAGTGACATACACTTGGGGTGGCTCAGATAACATTTCTCGGGTTGTAATCTCTATTAACTTCCACTTCTCATGTAGTCAGTTCTGCTCAAGCATAATGTGTTCAAGCTTAGCTTGAACTTGGTCAAGAGAAAATGTCAATGACACCACCACCTTCTCGAGCTCTGAAAAATGTGATTTATATGCGCAAAGTCTGTGGGATGAGTCCATCACTTCCTTTTTCTGAGTAAATTGGATTTCATAAAGCCCTATATTTATACTAATCACGTGATCACTGTTCAACCACTATATTAGCAAGGGTCACAATTTGTAATGGTATTTTAAAATTCAGAAACATAAAAACAATTAATTTCACATTTTATATAACCATAATAAGACCTTTAATTATATCAAGACGAATTTTCATTAATGAATATTTGGTTCGTTACACGTTTAATTTGATTTAAATTGATGAATCAAATCTACGAAATGCAAATGAAAACATCTTGGAGAATAGAATCTATATTGTGGTGATTTTGTAATGACCCACACCATCACATGTTGATGGATCTAGAATTAGTTTTTTATTTCATGGATCCAATTCCATGTGATTTTTTAAATTTATATATTAGAATTTAATTTTTGATGGTCAGTATAGTATTATTGATGGTTATAATTGGGGTTCATATTTTTTGAATGAATTGTGGACAAAAAATGTGTAGTTGGTACTATATATATAGTTTAATAGAATCTTATTGGTTATCTTATTGAATTTTTATGGGTACCATATAGGATTAGTGGATCCAAATGGGTACAATGATAAATATTATTCAGTACCTACAGAGAGAAACCGTTTTGGTGTTTAATCTGTCAGATAACACCATGTAACCGATGAAGCATTATTGGGTACCAAATTAGCTATCAAGAGCTATTGGAGTGGACCAATAGTACTATAATGTATATATTTTCCATCCTTCAGGTATCTAGTGCCCACAAATTTTATTTCCATTTTTTATAAAATGAATTTTTTTATTAATGTTTAATCCTACCCTCCCCTTCTTTTCCCATGACCAAATATGAAGAGATTGAGACTCATTCTATTTATCCTATATTCTTCCACCCATATATCATATCTCTTCCATCCTATTAATGACTCAGGTATTATATTGGACTTCTAATGGTGATTCAAAGATGAAACTAACTTCATTTCTCTTTTTTATTAACAATTCCTCACATCTCCCTCAAAAATACATAAGTTGTTGTATATTATTCTCATTCTTATATTTTTGGTGATTGATAGGTATTCACACTATTATAATGAATTACTATTATTTTTATAACAATTGGTTGGTGGAAACCATGATTTTCTTTTAGTTGAAAGACATTTTCATTCATGTTGTGATGACTATTATAACATCTCGGGCCTAAAAAATCCATAATTACTCTATTTATAAAAATGGTGTTACATTTATATATTTAGATGGAATTTTTTGTTTATATTTTGAGAGAATAATGAAACTATATTACATATAAATCTTTTAAAATCAAATAGGAATCTTCCACTCAAAGTTTATTTTTTTCCAAAAAAAAGGTGTCTTATTTTTAATGTCTTGTTTTATTCATGAAACAGTTTATTTGTTCATGTAAAATTTAAATTGTTAAAATATATATTTCATAATAGTTCATAATAATCCACATTCCTTGGAAATTTCATTTTAAAACTTGGGATTGGAAAATAAATATTACTATGTGTTGTAAAGGAAAATAAATTTGTTATTCCATTTGTAAACATAAAAAATATATATGATTTTTTTCCTTTTTCATAATAAAACATTGATCTAAAATATTTATTTACTTTTCCATGAAAACACATAATTTAAAAATATATTTCATTAATAATTTCTTATTAAATCACAAATAAAATGTAATAAATATATATTTTTTGAGAAATCAAAAATCTTGAATACATATCCTTGAAAAAAAATCCATCAACCATGTTTTCTAAAAATTTCATGAAAATCACTTATTATATATGCGAATTTCATTACCTATTGAAAACAAAATATTTCATTCCAGAACAATTTTAATAATATCATGTCGGTACCTTTATAAATTTCCCTTAAATTTATTATTTCAAAAACCCTTATAATGGAATCGCATAACGATATAATTACCACATCTCATCGAATTAACCTATCATCAATAAATTCTATCACTTTAAATGATTCATTATATATATATATCAGTATCACCCATCATCAGGTCTATATCAGGATCACCCATTATAAATAAAAAGTTTATAAGAAAAACAACATTAATAAAATACATTTATCATTTAACATAACTATTAAACAATTTGGATTGGGATTTCAAACCTATAATAAATAACACATTCAGTTATAAAATATAAATGAGATGGAATTTCCATTCCCATAGAAAATAATTCTACAAATAAAAAAGTAAATAATATTGAGAAAAATATTTTATTGGAAAATAAAAATAGAAAACATTAAAGGAATGTTAATTTTAATTAATTGTCTAGATTGAGTTAAAATGAAATCAGTATTTATTCATTAAAATAATAATTTGTTTTACACATTGTCGAAATATAGATGAAAATATCTCATATGAAAAATATTGAAAAGATTACATTTTAGTAATTTTTAAGAGAGTGAAAAAATAGATGAAAATTATATTTAGAAACTTTTTAAGAATAAATAAGAACATTATATAAAAAATTTAACATTTCCTTGACATGGAATAATAAAAATTGCAATGAATATATCGAAATGATATTTTTAAATTAATTCTTCTTACCAGGAGTTTCAACATGTTTGGTTCATATGTATGTCCTATAGAATAATAAAAAAAATTTATTTTTATACTTTATATTGAATTTTTTTTCGGTTCCTACAATAATAATTATTCACAATATTTAAACTATTATGATGTTTTTATTATTTACCAAAATGGTTATGTTCATGTTTAATGTTTTGAGGATGTTCGGTTTATATGTCTAAAATAACTTTGGTAATTTTCCTATGGTCAAAATATCATAGTTACATCATATAAAAATTACTAATAATGATAAAATTATTAATATTATACATTATATAAAATTAAATATCCAGCTAGGAAATACATCCAATAAAAAATCAAATCACTTCATGTTTGTGATAGTCCACGCATATACAAAACTAACATTGTCATTTTCCAACTGATGGAATGTTAAGAATGAAAGTAGTATATTATCTATCCAAAAAAATATTTATTTCATAATTTTCATATATATTATATATATATATATATATCATTTTAACTAATCAAATTATGTTGGGATGGAAAAAGAGAACATATCAGTTCCTGGAGGTGGCAGTCCAAAAAAATGCATGAATGATGTTTTCATTTATGAGAGGATGGAAAAGTAAATAAATAATGGTTATTCCACAAAAATGGTAACATATAAGTATAGGAAATATAATTATGTTACCATATCATAATGGTTATGGAATATTGAATGAGGTGTAACAAAAAATTAACTGGAAAACCCATGGTTAAGAGTTAAACCTTTTCTTTGACAAAACACCCTTAGATTACACATTAAGACATCAAGGTTAGTTTTTTGGTTTGAAGCAAACTATTAAAAATGGTGTGTATGGTTTTGAATTTATTTGAGCATATTTTGGATGATCTATTTGGCTATTAATATTTGAAGGAATAACGTCAAGTGGACCCCATTATATAAGGTAGGTTGGTGTCAATCTTGTAATTGCATGAAATATTAATATATAATATGAGAAAATATCATTTTTTATATATCCAAATTAAAATATATTTTTATATACATATTATAAGGTTTAAAAAATTCAACTAATAAAAGTTACATAAGTTTAAGATTAATTTTAAACCTTGTCTTTTGGGATTACCCCTCCATTAACCCAGTTTTACCATAACAATTGTATCAATTTTTTCAATCAGTACGCATATGGAATGTAATTGTTAAAAATTAATGTGTCTTATAAATGGAAAATTTAACATATCTATGAAAATTTTCTTTATAGTTGGGTTATTATAATATTTTTATGATTTTATAGTGATTTTAAAAAATTGTTAAACATCAAATACTATTTATTGTAATTTTCAAGACTATTCATAATATATTTCTATATTGCATCAAAAAATAATTAAAATTTAATATAAACTTTTTAACGATTATTTTAACAATATAAATATCTAATGAATTCTTGTAACACTGCATTTAATTCAAAAAATATTTTCTTTCTTTGATTTTAATATACTTTACCGTCTTTTTCTACTTTATGCCAAATGATGTGTTAGTATTTTGTATGCATTCAAGGTAATTATTAAAACAAAAAAAAATAATATAATAAATATATATTATTATAAAAAACATTATCATCTATATTCATTAAAATATCATTTTTATCAATATATATATTATGATAACATAATAAGTGAGAGAAAGTGATAGTTTGTAATTACTCATAGCATACAAAAATATAAAGGCAGTAATAAAAGTAACGTTACAAGAATATTCCATATTATTAAATATTGGATTATATTTTTAAAAATAATATGATAAAATAATAACTAAGTTGAGGTATTATGATCTTGTAACATTGTTTTAGCCTTAATTTTCATGTTCTATACTTTACTATGGTGATAACGTTTACATTATAGTAACAATTCATTGTGAAAAAGAAATAAAAATAAAATAATTAATATAATTTAAAATTCAAAATAAAAATAAGAAAAAAAATTTATGAATAATTTTTTTGAATTTGAATAATTATCATATATTACGTGTTTGTAAAATGCTACAAAATACATTTTTTCTAAAAAATTGTTTTCTGCATAAAAAGATTTTATTCTAAATTCATGTGTTCTATTGTTTCTAACTGAATTAATAGAATTTTTAAAAATAATATTAGAAAATAATAATTAAAAATTAATAATAAATATTATGATTTTTTCAAATAAATTGATAATAATTGATAATATTTACAAAAATTGGTATTCTTCACTACTCAGTAAATAATCAATATATTCAAAAAAATCCAAAAAATTACCCCTTATCTATATTTGATATACTTATAAAAAAATGATTTCTATCTTATCTAATAATATTTCTAAAATTTATAAACTTATATGCTAAATGAAATTATAAAATATAACAAAACTATAATTTTATTAGAAAACCATGTATACTTTTAAGGATTCTAGTATTTATTTCATTTATTTCTTATTATTAGATTTTGATTACTTATTTCCTATTAAATAACAAATAAAATTTAATATGTAAAATATTTAATCATATATTTCATAAATTTATTACTCTGGTTCATACTCACTAGAGAAACATCTATGTTATGACTTTCATATTTAAATAACAATATTTCACTTGTATATTTTTTTCATTTTATACTTGTTATTACATGGGGTAAACACAGTCATCTGAAGAATTATTTTTAAAATAAAATACTAGGGTTTTATATTTTCCCCATCTTAAATAAATTGTATCCTCTCAATTGTAATTTCATACCCTCAAAACGATTTATAATAATATAGTATTAAAATATGGTATAGATTTTACCATGAAAATTAATTTCTATATTAAAGAAAAAAGACATTTTGTTAATAAAATAATGTTCCTATAGAAGACTAATATTTAATGATGATTTTTTAAAGGAATTCCTTTATAGTTGAGTGTATCTTTTCTAATAATACAAAATATCATTGAGAAATTATTATACCATCAAGATAGATATTTTAAAAAACTATACATACATGATTTATTTTCATTTCATAATTGGTATATCATCATTAATATTTTCCTTTAATCAGCTTCCAATTCTACCTCACTTCTAATTCCATGCAGTGAATACTCAATAATAAGTTTTCATTCCATAGTCTTTCAAATTAACTTTAAATGAATCAATAGATCCATGAAATGGTTAAAGAGTATTCCTCATTTTTCTATAAATTTATTGAAACCATAAATTTGTTATAAAAAGTTAAGATAATATATATTGTAATTAAATACCAATTTAATCACAAAATCCTAAATAATAACACCCAAATTTCGACTTCAGTCATTGTATAAATGCCTATTATTAATACTAATGAAAATATGTAAACCCAAAATAGATTCACATATATTAGAATGATTTGATCACATATTTTTTCAATATAATCATAATAATAATCACTCAATAAAATCAATCACTCCTAATATCACATACCTGAAATGTATATTACCTAATCATATAATCCCCCAAATTTAATAATCGTATCCATAAACAACCTGAATCGCCATTAATCTATAATAAAATCATATATGCATTGAAAAGAAAATTCAACCTCTTTTTCACAAATATAATATATTATTATCCAAATAAATAATTTTTTTACATTAATCATATAATGTTTCTAACATAACGAAAATATTAAAAAATAATTATTCACATATTAACAAAAATCAATTTTAAATCCATTGATTTCCTATATGATAAATCATGTCTTCCAAAATTGTAATAATGCTTTTATACTAATTAATTGTAATTACCTCGTCATGCCAAATCATATTATCCCTACATGTTTTTAGTACCTTTAAAATTATGTCCTATAAATATATAATATTTTTTCATTAAATATTTTTTTTCAATAACATAATTTAAAATTTTGGGTAATATATATGTCTCTAATATATTAAAATTCAAAAAATTTATACCATGAAATAAAACCTCAATGGGGGTATCTATTATGTAATCATAAGATCCAACATAAATATATAAACCATGATGGTATTTAAAAAACATAAAATACCCTAATGTGAATAATTATAACCTCTAATGTAATGAAAGGTGGGGAGCTATGTGATCAATGATGCAGAAGATAGGAGAGGAGCAGTTCCTATGGGTTGGGCCTGTGGGTCATGTATTGGGCATAGTATGCCTCTGGGCCTTCGGGTCATGTATTGTGAGCTATGTTGGGCCTTATTCCTTGGGCCTATGGGTCAGGTACGAGTTCCCCTTCATACCTTAAAATAGGTATTATCTATAATAAAAATAAAAAAGAAGGCCTTTGGTCCATTAAGGAAAATTTTGTTATCAAAATATAAATTGTCTTTTCCATTAAAAGAACTTCATTTATCTATGTATTTTATAAAACATTAAAAATGAAATAATTGAGGAAAAATATTAAACTTATGTTTTATTTGAAAATAGGAAAAGAAATACATTCACATTGATTTTCAAAAAGGTCATAAAATTTCAATAAAATCCTAATCTCATTTTTCATACTTTATGAAATGAATATGATTCATTATAAAATAATTTAAATTATATCATGTATTAAAATTTAAATATTATACTTAAAATCACCCATATAATAACTATTACAATTGAATCACATAACCAGATAATTCCCACATCTCATAGGATTATCATATCACTAGTTTACTCCATCGATTTACCTAATTAATTGTAGATATTTATAGAAACACAGATAATATAATTAAAACTATTTATAAGTGTGACACAATATAATAAAAACAGTTGTTAATTCATCAAATCATAACTAGAGGAAAACAAATGGGTTTCAAAAATAATTCAATGTCACATAACCATAATAGAACTAGAGAATGAAAATGGAAAATATCATTAGATAATATCCATATTAAATAATAATAAACAAAAAAGGTTGACGATATTTTTTAAAGATACCTTTAAAATAAAATTCAATCATTTATCAGAAAACATGAGACAAATATCATTATAATTTGGGAACATTTAAAGTAATAACATTCCTTAATATTTAGAAAAATGTTTTATTCGAATATAACCCTAGAACTATGTAAATTACACTAAAATAGATAATAATTTATAAAATAGTGAAAATGAAGTCACTTTATAATCATTACAACAAATAATTTTTCCTTATATTGGTAAAGAAAATAAGAAATGGATCATACAGAAAAAGTTGAAAATATTTTATTTTAATTCATAAAAAATAATGTAAAATCTAGTTGAAAATGAAATTTATCAACCAAGGTGGCATAAATAAGAAATTTTTAAATACCATTTAGAAAATTATTATATTGAAGGAAACGAGTTGGAAGGAAAATTTCAAAATAATGTTTTAAAAAGAAATTCCTTTAACTCATGTACAAAATTGTTTCATTCATACAATACCCTTCTATGTAATAAATTTATTTGGGATATTTGTTTTTTTTTAAAACTATTTCATTTTCATTACATTAACATTATTACGTATATTTAATTTTTACCATGTTTTATTTAGTCACTGAAATGGATAAGTTAACATTTTATGTTTTGAAGATGTTATGTTTATATGTCAAAAATGACATCAATGGGTTGACTGTGGTCAAAGGAATCATGTTTAAATGATCTCTTTAATATTAATAAGGATGTAAATATAGTTTTTATAAATAAATAGAATTTTATGACCATAAAATAAATAGATAATATAATAATTATTCATATCACTTCATGGAGGTGGTAGTCCACATATACACAAGTGTGATGTTATAATTTTCCAATAGATATAAATGTAAGAAATTATGTAATATGTTATCTTTAAAAAACATATTTTTCTCATAATTTCAATATATATTAATTTTAACCATAATTTTAATTGTCCAATTTATTTTTATATGAAAAACAAAACACATCTCTTTTTGGAGGTGGTAGTCCACTAGTACGCATCAACGGTGCATTTATTTCCCAATTGATGAAAAATGTTATAACTAAGTGTTGTGAAATGAACCTAATAAAATTTTAGAATATATAATATAATGATTTAATTATATATCAGTGGTTATAGAATATTATAAAAAATATTGGACAAGAAATAAAGATACAGATTCATTGTTAAGTGTTACCACTCTACTATTAGAATAGTTATTTTGAATTCACATTATGTCTTCTAGGTTAGTATTTCAGAGATACCATAACCTATTGGATATAGAGTGTAAAGATATAATATAATTTTTATAGTTATGTTATGATAAATATGTCTCAAAATTTTTAAATGAGAGAGGGTAAAATGACATCTTTTTACTATTGTGGTGGAATGAAATCATGTAAATGCATGAAATATTATATATTTAATGTGTTTTATACTAATTTAAAAAGAATAAAAAGTTCCAAATATTCATTAGAGAGTAGGATATGTTCAATTAAAAATCATAAAATAATATTTATATAGTTTTATGTTTCATGTTGATCCTTATATTTTGGTTTTACCCCCTCATTAACCTTGTTAAACCTGAATGGTTGTAAATAAATTTTTTATATGTAATGGTCATAAATGTAATTTTAAAAATTTATAGTCAATAAAAAATGGATAATTCATGATAGAATAGAAAATTTAACAAACAATTGAGTTATTATATATAAAAACATGAGTCTAACTTAATGATAATTATATAATACAGTGAAAAAATGTCATTAAATTATGTGTCCAAATCCTTTTAGGTTTAGAGTTTTATAGATTTGTGATAATATGTTAATAACAATCCTATGTATTTTCCATCCCAGGTATAATTTTACGATTATATAATTATACAATTAATATATAACAAGTTTTCAACATCTCCCACAAACATTCTACATAGGATAATATTCTATACATACCAAAAATATTTATTTTATTCTTTACCAAGGGAAAAGAAAAAATGATAATGTGAGATCTCAAGCACTCAATATGTGAAAGAATGAAAAATAAAATTAAAATATCAAAAGTGATCATAATATAAACTTATGGGACTCACAATATAATAAAAACACACCTAAAACAAAGAATTCATATACAATAAATCATGTATCATAATCCAATAATCATTGCATGAGGATTTACAATAAATAAACTCATAGCAATGGATCACGACGTCAACAGATTATCACTGAAATATAATTCATGAAATCATTAGAATAATCCAATGTTTATTACTATGACCATAATCACATTGTTTGGAATGTCTCATTTTTTATTAATTTCACTCTCTAATATCATACATAATATCTTATATGATATCATGGTTTCTATAATGTAGTAGAGAAAAATATTATTTCAGGCCCACCTTTCACATCATATTATGCAAATTCATATATGATTCTCGTAGAAAAGTATTCATAATTCCATTAGAGGAATATTTACCCAATAATGAAACAGGTTTCATAATTATTTTCATATAACTTGATCACAATCCATCCAAATAAATAATGTGGATGGAATCCTGAAAAAATATGAATAATTATAGGAAATCCCCATAGATGAAAACACCAATATTATTAGATTATAGTGATGATTCAAGAAACTAAGATATCAATAATTTGAGTCATATTATATGAAAATATAAACTATACAAAAGGATAATAGTTAATTTTAGATTATTGGGTCATTCATGAAACATAAATCAAACATGGGTAAATCCTATTAAATATTTAGAGTCAAATGGAAGCTAAATCATATAAATGTTTTCATAAATTATTTTTAATTTTTTTCATAATAAATGAAATTATGAGTATCGTTCAAAAGTAATTTTAGAAAATGGATGTTACTCATTTTGAAATAATTTTTTTAAATTAATCATCCACAATGGATCCTTAAAATGATATAATGTTTTTTAACAATGATTTTTGTATTGGAATAAAAAAACCATGATTATGATATTAGGAAAAATCCATTTTAATATTTTAGAAAAAACCTATATAGAACAACCAACTTTTAAGTACCAATAAAAAATTTCTTATAGAAATGAATGATATTTATGAATGATATATGAAATAAAACGTGGTTTGAATTCTAAATATTGAGGGAAAACATTGGTAGGAATATGAAAACATGGATGCTAATGATAAACCATCATTTAAGATAATTATAACTATTATTAACAAAGTTTCAGTTTTAGGATGGAATATAACTCATAAAAAATATATATTTGATAATTTATTATTTCACATGATAAAAGTTTCAATAACATATGAAATAAAGGATGAATATAAAAAAATTATCTTAAGAGAAAAGAATTATTTAAGTAAAACACATATATTTTAGGGAATATGTCAATCATATTCAAAATAAAGAAACATAATGAAAGAAATTAAAGTTTATATGGCCCAAAAAATATATTAAAACTAATATTGAAGTAAAAACCCCAAAGAGAATAATATTGTTATATAATATAAAACATTCATCAATGAGGGGTGATTGAGATGAAAATGCTTACAACTGGGATAACAGATGAGTTAAAGGTCATTTATGGAAAAGAACATGTTTTGGATATTATATCACATAATTTTCATGGAAATAATGTAAAATAAATTTATGGGATGTTAAATCAATAAAACATCATACAAAAGGAGAAATGGTTTATAAAATATAACAAGTCTCAAAGAAGCGTAATTGAGACCATAAAAACACTTAACTAGTATCCTTTCCTCGTAAAAGAAGATCTAATATCATACATAAAAAATGTCATTATAAATTAATTAAAAACCTTATTAGTAACTATAACTAATTATATTACATATTTATATTTATTATCTATATTTATACTAGTTTTATTTTACTTATTTTCAATATATGGTGTGAGCAATCATGTACGTTTTAATTTCGTTTCTTAACGTCAATGTCATTATTTCTTCTTATACAAAGTTTATAATAACTACACCATTAATGGTATTTAAAATTATGAATTATAATTATTTATAATGTTATAATTTCATTCTATGGTAATTTATGTTATGTACATGGATGGTGAAATAGATAAAGTGCGTCTTTTAGTGCTTCTCAAGGAACAAATGGTCTCATTTTAATTGATGAGTTTAAAATCAATTTAATAATTCTAGAACCAAATTAAATAAATTATATAATAATTTATTTCATATAATACAATTAAATAATATATCATATTCATCCATTACATAAATTCATATCATTTCTCATAAAGGTTGTTAAACCGACCAAAATAAGAACACACTATGATTAATGGATGATAAAAAGTTGGTTAGTTTAAATATAACTCTACCATTAGAATAATTATATTATTTATTTTTTATATGTTTTATGTATCATAATTTTAATTAATTATATGGAAAATACAATTTTTATAGAGACATTACTTAGAATAAAATGATCAGTTAACACTTAGTGTGTTTGTTTAAGAAGAAGTTTTTAAAATGAATATGTATTGTTTATATCAAAAGTCTTATATCAAAATTGTCTTATGAGATACATTATAAATATATAAAAATTATATTTATATTTTAAATCCATTCACTAATACATATATTAATGGTGACAATAAAAATTAGAACACAACATTCCATGGAGGCGGTATATCACACATACGTTTGGATTGTGCTTTCATTACCATAAGAACATCATATCGATGTAGTAATGTCTATAATTTTAAAATATTAAATTATTTAAAGTCATCTTGACTGAAAATTGAATTTTTATTTTATTAAAGATAAAATAGGGAACAAGACCCCCCCCCCCATAAAAGAGATCAGGGTGTTCTACAATGACACAGTCTAAGGGAATCTCCTTGAACAGAATTCTTACATACTCAGGGTAGATAACCCACATTCAAGAACACCCTTCGAGGTTCCTTCGGACCGCTCTATCTAGAGGGAGAGTCATTCACAATTTTAGCTTCTCTTGGAATATGAATTATAGAGCAATCATTAGGGATCATAGCAGCTCATCTACGAATAATGTAAGTAAAGGCCCACAGAACCATCACTTTCCCATGAAAGGCCTGAATCAAGATCTCAGAATCAGATTCCACTTTGAACACACCAGGGATAGACTGGTAAAAAGATCCTCGCATGTGTGTAACGCATGAAATTCCTCCCCTAATTAGTCACATAGTCCATGGAAGCTGCTGAAGGCCATAATGAACAAACCATTCCCATCATGCACCAAACCACCCCCGCACATCAGATTTTCTATGAACGTGCCATCAATATTAAGCTCGAATCCCATTGCTGGAGGAACACACCTTACCCAGAAACCCTGCGACCAGGAGAAATCCATGGCCTGTTCAGAAAATTACATAGAGATGGAAAATGCTGACCTCCTTTCAGTAGAGAGCCTAATTCAAGAACCATTCCTTTCATCTTCATCAGAATTAAAGAATGGGACCGCCGGCTTTCAACTCGTGCCTTATTTCGCGCCTCCCAGAGCATCTAGAAAACTACTATAAGCACAATGAAAATGATTTTAGACTCCATCTCATTCTGTCCCATACTAGAGAACCAGCATACGAGGAACTCCTGTATAAAGAAGCATGTCGCATTGAACCTGCCCCTTAAATCCAAATTGGTCCAAAGATAAACACCACTCTCTCTCTTAAGAAATAAGTTAAACACCGACTCTATCCACAGGTGAGAGCAATAGAAACATCTTGGAGCCATATTGATTCCCTTCTTCTGAATGTTGTCATCTCTCACCAGAGCCTGTTTTCTTGCCCTCCAAACCAGAAACTACATCTTGGTGAGATGTTCTCTACACCATAGTCATGTTCCCCACTCATCAAGGACGGCCCCCTGGCGGATCAGACACTGGTAGTATTTCCCGTTGAATACCCTAGAGATAAATTCCATAAAACATAGTCTGTCGACTACCTCCGAGAACATTACCTCTTTACAAACGTCCATCTTCTTCAAGCTAGAAATATCCTCATGAAATCTGGGATGACGGCTGGCTTTTATGACAGAGATATTCAGAACTGGTCAGTGTGGGAAGTGGAGCTTCTACCCAGTCCAATTATCTCTCCATAGGGTGATATCCCCACAACACACAACCCATTGTGAAACCCCCTGGAGGATTTTGAAATGACTTCTAACTGATTTCCCCAGTTTGAAAATATTCCTGACCCCACACTCCTCCGAATTCAGGCTGTAGTTTGTCCTCAGAGTTTTAGCCCACAACGAATGGCCCTCCAATTATCTCTCCACTAGTTGTACGTATGCATGATTCACATTTCCATTTATCTGAATAGAAAAGGGAAGGTGGTCAATTATTATACCATAACTATAATGACATAAATTTAAAATAAAAATTATTTTTTTATTATTTTATTTTGTATTAGTTTATGTTTAAGAAGAATAAGTTCACATAAAAAAAATAAATAAGGAAGGATTGATTAAAGATTCATACCTTATTTCTTTGATTATAACCATTATAAAGGGTTATACCCTTCATACATGGTATTTTGAGAAAATAAGAACCTATTAAAGTTGTACAAGAATGTATTAAAGAGGGTTGGGTATATTTTGGGAAAAATTATGTGGTTTTTTGTTTGAGGGGACATGATTTTATGAGAGTTCCTTTTATAAGTGAAAAGGGATCACATTTTTCTAAATACCTATAAACATTTAGTATTGGGAAGTCAATATCAAAAATGGTGACTTCAAAATTGTGAAATAATATATAGAGGAAGACAAATGGTCAATATTTCCATCATCTTCCAATTCAAATACATGATTTAACCATGTTTTTAACACAATACCATTACATTTTTCACTTCCACCCTTTTAGATTTTACAGTCAATACATGTTATTACCTAAGATGACTTATGATTTATGACCAAAAATAAAATATCCTTTATTTAATATTTATACGTACATATAAAAAATTATAATTCCATTTCACTCGGCTAAATATGTAAATGTGAGAAAATATAAATTTAATATAATAAATTTATAATATATAAAATAAATTTTATTTATTTAAAAAAATATAATTTTGAGCTAACATACTGATTATTAGTCTATAAAAAATTGATAATTTTTAATTATTAATTTCACATATAAATTTTATACTTTGTCAAGAATTAATATTAAAAAAATATCATATTATACTATTATTATAATAATTCCATAAAAGAAACAATATTTTTGAAAATGATATCTTCCACTATTTACCTCATAATCAATTATTATTGAAAAATATATAAAATTTAAAACAAAATAATAATATTGTTATGAATCAAAAAATAATGCTTATTTTTTAAATTTAAAATTCAAAAATATATACTTTGGAATTTTAAATAAATTTATTTTCCCATCCAAAAAATATTTTTTATAAGAAAATATGTTTTTAAAATATATTATTTTCTAATGATTATGTTTTATAAAACACTAATAAAAATAATATAATATAATATTTTAATCATCAATTTATAGTACTATTCTTCATTTTATTTGATTAATACTACAAAGAAAAAAATAGTGTTTAATAAACACAATAATTAATTAAGTAAATATTCATATTATAACAATTATATATATATATATGTGTGTGTGTGTGTGTTTATTTCATAGATTTAATAAACCAATTTTTAACTAATAATTCGACTATTAGTTCTTTTGGTCATAGTGTGAATATATATATATATATACACAACACAGTTTAATTTTATCTTGGTGTTTCATTTGTAACAAGCTATCAAACATATTTAACTAAATTATATAATAAAATAAAAAAACCTCAAGTCATTAGATTATATGATTTCTATGATTTTATAATGACTTAAGAATAATATTTAAATATTAAATACCATTTACAATTTATATTCCTGAATATTCAAATGAAATTACATTAAATAAATCAAGATAAAAAATATAATTATAATATAATCACTTTTACTATCATTTATACATAATAAATATAAATGATAATCTGGAAACAAAAAAACTCATCAAAATAAAATTACTACAACAATTTAGAATATTTTTTCCTTTTTCTTCTACATGAAAAAATGTTGCATCTGTGTTTTGTAAGTGTTCCAGGTAATTATAAAATCAATAAAAATAACGAATAAATCAAAATCATAAATATAGTTTATTTCTCATAAAATTTATCATCTATATTCATTCATATATAATGTTTTTCTATACCCATATCATGATATCATAATAAGTTAAAGAGAGTGACATTTTTTTAATTAATCGTAACATAAAATAATAGAAAGGTTGATGATAAAGGAAAGATGAAAAAATTCAATATTTTAAAATCATTAATGATAAGGTTCAAAATAATATATTCCAATAAGAATTAAAATGAGGTTTTATGACCTTACCGTGAATTTTTACCTAAATTAAACTGTTTCTCTTTAATATGGAGAGACTAATAATCTTGGCTACAACACATTGCTAAAAAAATAAAATTATCCTTATTAATATATTTTAACATCATTATTTAAATTATGAAATATATTTTTTGGTATTAAATATCTATATGTGGTATAAATTATCTATATTTAATGTTTGAAAAAATACAAAGGAAAATGATTTTTAGAAATATATATTTTAAGTAGGAAAATGATTCTATGTAAATATCATATACAATTTTGATTAATATTATATTAATTAGATTATTTATAATAAAAGGGGACTAATTTCACATTGGAGCAAATCCATAAATAGATGGGAATTTGTAAACACACTAAAGGAAATATATTTTTTACAAAAAATCAAAATTTTTCACTACTCAAAAAAACATTATGCTTTTAAAGAAAAATTAATTAAAACTACACTATATTTTATATGATTATATGAAAAAAATTCCATTTTATCAATTAAAATTTATAAAACATAAAAAAATAGGATTTAAATGAAAATAAAAAATATAAGCAACCAAGTTTTATAGAAATATATCCCTTTTGTTATTTTTACATTAAAGTGTAATTTATATTTCCTTGGAACATATAAAATATATTTAAATAAGAAAAAAATATCAACATATATGTTTCTTTTATTGGTTAATCATATTCATTGATTCCAATTGAAAGGGAAATTTATAACAGTTATATTTAAATAATAATATTTTGATATTATATTGTAGTTCAATTTATGATTAGTATTATCTATGGTACACAGAATCCGAAAATATTGTTTTTAAAATAAATTTTTAGGTATTACAATGTTCATTGTTTAGAGGGAGTGCGTCACTTAGGATTTGGATGATAAGGCTTTAGTGAATTTTTATGTAATGGTGTTAGGATCCATGGAGTTATGTTATGTGTACCATTTGAAAAGAGTATTTAATCATTAAATTTTGTAGGTTATATATAAGTGTAATAGTTGGAAATTATATGAAAAAAACTATTGATAGGTATCAGGACACAATTTGAACCCGAAATATCCTTATAAGTCCATTTGCTAAAAAATTGACATTTTATAAAAGGCATCAAGTCAACATTGTGTGGAAAAAATGATAAGGTTTTGGGTATTTTATTTATGCAAGTCAAAGCATGATGAATATCATAACTCTAATTGATATTTCTAAGCAAATTTGTTTTTGGGTTATAATTTCTCTTTTGTGTGAACTTGTTAGAGTAAGATGGATTATTGGTTTTTAGTGAAGGAATTATCTATGGTTATTAGTTAAAAAAGTGGGAAATATTTATTTAATGGTATTTGCACCTTCATGAGGTGCCTTGTGGAATTATGTTATATTACATGACCAAATTTATGATAGTCTTGAGGTATTCTTGGGAATTTATTTTTCAAGGGATGGTAACCACTTCTCTCATTAGAATATTGCAGAAGAGTATATGGTGGGGGTGAAATGAACTAGTATTAGACAAATATTAATATTAGATTTATATTTCAAATCAAATTGTATAAAAATATACTCTATTGATATTAATTATAGGATTTATTATATATATTTATATTGAAGGTAATTATGCATTCTACGATGATCACACTACTAGGATGTATTTTTTGGTTATTGTTTTCCTATTATGGATTAATATTATTATGGATTGTATATATGAGTTAGTTATATCCTATTAAACATTAAAACATTATTCCCATCATAAATATTTAATTTTCTTTTCTAAAAAGTTTCATTTTGAATATTTAAATTAGGTCATAAGAATAAAAATCTTAAGATAATATTATACATGTTATGTTTTAGATATGAAAAGATGTTTTAAAGGCTTATTACATTTAAATTATGTTTTAAAAGACCTTTCATGCTGTATCATCCCATATATTATGGTTCCTTTGAAATTATATGGATACAATTATGATATATTTTTATGGACTAATTTTTTAAAATGGAAAACCATATAGAACTTTTTACTGATATTGTTATGTTCCTTAGATCCATGATAATGAGATAGTAGTTTTCCATTTACAAATTATCTATACAAGATAATGTATACACAAAATAAACATGGATACATGGAATATTTGAATTTTTATTTAAAATATAGACTCAGTTTTGGATGTGAATTGAAATTTCGTAATTTTAATTTTTGAAACATTTCCATCCATCACTATATAGGAGTTCCATGGGTAAATTATAATTATTCCCATATAAATGAGGATGTGGATATACAATTATGTTGCAAAATAGGTTTTTTCCTTATATAATAGCTTCTCCAGGGGTAAAAAAGATCATTTTTACAGAATAAATTTTTTTATACGTCTTAATGTAGGTGAGTTTGGTTCAGATAATGTGTCAGACCCTATCTACTAAGAAAGTAATTAAATTGGATTTCTATATACATTAATCATGCCTCCTCATACAACAAATTGTTCCTACTAGTTTCAAGGATTTGGTTATATAATTTTGGGAGATTATACTCTCATTATCATTGCAGGGATAATAGTAAAATCATATAAATAACTATAACCAAAAATTATCAATGTATATCATATGGAATCATAGTATAAAACATAAAATTAAAAAAATCCCCATAATATAACATATAATACCCATCTAGTATAGGAATTCATATATCATATAAAGAGTTCTTAATATATTCATCATATGTAATAAAAAAAATTAAAACATAATATAAAATTACAAGACGATACAAATATTATCCTCATCCTTAACTCAGACATGACTCCATAATATGATTGGGAAATTCTATCTCACTCGAACATATTAAACATTAATAAAATAACAAATTTTCTATAAATCCATTACATGGAATGTTTATGGTGTGAGTATAAAAATAAATAGGTGACCAAAAATGGACCCCTAAATAAAATCCAATATATGTTAATTAATGTACAAAATTTATAAATTTTTTTAAATTCCCATTTATTCAATGTATAAGCATAAGGCTCTAAAACATCCACTCATAAGGGCATTTCATTTTTGATTTATCATGTTCCATGGTACTGTCAGAACATATAAAATAATAAGTATTCTAGACACACTTTTTTGCACACACTCTGAAACCACTTCAGTACTTAGTCTGTGTCATATATAATTTGTCCATATCCTAATATATTCAGCTTGTTATCTCCCCTACCCTTTTCATATAACTGAATATATTTTGTATTGTTTCGAAAAATAATATCAAATATTAATATTTTATGTCATAACCTATACATACTCAACATTCAATATTAGTCGTCATAACACCCCTCCAAAAACCACATTCACTAATTGGGGGAAGTGTGTTCTACTCATAAATATCTCTTAGGGGAAGTACATTCGACATGGAAAAATACACCACAATTTAATGAATCCCACATAATGTGGTATTGTATCCTACTTGGAATCATCTCTCAAGGTGAGGTGCATCCCACATGACAAAGTTTTTTTAGAGAAAGTGTATCCCAAATGGAAACAACTCATCAATTGTATTGAATCCTACATTGAAATATCCTTAATTTTTGAATAAAATTTCCCCTCACTAGCATACTAAATTATATGTTCTTTATTCTCTACCTGGATAAGTACTATCACATTATAGGATGATAGGGAACATAACAAGTCAAACTCCTATAAGTTACATGTTAGAAACACATCAATCCTAGAATTCATATCTTTTTACACTTTTTAAACAAGGGAGTAATACAATCCAATAACTTACATAATTTAAAACTAGTTATGAAAACATCAATTCAAGGAAAAAATATATCTCCACATATATGGTCGACGAGGAATCCCAAATTTGATGAGGTGTGATAACCATATAGAAAAAAGTTTCATCAAATCATGATAATCATCTAATTTTTGAACAAATGGGAAAATAAATACATCATAATACTCTATTTTTATTATATATACTGTATGCATCTCTACTTCTCTAGAAAATTCCATATTATTGGATTTTCATAATCATCCATCCCCAAAGCAGTCACCTACCAAATAAACATAACAATTATGAGTAAACCATCATAATAAAATAGTGTATCTTTGTTATAAATATATCCATAGATCATAACTATCGGCATCCCTTTCGTCTATCATAAGACAAACATTCAATTTAGGAACATATGACACAATGTACAATTCCCATTATTAAGGTAAAAAATTCAACACATCATGCCTATTGTTCAATTATGTAACCTCATATGAGACCTCCATATTCCACTAAAAACCTTAAATGAGGTGAAACACACCCCAAGATGAGTCCCATAGTACAACACAAACTCCAAAATGAAAATATTGTCTTTCATAATCATAAAAAAATGGAATATGTGAGATATCACAACTAAATCATGAATAGGTCAATTTCTGTTTTTTGTGACCATGTCACTCTCAATGGGTAATAATAGGGTTCAACATGCCCAAATATCAACTACTAAAGATTAATTAATAAATATAAACATACAAAAGTTAAGTAATATTTGTGACTACCCACCTCAAACTAGCGTTATTCCCATAAGTGATGATTGTCCAACATCACTAATGATCATCCAATCCAAAAACAGTTATCAGCCATGAACACACGATATAATCTCAATAAAAGGATTACATTACCTATTTATAAAACTATCATAATGAATTTACATGATTAATATATTAAAAAGTTACTTTATTAATAATTTTTGAATATGTCACTATTGATTTCCCACCCACAAACCCTAAAAAATTGACAGTGGGCCATTCACAATATGCATTAACCCATATGACGAGAAAGAAACCTAAATACCCATTATAATACATAATTTAGTTTTATGTAATTAATTAAAATAATATAATTATATTCTATAATAATTATTCTTTTACATAAATAATGAGAAATGACAGGTGCTTATCTCCCCTTGATCTCCTCCTTCATTTCCAAAAAAATACTCATGGAATCAATGTAGTTCCATCATATAATGGATATATTTGACTAAAAAACCCAACCCAAGTTTATGGTAGTAGATGAGAAGAATTAAAATATGTAATAGGGAATGAAATAAATGTTTGTAAACCTCGACCAATGATTAATACCATTCTATAAAAACCTATATACAAAGGAAGAAATAGGATGGAAAAAGTGGTCAATTGGAGGAGATATCCCCTTAAAAATTTGTTAGAGAACCCAAAATACAAAATGGGATTTCAAATAAAAGATACAAATAAAATTCTCTTCACATTAATTTGGAATTTTAAAGTGTGACAGGAAGTCTATTTCACTTCCAAAAAAAATCTCATTGTAGCTCTAGTAGTCTAATACTTGTGTCAAATCCAGGGGAACTCTGGTGGGATACTATCCAGGTTCATGTGGTTACTTGTTACCACCCATGTAGGTAAATGTTTTTTTATTCCACCTAAAACATCCCTTTGTGTACCCTTTAACAAAACTACCAAAACCCAAACATCAATATTTTCTATTAAACAATGACCATTGTAAGAACCCGGATCTTCATTTCATGTATGTTTTTTGCTTTTCAAGTCGTTTTTTAGAAAAATAGGAAAATATGGAAATTTTCAAATGACACTTCATGTACTTTATAAGTACACGATGTGTACTTTGATACAGTAGTAGGCCTTGTGCTCACCATGTTTGTGCCACACACACGATGTGCAAGGGTGATGTGGAGGCCGCTTAAAGCAGAGTATAGAAAGGCCATGTACACGTCGTGTACCCCAGAAGTACACGGTGTGTAGTTTCATTTTTTTCCATTAAACAGACCGGGGTCGTGCCTAATCGATGAAAACACATTCTTCTCAATGTTCCTCGACCTAGAGCGACCCGTACGGCCATGAACATCGGCCGAGCCCCCGAGCCTCCGTCTGTTTCCCGAATCGACCATGGTCTATTGCATTGGAACCACAACAGTGGGCTCTTCCTTCTTCTTGAGTTTCATTCCATGATTCTCCCTATTTTTCAAGATATCATGGGTTGAATGTTTTTTGTGTTTTCGTAGATCTAGGATATTTTAAGGAGAATCAAGCCTCATGGTCAATGTATACTGATCTCCTAGGATTAAGGTAGGTGTTTTGTGCCTTACCGTTCGAAGTCTTCGAGTTTTATGTGAAAATTCCACCAAAACCCGTGAACGGGGTATTGTGTGTTTATCGTTTTTTCCATTTTGTTTTTCCTTCCATGCTTGTATGCTTCTATAGAGGTATTTTGATCAATTTTGTTGATAATTGATATGCTTGGATGTTTCTCCCATTTCTAGTTCTTGTTACAACCTTGGGGTCTTGTTAGCGTTTGGTCGTTATACCTGTTTTCCATGCCTTGTAACCGAAGGATGGAATGATATTCTTGACACGCTTTTTATGTTGTAGACTGGTTAGCCATGTAGCTCTCTAGTTGTACTTTGGACTTATATCATTTTTATGCACTGACTGGCACAGTACCGTGAGAACCTGGTGCTATATACTACAAGGGATAGACCGAGTGAGATTCCTAGAGAGTCTTGGACATTATAGACTACATGAGGGTAGACTAAGTGAGCTTCCTCAGAGAGTCTTGGACACTGTAGACTATAAGGGATTGACAGAGTGAGCTTCCCAGAGAGTCTTGGATATTATAGACTACAGGAGGGTAGACTGAGTGAGCTTCCTCAGAGAGTGATTACTTGATTGAATTTCCTTAAACCATTCCAGGCTAGAAGAGTAGTTGACCGAGAGAGCTTCCTCAAAGAGTCTGTGATAGACCCGAGACTAGAGGAGGAACTGACCGAGTGAGCTTCCTCATAGAGTGTCTAGACCTTGGGACTATAAGATGGCTAGACCACATGATCTTCCTAAGAGAGTCAATGACTACCCTAGACTATATGGGGAATTGACTGAGAAAGCTTCCCCAGAGAGTTTTATTATTTCATATGTCCAAACCAGAGGGGTTAGGCTGAGTGCACAGCCTAGAGGGTAGTTGGTATTTTTCTTGGATAGGACTAGAGGGGTTGGATGCGAGTACTTCCCAGAGGGGTTCTTGTTGTGGTTAGCTATTTTATTCTCTGCTACTTGTTGTTTTGTGGATTGATTACGGTTGTATATCATCCTATTACTGCTTACTGTTTACTACCAGTTGTTTTCTGTTAGTGTTTACTACTTACAGTACTATTACTTTCCATATACTGATGGACTATTAGGCACAGATTTTCAGGTGGTTTCCTATTGGGATTTTAGTCTCACACGCAGTTTGGGCCATCCTTTTGGGCCCAAACAGACTATGTTGTTGGAGGTATAGACAAGGGAAAGCGCCCTTAGACTTCTGGTACTTTATTGCTTTTGAGAAAGAGAGCATGAGACCAAGCGAAGGCTTCCGATGCTGAGGAGTTGCTTGTTTACTTTTATTTTGTTCCTTTGATTAGTATTGGGTTCAACATTGTGACTTTTCTTGCTACTTTCCTAGACATATGTATCACGAATCATTTCATATATACATGTGTGCTCTAGTTGTTTATTGTTTTAGTCTTCCACTATTTATTGATGTTGGATATTTACTGCTTCCGCTATTTTATACTTTGTTTTCTTCTACTGTGTACTCTTCCAATGAGGGCATAGTTTCCCCACTATCACACCCAAGGCCCTTGCAGCTAGTCAGCAGCATCTGGTGTTTGGGGAAATGCGCTTGAGGCCATGTGACCAACCGGGTACGGGGCGCCTCTGGGTGGCTTCTGGAACCGGGACGTTACAAATTGGTATCAGAGGAATACTTTTCTCTTGATTTACTATTTTGAGCCATAAGCCAAGGATAGGATGGATTCGGTACTTGGTAATAAGCTGTGCCCAGGAGTAGCTGACCCATATATAGGGAAAATCCAATCTACCTTGTTTATTTCATTTTTCTGGTTTTGAGATTTTACGGTTGATATGATTTCACCTAGAGTGATTCACATGTCTGTTTTTTTATTGTTGTTGCTATTGCGGTTCTATTTTTGTCGCAACCCGATGAGATGAGGGTATTCCATCTCATGCATCATATAGGCACTTGTTAGAAATCACATGCCATGCATTCTTTCCATGCCATCTAGGGTGAATTAGCGATTTCATGTTGATGTGATAGACGATGTGTAGATTATGCATGCTATTGTGATAGATGATTTGATAGAATCCCTACAGTTTGATAGATAAATTGTTTGTATTGTACCTTCCCTTAAATGAACGCAAAATTTGGATTCTTGAGGTGTTATGGGTCTTCATGAATCGGAGTTTGGTGGATAATTTACTTGTTTCCCGTGTAATTGATATGTAGGAGATGTAAATCTTTGATTTGTGGGGAGTATGGGACCTCAAGGATCGGAATTTGGCACCACCATGTTTGTTTTTCAGTGTTTTATGTGTTTCAGTGTAGTATCTGAGCTACTACCTAGAAAAACCCAGAATACATGGCGTGTACTTGACTACAAACCATGTAGTTTTAAACTGTTTCATTGAATGTGTGAGTAGAAACACAGGGTGGTGAAAAAGTTTTCAGGAGCACACCGTGTACGGTCGTTACATGCGGTGTAGTAGTGAGCCATGTACCCAGCTGTGTTGGGTATAAACAACCTGTTTAGCCTTGTTCTAAGTACCCGACCATGTCACAAACAACACAGGGTAGTGTTTTCTCTCTTACACACACCGTGTTTTTTCGGAAAATGTCGTGTAAGGGTAAGCCGTGTAGCCGATCGTGTAACTAACAACATGGATTGCTGAGCCTTGTCTAGTACACGCCATTTCCTTAGTGAACAAACCGTGTAGTCTAGGGTTAAAAAGACTGTGTGAGTTATCCGTGTAAAGAGACTCGGGTAAGGGAAAAGAGTTTAAGTAGATGCCGCGTGTGGGGACAACACGCCGTGTAGTCTGGGGTGTCACACGACCAGAGGTGGCAGTGTACATGCCCATGTAAATGGATTAGAGGACACACCATGTAGTTTTATACATGTCATGTATCCTTGATGTGTAAAACTAAAATGTTTCTTCTCCTATTTCCATCTTGTACTCTTGTGTTCTCAGTCTTTGATATTACTAATCTAAGGTGTGATTTTTTTCTTTCAGAGCTATGCCTCTGAGACGTGCTCCGGTTGAAAATCACCAGCCAGATGGTGATCATACACTAGACATGGACGATCAGGAACGTCCTGCAGATCCTCCTACTATGCCAACCTTGGAACCAGAAGTTATACCCGTTGCAGGCGTGGATGCGCAGTTCATGGAGGACTTCCTGAGGATGATGCAGACCTTTCAGGTGACGCCACCTCCTACCCCATCGATTGCATAGCTGACACTGGTTTTCTAGTAGCAGCATCTTCCTACTTTCTTAGTGGATTGAGGACCCCAGGGTGCAGTGTCATGGTTAGAGGCTAGGCTGACGATATTCAAGCACCTGGAGATACCTCCAGAGAAAAGGGTAAAGCATGCTACTTATATGTTCCGAGACACCGCCAAGAGGTGGTGGTAGGTGATCTCACAGTCCGGGCACCAACAAGGTATGACTTGGGATGAGTTCTGGCGCATCTTCTACGATTACATTTATCCAGAGACCTTGAGGACCAACCGAGCCTTATATTATATGAGTCTCGAGCAGGGTACTCTATCTGTTATGGAGCACTCATCTCGTTTTACCGAGCTGCAGAGCTTCACTCTGATTCCAGCAGGTTATGAGTTGTTTCTTGCAAGGAAGTTTGAGGATGGTATCAGGCAAGAGATTTGTTCTGAGGTGAATATCGTCAGGTTGACTTCGATATCCTCTATTTTCAACCAGGAACTGATCAAAGAGTGAAATCTGAGGGATTCTAGAGCAGTGAGCTAGGGTGGTTCAACATCCAGAGTCAGTGTTCCTCCTACTGATAGAAGGAAGCACCGTAGGGAGTCTACTAGAGGAGATCAGGGTAGGCGGAATTCATCTTTGGGTAGCTATTTAGTATGATACCAGTGTGGTAGGAGTGGGCATACTAGGCCTCAGTGCCAGAGAGACCCAATGGAGTGCTGATCCTACACCAATATGGGCCATCTTCAGCGTTTTTGTTAGATCTTATCGCCTACAGCTGGTGGTAGGGGTTCTTCTATGACCCTACGTTTATGTGATGTATCACCAGTTTCTCACCAGTCTGGGAACTGGGGTTCTTCCGGCCGTTCGGGCCGAGGTGGAGGTCGCAGCCGCGGTGGCCAGTCACTAGGTTACCAGTGACAACAGATTGGATTAGCTCAGAGTGGTTAGCCAGTGGCGCAGGGCCATGGAACAGGCCAGACATTCACTGTGGAGCAGACCCATTAAGAGCAGGATCATGGACCTTCTACAGTTCGAGGTACGATCTTAGAGCCTCTGGTTTATCTTCATCCCTTTTCGATACTATTGCTTCGCATAGCATTGTCTCTATTACTGTTATGGAGAGCCTTGGGATCTGTATCTTTTCATCTACTGACATGTTGACTCTCGATAAACGATTGGTAATGAGGACGTCTAGTGTACGTTAGTGTTGAGAGTGCCCTCTTGAGGTGGCAGGGTCTCACGTCTTATGAGACCTATATGTCCTAGAAATGACAGGCTATGATGTCATTCTCGGCAAGGACTAGTTTGTTCCCTTCCATGAAGTCTTTGAATGCTATCACCGCAGGGTGAGTTTATATCACCTAAGGGAGGATATTTTCATCATAGAGGTGAGTGGGATGTCCAAGCGGGTAGAGCTAGACCTAAGCATCATGGGCTAGGAGGAGTTAAAACCATGATTTCCTATCTTTATCTGGATGACAAGGGGACTAAGCAGTAAAACATTGCACCAGTGGTGGATCGTTTTAGGGATGTCTTTCCAAAGGAAGTTTCACGGCTACCTCCAGAGTGTAAGCTCGAAATCTTGATTGAGCTCGTGCCAGGGGCAGCACCAGTTTCCATTCCTCCTTATAGGATAGATACACCTGAGTTGTAGGAGCTCAAGAAGCAATTTGAGGAGCTGCATGAAAAGGGTTTCATCTGAACCAGAACTTCTCCTTGGGGTTCTCCTATCATGTTTGCAAAGAAGGCAGACGATAGCCTTAGGCTATGCGTGGACTATCGGAAGCTGAACCAGTTCACGGTCAGAAAACCGATATCCCTTTTCGAGGATCGATGACCTCTTTGATCTGCTTCGAGGAGCCTGAGTGTTCTCAAAGATCGATTTGCGGTTCTGTTATTATCAGTTACACGTTAGACCATTGGATATACCTCTTACATCCTTCAGGAGCAGGTATGGTCTCTACGAGTATACAGTCATGCCATTCGGTCTCAAGAATACACCAGCAGTTTTATGGCACTGATGAACCGAGTGTTCCGTCCATACTTGGACTCTTTCGTAGTGGTCTTCATGGAAGATATCTTGGTGTACTCTCACACTCGACACGACTATGCTACCGATATTAATATTGTTCTGAGTACACTGAGAGAGCATCAATTATATGCTAAGCTCTCTAAATGTCACTTTTGGAAGGATCAAATTCACTTCTTGGGTCACTTTATCTCAGAGATAGGAGTATCTATAGACGGAGAGAAAGTGGGAGCTATCGTTTCCTGAGAGAAGAGGAAGAATGTATTTGTGGTACGGAGTTTACTAGGGCTGGCTGGATACTACAGGCATTTCATACATTACTTCTCATGCCTTTTAGCACCGCTGACAGGTCTGACCAAGAATGGTGCGATGTTCTTATGGTCAGATTCCTATGAGTTAGCATTTCAGGAGCTGAATGAGAGGTTTACGTCAACACCAATACTAGTCTTCCCAGAGCTGAGAAATATCTATACAGTCTACTGTGATTCCTCAGGTGTCTGATTGGGAGCTGTTCTTATGAAGGGAGATGGAGTCGTTGCGTATGGGTCATGGCAGTTGAGGCCACACGAGATGAACTACCTGACACACAATCTAGAGTTGGTAGCTATTGTTCAAGCCTTACACTATTGGAGACATTATCTTCTGGGAGAGAACTTTGTGTTTTTCACCAACCACAATAGTCTCAAGTACATCTTCACTCAGCGTGATATGATTCTGAGATAGCGCAGGTGGGTCGAGTATCATTAGACCTTTGACATTGGGCTTGCCTACACCCCTGGTAAGTGCAACGCAGTGGCTGACGCATTGAGTAGGAGAACTCATATTCATGCATTTCAGGAGGCTAGAAGTGAGTGGCAGCATATTGCTCTATTCTCTGAGATGCACTTTGAGGTGCAGGACAGACATCGATAGTCTTTTCTTTCTTATGTAGAGGTTTCCTCAACTCTTCTTGATCGTGTACGGATAAGGAATCTATCAAACCAAGAAGGGCTAGTCCTACAGGATAGTGTGTCAGGAGAGGACCCTATTCCTGGATGGACAGGGGGCAAGGATAAAATCTTGAGTTTCCAGGGATGCGTATGGCTGCCAGCAGACATATGCGGGGTGCTGATGCTGGGTTTTAACTCATCGGTTTTGGCAGTTCATCCTAGAATCACCAAGATGTATCGTGATCTTCACCGCCGGTACTGGTGGCCAGGTATGAAGAGAGATGTATCTGGGTTCGTCATGAGATGTTCTACTTGTCAGTTGGTGAAAGCAGAGGATCAGCGACTAGCAGGGCTTTTACAGCTGTTACCCATTCCCAAGTGGAAGTGGAACGATGTCGTGAAGGACATGGTCAGTCGGTTACCGAGGTCACCACGAAAGAGTGATGCTGTTTGGGTTTTCGTCGACAGGCTTATGAATGTTTCTGACTTCTTTTCAATCAAGGAGACCTTTAGTGTTGATGATTTGATGCGGTTGTACATCCGAGAGATTTTACATCTGCACGGAGTTCCACACTCCATTGTTTTAGATAGGGATGCACGTTTTACTTCCCTGTTCTGGAAGGGGCTTCAGAAGGATTTGGGTACAAAGGTACTTTTGAGTACAACATACCATCCCCAGATAGATAGCCAGTACCAGCGTACGATTTAGGTGCTTGAGGATATTCTATGAGCTTGCAATCTAGACTTTGGATGTTCTCGGGAGAAGCATATTCCCCTTGTGGAGTTTGCCTATACCAACAATTTCAGGGCGACTATTCAGATGACACATTGCAAGGCTTCTGTATGATAGGCCATGCTGATCACCTCTATGCTGACTAGAGGCAGGAGAGGTAGCATTGTTGGGACCATGTCTTATTTAGGAGACCTTAGAGTAGATAGAGTTGATTCAGAAGAGGATGGCTACAACACAGTCTCAACAGAAGTCTCATGCTGATCAGCAGAGATGACCTCTGGAGTTCGAGGTCCAGGATCACGTTTTCCTCCGTGTCACACCGAGGTTTGGACATAAGAGGATTCAGAGATAGGGTAAGCTTTCACAACGGTACGTTGGGCCATTTGAGGTGTTGGAGAGAGTTGGGGTGGTTGCCTATCGGTTGCAGTTACCTTGGAGGTACTGGGATATGCATGATGTCTTCCACGTTTCTCAGCTCTGACGTTACATTTCAGACTCGTCTCATGTCTTTCAACCTGAGGAGGTTGAACTTGAAGAGGATGCATCATTTGAGGAGCACACTATCCACATTGTTGACCGTAGTACGAAGGTTCTGTTTGGCTGGTATGTTCCACTGGTACGTGTGCTATGGCAGCACGGGGGAGTACATGACAAGACTAGGGAGAGGGAGGTCGTTGTACGATCGCAGTGGCAGGAGCTGTTCGGGGTTTCTTCTTCTACGCCTCGCTAGGGAAATTCGGGGAAAAATTTCATTAAGGCGGGTAGTTTGTAAGAACTTGGATCTTTATTTCACGTATGTTTTTTCTTTTCTTTTCATTTTTGAGAAAAGAGGAAAATCTGGAAATTTTTGAAGTACACGTCGTGTACTTTATAAGTATAAGCCATGTACTTTGATGCAGTGGCAGACCCTGTGCTGGCTGTGTCTGGGACACTCACATGGTGAGCAGGGGCGATGTGGAGGCCACATAAAGTGGAGTACGGAAAGGCCAAGTCCACGTCATGTACCCTAGAATTAGACACCGTGTAGTTTTTTTTTCATTAAACAGACCAAGGACACACCTAATCGACGAAAACCTCTTTTTCTCCAGGTTTATCGACCGAGAGTGACCTGTACGGCTGCAAACATACTCCGATCCCCTGAGCCTCTATCTGTTTTCCAAATCGACCACTGTTTATTGCGTTGGAACCACAGTAGTGAGCTCTTCCTTCTTCTTGATTTTCATTCCATGATTCTTCCTCTTTCCAAAGATATCATGGGTTGAATGTTTTGTGAATTTTCATAGATCTACGCCATTATAATGAGAATAATGCCTCTTGGTCAAAGTATATGGATCTCATAGCATCAAGGTAGGTGGTTTTTGCCTTACCGTTTGATGTCTTTGATTTTAATGTGCAAATTCCACAAATACCCGTGAACGGGGTATTGTGTGTTTACTGTTTTCCCCTGTTGTTTTTACTGCAATGCTTGTATGATTTTGTAGAGGTAATTTGATCATGGTTGTGGATAATTTTTAAGCATGGATGTTTTTCCCATTCCTTGTTCTTGTTATGACCTTGGGTTCTTGTTAGACTTTTGTCGTTATACATGTTTTCCATGCCTTGTGACTGTAGGATGGAATGATATTCTTGACATGCTAGTTATTCTATATACCGGTTATCCAAGTAGCTCTGTAGGTGTACTTTTTCCTTCTAAAATTATTATCCACTGACTAGCACAGGACCGTGAGAACCTAGTGGTATAGACTATAAGGGATAAACCGAGTGAGCTTCCCAAAGAGTCTTTGACATTATAGACCTTAGGACGGTAGACAGGGTGAGCTTCATCAGAGAGTCTTGGACATTATAGACTACATGGGATAGACCGAGTGATCTTCCTAGAGAGTCATGGATATTATAGGCTACAGGAGGGTAGACCTAGTGATCATCCTCAGAGAGTCTTTAATTGTTTGAATTTACTTAAACCATTCCAGGATAGAGGAGGAATTGACTGAGGGAGATTCCTCAGAGATTCTGTGATACACCAGAGACTATAGGAGGAAATAACTGAGTGAGCTTCCTCAGATAGATTATAGACCTTGGGGATATAAGAGTGTTAGACCTCGTGATCTTCCTCAGAGAGTCCCTGAGTACCCTAGACTATAAGGGAAGTTGACCAAGTGAGCTTCCCCAGAAAGTCTTATAATTTCGTATGACCAAACCAGAGGGGTTTGGCTGAGTGCACTGCCCATTAGGTTGTTGCTATTTTTCATGGATAAGACCAGAGGGGTTGGCTATGAGTACTTCCCAGAGGGGTTCCTATTTTGGTTAGCTATTTGCTTCTCTGCTGCTTGTTGTTCTGTGGATTGATTACTATTGTATATCATCCTGTTACTACTTACTGTTTACTACCTGCTGTTTGCTGTTACTGTTTACTACATACTTTACTATTACCTACCATATACTCACTGACTGTTAGGCATAGATCTTTAGGTGGTTTCCAACTGGGATTTTAGTATCACATCCTATTTGGGCCATCCTTTTGGGACCAAATAGACTGTTTTGTTGCATGTATAGACAAGATAAAATGCCCTTTGACTTCTTGTACTTGATTGCTTTTGAGCAGGAGAGCATGGGACCATGTTTAGGATTGCGATTTTGAGGAGTTTCTAGCTTACATTTCTTTTGTACCTTGGATTAGTATTGTGTTCAACATTGTGACTTGTATGGATGCTCTCCTAGACATATGTATCATGCATAATTTCATATATACATGTGTTATCCAGTTTTTTATTGTTATATTCATCTGCTTTTTATTGTTGTTGGATATTTACTAATTTCGTTATTGTCTTCTTTGTTTACTTCCACTAGGTACTCTGCCAATTAGGGAATAGTTTCCCCACTATCTCACCCAAGGCCCTCACTACTAGTTTGTTGCCTCTGGCGTTTGGTGAAATGAATTTGAGGCCATCTGACCAACGGGGTACGGGGCGCCTCTATGTGACTTCCAGAACCGGGACGTTAAAACCATAAGGTACAAAAACAAATTGATATCAACAAAACTAACCCTATTATATATTCAATTACAATATATCATGTGTATACATATTCTCTAATTCTATTTTATAGTATTTATTTAACATATGAATATTAAATCCTATCAGTTTCTAAATAAACCTACCTCACCTATCTTATATGTTTCGACATCCCATCCTCTAATTTCTTTACTGACCAACTGTATCAAAAAAATGAATTCAGGAACTAATGTGATATTATACCTACTTATATATTGGGTTATAATTCACGTCATCGTCTATTAAATTCTCATTCACACCCAAAACAACGCATATGCCCCCAGTATAATGATTGTTCACTCACCCAATATGCCTTCCATTGTATTATATATATAAGAACAAAATTGGTTTCATTTAAAAATTACCCAAATTCCTATTCTCTAAAAAATCCCATAATCCTTGATTTGGTGTTTTGAGTTTTCATGATGATCTAATCTATCATCTCAAATCTCATCAACAATCTGTCCCCCCAACAACTCAATCCAGATTGATTTGAATCATGATATTTAATCTCACTTACATTCATGTGACTTTTCTAATAAAATTTACTATGGACTACTTATTATACAATTCTAGGTTCCACTATTCATTAATTCCTACCTTAATAAATTATTGAAACTCCTTTGATATCGTGAGGATAGTATTGATCCACTTGGATCCTTGAAATTTCTCTAAATTTAATGGTGTCTCACCAACCATTAAATTAATTAGGAATTCATATATAATGACCATGTGGGTGACCATATTACCTTTATAATAGTTCTTATATCCCCATTTTCAAATACCTATTTCATGACATAGACGTCATGTCAAACAAACGTGATTACTTGTTTGACTGATTATCCCTGGTCAATATACACATAACCATTCCAAAGTACCTAATTCTATATCACATGCATAATGTTTCATCATAAGGGATGACAAATTTATTTATCCCTTACCCAAAAGGGGTATGATTTATTACTCATGGACATATAATCCTCAGCTGCACCAAATGTGTAAACATTAATGGAATTACCTTAGAATCCCAAGACATTCTCTATATAGTAATAAAAAAAAGGATTCATATATGACATCACAATATGTGAACACATTTTGTGAAATTGTACTCAAAATGGGTCATAAATTAATGAATTAAATCCCGACATATCCTAACCCACATACAAGGACGGCTTCACTTAAAATAACATCACTTCCTGAATCCTCATCATGTCCATTCCCCAGGAGTTATATATATCTCGTAACAGAATATACCAACTTCATAAATATTCCAAAGCCATCTTTCTATTATCACATATATTCTACCCATGTTTTATTCACTGAACGTGTCACTAATATCACCATCCCAAGGATAAGGGTAGGTTTTGTTATCACACCCATTATACAAGTTGTTTTTAAAACTAAATCTCTTATTCTTGAGGTTATAAAGTTTTCAAAATACTCTCACAATATTATAACTTTAACTATATTTTCCATCAAATCCGATTTAAGCTTGTATACCCTATCATATTATACATGTTCAAAATAATTTTCTATACCACTTTTCTCATACCTCTTTGATTTTTCTCTAATCAATCACATTATTATATTCCTAATCATTTAACAATTAATTCTTCACAATCATTTTCGATGAATTCCTTTAATGAAGCACCATATAATCATTTTTTCCAAATATATAGTTAGGATGACATATTTTCTACCAAATCCAACCACATATTCCATATTTATCATCACCATTAGACAGTGAAACTATCTATATGTAAAACTTTTAAATATAACCATATTTCTATTTTACCACATTTCTATCTGGTTACCCACACAGACACACTGAAATAAACTTCAAGAAGAATAGGCAAGGATTCTTATTATTATAAAAAACCATTGTCCAAAAAATATCTTATTCCATGTCTCATCACTAATAATATCTCCCACTTAGTCTATAAAATATATTCTATAAAGGCCACATATGATGGAGAAATCTCTATGATTCAATCTCAATATTCAAGGAAAATCAAGGGTCTTCACCACAAATATTAAACATCACATTTGGTTCAGGATATCAGTATAATCTTGCTACCCAATATATGTTTGTAAACATTAAATAAATATGAATATCAACAATATCCATATATAGTGATTCCTCTCAACAATTTTATCACATTAAAACATGGTTAAATATTGTGAAATTAATATGTAATTATAAAATAGGTTGAATAAATTTTTATTAGTGATTTAAAATTCTAAACCTATTTTCTTTATTTCGAACATTTATTGGAATCACTCGCTAGATTTATAGATTTATGTGGAGAAACATTCCAACAATGTCTCACAATCATATACCTCATTAAACACCAACCAAATTTTAATCCATTAATATGTTGATCCAAAGAGGTTGTATGATAGTTTATTTTTGATAATTGGTGCCCAAAAATTGGCAAAGGGTTATGATTTTGTGTGGCAGAATATGTTTACAATATATAAATAATATTTTATGTTAATTCAGAAAATGATTTACCTTCTTTCAAGTGTTTTCATATCATGAGAAGAGATCATGATACAAGACTGTTGAAGGATAATATGGAGTTCCATCCCATAATATAGATATTCCACCATAATTGTGGATTAAAGAATATTTGATGAAATATAGGTGATATCAATTTCATATCCTGTAGAAATCAGGTCAAGATAAGTCATAATAGGGTTATTAAAATCATGAAGATATATAATTTAAGAGTAGGTTACAGTATTGTCTATAAGACATTTCATTTTAGAGAAGGTTTTTTTGCCACATAAAATACTCAATAAGATTTATCATTATCATAGATGCGTTAAGAATCATTGATAGAGGCGAGTTCATATTCAGTAGATCCTAAAAATTCAAGACATCCAAGTTGTAGTGAAGGTTTATTAGGTAATGATAAATATGATGGAATTTAGTGCCTTTGGAAATTTTAGGCCACTATGTTGTATCTTGTTTCCTACACCATAGTCAATAAAAAAATATCGAGGACTATTACCATGTGAATATAACTCTATCTAGAGGTGATTGGTATATTTTTGTGTGGAATGGGAGAATTTTTTACCTCCACAATATAGCACATGTTCGATGCAACTGAATAATATGGATGTTAAGTGAAAAATGTTGGAAACCGACATGATATATCCTAATTTCATAGGTCACACATTAAATGTTTTCATATTGAGATTATATGGTTATTCCAATCTATTTTATCTTCCAATTGGAATTTTATGGTAAATTTTAAGATAGAGATGACCCAATGGTTATTATTCAAGAAGGGGGTCTAAATTTCTAATTGAAATACAAAATATAAATGTAAATAATGATTGGAATACTATGTGAATTTATAATGTTTTGATTAAATAAGAAGAAGAATGTGATAAGAGGTGAATAATTTGATGATTTTCTGTATATGTGTTATATATTGAAGATTATTTGTTTATCCAATGTTGAAAAAATAATGAAGAAAATGAAGTTTGATGGTGTATGATCCAATATTTCCTAGGTATATCCATTTATGATATTTGTTGAACCTTCTTATGATTATTTAGTTATTTATTTCACCTTTGTAATCAGGTAATAAACTTCTCGAATTCACTACTATGATAAAACACAAAGGGGAGATTAGTATTGATATATAATAAAATCTCACTACGTCAATTAAAAAAGATTATTATTCTAGGAAGACCCCATAAAAACCAAATATTGAATGAATGGTCCAAGGAAGACCCTGTGAACATCATTAATGAGATAAAATGATATGGGAAGACCCATTGAGTAAAACACCCATGTTGTCTATATGGTTCATGATTTTAATTTTTCAGTTTACATGTTTTTTTATAAAAGTGTATAAATATATTGGAATATGTGGGAGCCCATCCATTCAAAACATGAATCAAATATTCATATAGTGAATGTATTTTGAACAATCCTATTTGATATTGTAATTATTTTTCATTTTGATATTACACTCCCTTCTTCTTGAATATATCCCTTTTTAGGAAACATATGTGTTTTCCTCTCTGAGCTAGAAGTTTTTTTCGGTTTGATATTGGAGTTCTAAATTGATAGTGTAAATATAACCTATTTGGTTTTTTATCATCTTATTTTATAATTTGTTTTCCATAAGGGAAACCCTACTTCAAGACAACCTTACCCAAATCGGCATCTCATATCTTTTTTTATTGAAAATTATGTATTCTTCATAGGATGGAAGAATATTGTCACTACCTTAGACATTGAGGGATTATCTATGTTCTCTCTGCATCTGAGGAGGGTGGTATAAAAAATTACTTATATTCAATATTTATTTTTTTATTATATTTAATAAGTGTAATCACATCGTAACATGATGTTCACAACCTAATTAATTTTATATTTTTACATTAATGAGTTTAAACATTATTAAACCTCATTTAGATCATTTCAGGTCCATTGGAATTGTGCCAGACTTGTGGCCATTGAAGTTGTGGTCATTTCCATGAACTTGTAATGAACATGCTATCTTGATAACATGAATTATGAATAAATTTGAAATTGTTATAAATTTTCACAAGGAATATTGTCATATTATTTATTCTTCATGATGTAGGAGAATCCACCATTTGAGAATAAATATTTTATAAATTTGTAATTGGATGATTTTACCAACCCATGTTTTAATAACTCGATAATATGTTTATGATTGTGACTTGATGCATACTATGGGTGATTTAACTTGATCTATGAGAATCACCAATTCAACGTTACATGATTTTGGATTACTTGTTCTTCTGTTGGATGGATTTTTCCTAAGGGCCCAATCCACTATCTCATGAGATGACATTATAGGGATTCATCTTGATATAGGATAATTGAATTGTTTATATGGTTACATTACCCATATCTTGGTATCTCACCATGGGAGTATGTAAGCGACTCTAGCATAGACCATTCACAAGGATCCCAGTGAGATCGTTACTTTACCCAAGGTATTGTATTGCAGCATGGGAAGATGTATGTGACTCCATCATGGGATATTCGAATGATGCTGAATGAGATTTTTTATTTTTCCTTGGTACAGAATTATGGCATGGTAATACATAAGTGAGGCCATAATGGGACCTTCACATAGAGTGAAATATGATTGGATACATTACACCTTTGCATTGTGTGTTTCGAAAAGATGTAAAATACTCCATTATGGGTTTGTAAATATGTATCCTAGTTTTACATCATTACATGAGAAATTTTATGGTAGATTCAGATTGAAATAGGAGAAACTACTAGTGGCATGGGTAATTCCTCCTAATATAAGAGGATCCACTATTTTACAGAGATATCCAGTATAGAGAAGAAGCAAGTTTGGTTGACCTACGGTGTCAACTCAAAGGTCAATGGTCAGTAGGGTTTTATAATGTTATTTATTGATTTTAGAATTAATATATCACCTTATAATACTATTACAGACACCAAATTTTTTTACATGATTTTATAGAGACTATGGGAGATAGCCTACAGAGTTGTACTAACACCGTGTTTATCCACCACTTGGTACCTAGTAAAATTTCAAAGATGTATCTGTGGACAAGGGATATTGGATTTGTGATGATTGATTTCATTTCATAATTGGTTTTATCCAAGAGATGCGGCAGAAATGGGGTTCCAAACTAGGGTTCTTGGAGGGTTTAATTGAGTCTGTATAGTCTTTTTTATATTTGAAATATAACATGTTTAAGAGTTACATCAAGAATGACAATATATGTTATTTTGTTATTACTTGAGTTTTTTTCAATTATTTATACCTAGTTTAATGTTTGATTATTTATTTTATATTTGATTATATTGAAACAATTTATTTGATCGTATATTCTCGCTACTATATTCCATACACACTCACTATTTTTTTATCTTTCTCTAGCATGCATGGAGGTGTGCCTTAAGTCCATTAACAAACCTAATTCACTAATGTGACGGAGTACTATGTTGGGGGTTTTAAAAACTTGTTACCAATTCAATGTTTTTTCTATTAATTTACTATATAGTTAAGGTACACATTTACAAGGACCTATGGAGCCTTGGTAATGATCTCATGAATGGGAGTAGTTAGCCCATTTGTATGGGAAAACCCAATGTCATGGAGATGTGATTTCTATTTTGGTTGTTAACATTCTATGGTTTTCATATAATTTCATTCCATGTTATTCACATAGGGTGTGATGTTATTATTTATTTATATTTTACTCATGGTATATTATGGCTTGACATGGGTATACATGCATCATGATAGGCATGTAATAATATATGTTGACCTTTACATACCATGTTAGAGGAAGACTAATTGGATTTGAAATAATAACCAATATAACCTATAAAAATAAATATCTTATTTTATATAAGGAAAAATAAATTAAACAAACTATTATCATATTCGAACTCACTTGTTAATCCTAGAATTGAGGAACCCTGAGCTAGTGTTTAACTATTTGTTCACCTTTTGAGGATGAAGATGTTATGTGATCTATGTTATGTAGAGTGTGTTAATATATTTGATCCATTAGAGAGTGATAATTATCAACCTCCTATTATATATGAGTGAAAAGATCATGAGACTATATGTTATTGTATGGATGAGTATCTTCCTAGAGGTTTCCTCAGGGCCATATGAACCATGGAGAGGGATACCATTAACACCATCCATTTTCTGTATGACTTGAATAGAGAGTTATAGATATGATACCCATTTATGTTCACATTTGAGGGAGGACTACATGCATATAAGTTAATGATTATGTTAGCCCAAGTGATATTTAAGCACCTTGATACACCAAATAATATGATACTTAAGCTTATTCTTTACATGTTATGAGGTCTAACCATGTGCTGGTCATAAATCACGGAGAAATACATTTAACACAAAAATATATCCTTGAATGAATTATATGTTATGTTCCTTAGATATCTCTACCATGAAAAATTAAGGAATGAAAGGTCATGAGAGTTCATGCACCTGAAGAAGGAGCGTAATTAAGTTATAAACTATGCTAGATACTTTAATAACCAACATTTTTCTCCATATTTGATAGTAGATGAGGTTTCTAGGGGGAAAGTTTCTAGGATCAGCTTCCCAATGAGATAAGGTCACATGTAAATGTTTTTCACTTAATATAATTTATATACATGATGAATCTGGTACAAATCGTGAAAGGGAACCTATGGTGGGATCTAAGTGTCAGATAGGTAGTTATAGAAGTCCAATCTAGGATATCTTATTCAGGTAGTATGAATCCCTATTATAAAAATTTCAACCAAGGATGTGGTGGATAGAGAAGACTATTCAGTGGGTAACTTCCAAAATACCACAACATAGTATAGTCTGTTCAGGGTTGTGAGGTTATCTAAAGACAACCCCATTTCCTTTACCCATTTAAATGTATTACTCATACAAAATGATAGTTTATCTCCTGATGTTTTTTACGAAACCTAAATAGTTATAAAGTGGAAATAGATCAGCACAAGAATCATGGTCTAGAATAGTCTTAGATTCCCCTTTTGAAACTGTAGTTGGATACACTTGGAATATTCAGGCCAAGGTTGGGTAAGTGGTACCTCATCATAGAAATGAGAATAACATCTAGAGGGATATTTAATCGGGGATTATATTGGATCATAGGATATAGGGTTGATTTATCATCATGATATCTAATATAATTTTTATAGAATAGATGACCGAACTTCTACACTCATAGGTATGATTCTTGTATTTTCTACTCTTTCCTGCATTTTTATTAATACAATCGTATCACATTAATTTTTATCTGCTCAATTTTAAAATATCTTGTGTTTTGTTTCAGGGTTATTGGATAGAATTATTATTATCGATGTCCCATTTAGAATTTGATAGGATGATTTTAGGAGTGGAAATGAATGTTCCCTTGAAATCAATGGCCAAAATTTTATTTAAGGAATTATTTATGTAAATGACATGCTTCAATTTGATTCTAGGTATGAATTAGCTAGATACGTACTAGGCCTATATCGGCTAGTATAGAAGGACTGTTAAATTTATTTTTCCTTAATAGGTTGTTATTTTTACTAGGGTGAATTTGATGTTCAGGCTCTTCGTGCAGAACCAATTTAACATAGTTTGAATTGTCATACAACCGACTTTACTATTCATTTTCTAGATGATGGTGTAATGTAGAAGGTATGTTTTCCTCTAGTTCTCAAATGTTTTGAGGAAATATTTCCTGAATGTTTCTATAACTTAATACCTATATAGTAGATCAATTTACTAATTGAGTTAGTGTTGTGATACATGAATGCATCTTTCTCTTCTTATTGGACTACACCAATAGAGTTTATGATTTGATTGTTTAATAGTATGATCTAAAAAATAATTATTCATTTTTCCTTGTACTTCACCCCAGGTTCTCTAAATATCTTTTCCAAGAATTATGATGAATAATTTTACATATGCGAGGACTATAGTAGAATAAACTAGATGATGGTCATGAACTGATATCCTTATATTCATATTGAAGGTCTCTTCTATTAGCTGAGATGTGAAAGAATTTTCTACAGGATTTCACCAACTAGGTGTGATGAAATATCAAATAATTCACACTTATTTAAGTATAAGGTATATATTAAACATGTTTTTAATGATGTCATTGAATACAATAAATGCATGTGGTTTTAATGAAATTAATGAATTAAATCTTCCACCATTTTATGTATTATTATATGGTGGTATTCATCGATAACACAATCCCGTACTCCTAGTAAAAAATGGATTATTCCCAATATATTGACATCATCTAATATATGATAATAGAGCATCGAAATTACAACATGCAATTTAAATGTATATTTTGGATTGATAGAGTGCACTGTAGGGATCATGTTATCCCATTGGATGGAGTGTTAGTGGACCTAGAGAAGGTTTCAGCTGTGGTATATATTTAGTAACCCAATAATTTATTCCATATTCATGGATTTTGGGCCTATAATAATACTATAACATTTAATCATTCACTTCTCTGATCATGAAGTGATATTGTCTGTGTTGACTATGAAAGGGGGGGAATTATTCTTTGGAAATATTCTTATATGAGGGATTTGATGGAGATGAAATAAATCCTAACCATAAAAATTTTAATCACCATTATTCTGTGGGTTAAGGAGTATACCATGTACTACAACACATCTAGAGTCAAACCGGGATACGTTCCGATGTAGGAGAACTGGGTTGTTGATTATGTATCCTTTCATTTGAGACAACTTGAGAGGAATTATCATACTAACTATTTGCATTAATCCATTATGGTATATTCGATAATACTTGGGAGACATTGTCTATCATGTTATAGATTTGTGGTGCACATAGACCATAAGATCCTTAGGTGCATATTTTCTAAAAATTTCATAAACATTCAGTGGAGTAGTTGAGTTGAGAATCCAAAATATTTTGAATTTGAGATGTATTATATACCAAGAAAAGGAAACATTTTTACGGATGCATTATTCTAGAAGAAGAACATATAGGTAGAAGGAGATTCTTGTGATTAGTGGTGGATTATGGGACTCATTGCAGATATGTCTTGGGATGTGTAGATCCCTAAGCCTGAGTATATCAGACATCAATATCTATTATACTAATTCTTTTATACTAGATTAAGATGTAGTAATTATCCATTTAGAGGGAAATAGATTTGAGGGAAAACATATATAGTGGGGATCCTATATCAGGGTGGTCTCTTGGTGGTGGAAATGTTCTTATTTTACATGGATGAGAATGGATACCTATAAGAATTATTATGGTGGTAATGAGGGAGTTTCATGCTTCTAGATGGGCATTACTTCCATGTTTGACAATGATGTATCAGGATATCCATAGAATATATATGTTTCGAAATATAAATAATGAGATAGTAAGCTTATTTGGAAGATGTTTCACCAATCATTAGGTGATGGCTAAGCATGATAGGCCTTATTGGTTGTTGTATCCTATACCGATTTAAAAATGGAAGTGAGATGATTTCAGTATAGATTTTTTTACAAGATTTTCTAGAAAACATGTAATAATGACATAGTATATGGGATCATGGATTGATTAATTATGGTCTCCCATTTCTAGTCAATTCATTAGACCATTACTTTCAATGAGCAGGGTAGTTTATATATGTGGTAAATAGTTATACACCATCATTTTCCAAGGAGTATAATTTCTAATCAAATTCTTAATTTCACATCATGGATCTGATGTGGTCTTTAGATGAAACTTTGATCAATTTTATATTTTGACTATAGCCTATAATCCTCAAACTAGTGGTCACTCTAAACAAAATTTTCCAATTCTTTATTATATTTTTTTGGCATGTGTAATGGAATTATTTTGATCTTGGGAGTAGAATCAGCCACTTGAAGAGTTTACTAATAACACCATTTTCAGTGAATCAAAATAAATTTATAATATTGAAGATTTTTAGGGAGTCTCATGATGTAATCATCATTTTATATTAGAGGTAAGATAGTTATTTCATAACAAAACTAGTATCGTGCATGATATTTCTAAATAGGTTAAACAAAATAGAATGTTTTAGGTGAAAAAATATTGCCAAAAAAATTAGGTAATTTTTATTAGAGATGAACCACGGGTTTGAATTTGTTTATCAGGTTTTTTCATTAGTTGTCCCCAAGGCTGAGGAAATGCCGACTTAGGATGCAAGGGAGGATAAAACCAATTTTTTCCATTACATACAATATAGTATAAAGGGTAAATATGTTGAAATACAATTTTTTATTATACAATGCTACAAATACATGCAAGATGTGTTTAAAAAGTCACAATAATGTAGACACCACTATAACCCTTCCCATGTAATAGATTTTTATGATGTCAAGATGGATGTCGATGCATCTTTTGAGAAGAATATGATTCATAATATGGAATGTATAAATATAAATTATAGTGTGAATATTTTTTCCCTATAATAATGGAAGTAAAATCATGGGTGTGTTCAAGAGGAGAACTAGGATTCAGAATTTACCATGCAGACACAATGGTCATACTTGTTAGCTGATACCCACCATGATGCTTGGTTGCATAGCTTTGAGATGAGCTATTATATTTTGGGGAGATTGTAAGATAATTTCTTTTCAATGTATGTCCATCATTACATTTTTTGGACCTTCTTGATCCTGAATAGTCTTGTATGAGACCTTGGTGGTCAGGTTATAATCCATTTGGGTTCACTATTTTGAGGAATCACTAATGGAAGAGAAGTCTTGTGGTATAAAAAATTTACAGCATCAATTTTCAATTCATAATATGAATTATTATGTGTAGAGCAAAAAAAAATTATAATTATTAAATGGTTGAGGGAAGTCCCCCTGAACCACATTCATAACATAAAAGGATATGGTAATACTTGATGAGTTGAAAACTCAAAATGTTCATATGGTTCATCACATGAAGATTTCATTTTTTATATGTTTTTAAACTAAAGTGATGGATTTTTAAGTATATGTGGGACATGATCTATTGGCAATGTGAATCCCAAATACATTTACAATAATGTGTCACATACCTATTTTAAATGCTAGTGTTGTGTGATTTTGATATTGTAAACCCTTCCTATTGATTTTAACCCTTCTAAAGGAGACAATTTAGTTTTCCTCTCGAAATTAAAAGTAATATTCCATTAGATTTTGGCATTATAGATTGAGATCTTAATGTTAATACCTATATTTATTCTTCTCCTTGTTATATAATTTTTGTTGAATGGTGGAATCCATAGTTCATGAATTCCAAAACTATATTGAGATCTCATCTTTTATGTTAATATAATTTACAATCGTCATTAAACGGGAATGATGAATTTGATCACTATGTTAGAAGTCGAAGTAATTTTTATGTATTCTAGGTATTCTTGTTGGTGGTGTAGAAAAACACCCTATTGACTATTTTGATTCTTCTAGTATATTGAAAAGAGTGATATTTGGGTAGAAATTCCTCAAGGTAACATTGAAATGTTTTGGGTTGATTGTGTTTGTTAGAAAAGAATGTTTCCATGATAATTTGTGTAGTTCCAGATATATTTTTGACATGTTATGTTGAAAATGTTCCAAAAAATATGTGGATTACATATAAGTAGTATAAAAAATTTCATATTTAAGGTGGCATCATTTCCCATCTATTTAAAAAAAATGGTTCTAAACATTAGAGGATCGATCAATCATAGAAATATATGTATTTCAATGAATACCTCATTAAAATATGAAAATTACTTGATTTTTTTGATGAATGGAGTTTCATAAAGTTATTTATATTTTAAAAAGAATTTAGTGTCACAACTGATGGGTTTCATAATGGCATGGATCATCGTGAATGCACTATAAAAAATGGAACATCTCTTTCATCACAAGAAGTGAAGCATTGGAAGTGCATGAAGGTTTGACCTTGGAACTCTATGATAACAAGAAGATTCATGAAACGGTGAACTTTCCTTATAACTTCGGAAATATGGAGCTTCATAAAAATGTTGGGGTGCTTCATGAAAACATTTTGACATGGATGGAAGATTCTAGAATAGGAGGAAACTACTATATATAGGCCTCTAGATCCACATAAAGAGAGGGGGAATTAATAAAAATTTATATGCTCTGAATTAGTGATGATGATTCCTGAATTTTTTTTTCTTATGAAAAAATTTGTGAAAAAGGATGTTCACAAAGGCTATGAAATCTGACCGGATGTTTTAAGCATTATGAAATTATTGAGCATCTGAAAGGATAAGTGAGACTCGTGAAAGTGATTGAGCATTGTTAAAGGAGGTTTCTTAAAAAATCCTATATGATATTCATGAAATAAGAGAGATATGTGAATGTTTTGGGGATAGAGAGAGTAGTATACAAAGGTGAGAATTTGGTTGTTTTGTGAATAATTTGAGCTTTATAAAGGTAGATATCATAAATAATGTTCAGAAAATATATTTCCCATTAAATATATGGTACAGTGTGATTCATTAAGTGGATGAATGTATAACATCAATGGAGAATCTACCTACAGCTGAGGATTTGATCATGATCACTAATGAAGGGACCTACATGTCCGTAAAAAGTGTGTGATTCATTTCTAGGGTAGTGAGAGAATGACAAGGAAGAAGGTGTTCCTTTCAACTGGTAGTGATTCATCGAATAAGAGTCATGGAGTGACCCTTTGGAAGGCTGTGAGATATCCCTAAACCTTATAAGGTTCTACTCCTTGTAATATTAGTGATATATCTTGAGCATTAAATTTTTAGTAGGCCTTATTAAATTAGGTACATTGGTACATTTCCAATGTATAATACTTTTCAGTTTCCCATTGATGCTGAACCATGTAAAATAATTGTTTCTCATGCATTTCATCGATAAATTAGAGAGATATATAGACAGATTCATCACATAGAGTTTAACACCAAAAATGTAACCATATACATGATCAATGCTATGAGGGAAATAAGAAGATTAGTTCTTTATTAAATATTATTGAAAAAGTGTTATTAAGTGGATCTTAATGTTTCATGTGTTTAGAGGAAAAAATTTCAATGAAGTTTTCAAGATGATATATAATTACTTCTAATGAGTGTTGATATATTTAGAAGATGAGAATGTTTTTATGGAATACTTATTTCAGATATTTTGTTGTGTTAGTTTTTATGTAGAATTATAATTGGATGTTTTTTTAGTTAGCATTGATAATCATAATGCGAAGAAATATGTTTTTTTTTGTTTTTACATTTGTTTCAATTTTTGTGGAGTAGCATAACAAATAATTTGATATTAAAAAAATGCCTTCATCATAATAAAGAAATAAGAGTGGGTATCAAAACTAGACTGAATATTTTTAGGAAATAATGAAGTGATCTGAATAATTGAGAAGATTTCATAACATTGATGAAAAAATAAGAATTTTCTAATAGTTTTAATGAATTGAACGATGTATATAAAATTTAACAAAAATATGTGATTTGGGAAATCTTGTAAAGAAGGAATGTTTTTTTTTGAATCCTTGATAAACCTATTTTGGTGAACCAAAAATATATTGAATTTACTTTGTTCTTTCCCAACACAAGTTCTTTTTAAGAGACATGTTTGAGCACTAAAAATTTCTAAATATTAGGAGTTTCCAGATCAAGCATTTCTAAGGAATTGTTTTCTAGGTAATGTAGAATATGAGAAGGGATAATATCATAATCAAGTTTCCACATCAGACAAAAAATCATTCTTAGACTTTCAAACTAAGGACGAACCATTTCAAAATTGTTTTTGTGGTATTATGGCAGAGTTACAGTACCAGATTGAGCAATTGGACTGGGTAGATCATATTTGGAAATCAGGCAGAGTATCCATACAAAGTCCATGAAATAATTTCCTATAACTAAGTATGAATGTTAATAATTGTTATGAATTTTATAGTTTAGGAAGTTTACAAGGTATCATAGTCAATCAATTTGAAGCATCTGATGCATTTTTGATAATATTTTACAATAATTTGTATTACAACATTTCGTGCTACCTGAAACACATGAAATTTTGTATTTAACATATATCTAAATAGTAATAAGAGCTCATACTATTCATTTTATCTGCAAAAAAGAATATTAATCTTGTGAATTGTGTTGTATCAAATTTTTTCTATACCATAGCAAGTATGTAAATACTCTTGAAAAGTAGTGAATCTTATGAATTCTTATGTTCCTATGGAGGTCATCTCTTGTTCTATGCAATGGAATTCAGGGCAGTTTGTTGGATCTTTTTTTATGCTTGATGTAGATATCATGACCAGAGAATGTAGTGGCAGGATCTGGGAAAATTGGGAGTCATATCTTCCCCTTGGTTTGTTAATGGTTATTTCAATACAATACCTTGTTCTAGTGGAAAAACGGTCCCAGTTCATTCTCAAATTTCTCATAGATAATTCAAGAAATGCATTGATGGAAATGATCTGACTGAGGTCAGTTGGGTTGGTGCCAGGTCTACCTGGTAAAGAAGTTGTCTCAACTACATGACTACTAGCAATCTTGATAGGGCTTTTGTGAACAATGCTAATTTTTATAAATGGGACACCATTTCCAACATCAGCCTACCGAAATTTTCATCCGAAAACCATCTAATCATGATTAGTTTTAAGGGAAGAGAGCTTTTCATACCCCTTCCCTTTTGATTTAAAAGTTATTGGGAATCTAAAAGTTGTTGTAGTAAGCTGATTGAAAGATCTTATACCAACATGAAAGGTACTCATTTTCTGTTTAAAAGGAAAATTGTGAAGTTCAAATTAAAAACATGGAGGAAAGTGACTTGTAGTGAGTTGGATAAGGATATTCTTATGCCTGAATCCTCTCTTAAAAAACTCTAAGATGAGGAATCTAAAGTAGATTTCAATCTGGATTTCACAAAGGAAGCCCTTCTTTCTTCAAAACTGAATTATCTTCTTGATATTAAGGAAAAATTCCTTAAAGAGTCCTTCCAAATTAAGTGGCTACAATAGGGGGATAAAAATGAAATGTTCTATAATTTTCTTTACAACATTACAAAGTCCAGTTGACCCTTCTCCTTTTTGAAGGTCTCTGATCAGATTTTAGACAATAAATAAAATATTACAGATTATATTGTTGAATATTTCTCCAAGGTCTTCAATGGCCCTTCTTTTGGGGGATCACTAATGGATGGTATCATTCTCACACTAGTTACTGCTTCTGATAATACCACCCTCACTTCCCCCAATTTAGAATTTGATCTCAGATATAATGTTTTCATCCTCAATGCCTCTAGTGCTCTAGGACCAGATGGCATCAATAACTTCTTTTACCAAAAATATTGGGATTTCATCAAGGGTGACATTTGAAAGTTAGTCACCTATTTATTTTCCTCAGGGGAACTCCCTCTAGGCCTCAATTCTCAGTTTATTACTATTATTCTTAATGTTGAGAGTGCTTGTGAGATCCATCTTTTTAGGAAAATCTCCTTGGTGAACACAAGTTATAAGTTAATAAGCAAGATTATTGCTAACCGGATCTCATGTATTGACTCGAGGATTGTTTTTCATGGAAGAGATTAGGTTTTATCAATGGAAGATCTATATAGGAATGTATATTTTCTACCTCATAGTTTCTTAATATGAACATAATTCATGCAAGAGAAGGTAGAATATCCCTCAAGCTTGATATTAAAGAAGCCTTTGACACTCTGGATTGGTCTTTTATATAAAAGGTTCTTGGAAAATTTGGTTTCAAGGAAATTTTTTTTAGAAGGATTTCCTCCCTCTTTGGTTAATCCCATGTCTCGGGGCTTCTCAATGGATAACCTAAGTTCTACTTTTCTTACTCTAGGGGATTCAAATAGGGGGATCCCCTCTAAGCCCATCTCTTCTCCATTATTGAATATTATCTCAGTAGTCTCATTACTCACATTGTCTATCAGGGACATCTCAAGCCTATTCAAGCAACAAGGTCCCTCATTGCCCCTATCACCTTTTATATGATGATGATATCATTATATTTATGTAGGGGGGGAAAAGGAATGTACGTGTCTTGAAACAAGTATATCAGCATTATGAAAGTGATTCTGGTTAGTGTTTCAGCTGGGATAAATCTTCCATTCACTTTGGGAAGAGGTTATATATTACTAAGAAGCACTAGACTCTTTCAGAGTTGGAAATCAAGGAAGGATCACTAAATTTTCATTATCTGGGTGTCCCTATCTTCTGGGGGCGTCCTAGGGCCTCTTATTTCTCTGAAATTGTGGACAGAGTCATTGTCCAACTCTCAAACTAGAAAGGGAAGAGTCTTTCTCTGTCTAGGAGAATTAGTTTGGTGAAGTCTATTGTAATTTATAAATTGGTTTACTCTTTTATGGTCTATAAATAGCCAAGGGGTCTTCTCAAACGACTGAACATATCCATCAAGAATTTTACTTTTCATGGTAATTTCTAGGAGAGGAATTTTGTCACTCTTCATAAAAGGTCCTTTTGTAGACCTCTCTACTCTGGTGGAACGGGAATAAAAAATATTTCTCACTTTAATTACTCCCTTCAAGTCTGTTTAGCCTGGAATATCATCCCTGGTAATTCTAAATCAATGGATTTCCTAAAATATGGATTTTCTAATAATTTGAAGCTGGGAAGGAATGATCTCATTGTCTCCTCTCTCTGGCCAGTTTTTAATTGATCTTTCTATAATGTTATGAACTACTATAGATTGATTGATAATAGAAACTCTAATCTTATGTTCTGGATTGATAATTGAACCAGTGATATTCTATCTGATGATTTTCAACACGATGCGCTCTGCTCTGGGGAGTAGGTCTCCATCAATGATTTTCTGGATAATACTCCATCAAATTTATCAGGTGACCTACATGATTTGATTGGTAATAAGAATTTTTCCCCTCCCATAGTTTCATAGATTGTGATCCAGCTAGAAATGGTATTCTAACTAGTAGTTTATATTACTCTCATGCCATCAAGGGTTTCATTGATGATTTTAAATGGTTTTCTATTTTTAATAATGTATGTATTAGGCCTTATTGTTTAACACTTATCAGGAGGCTGGTTTATAATAGATTACCCACTGATGAGGTTTTCTAGATGTTTGGTTTGTAGCGATGTTCCAGGTTTGTTATGTGCCATCTACATAGGGAGGATGCAGAGAACCCCTTCCTCTATTGTGCAACGGCCTCAGCCATTTGGATGCTGGTTTTGGGTGCCATTAATATGGGTGACCTCTGATTCTCAGGACTTCATGCCATTCTCTATTGTAGTTTGGTTATTCAAGTCTCACCCCAGGTTTGGGCTCTCATATCCATGGTTGTTGCTGAAGAGCTACAAACTATTTGGCGGCTTCAAAATGATTCATTATATAATAGGAAGATATAGTAATTGAAGCTTGCCTTGATGAATATTTTAGAATCTTTAAGAGACATGTAAGATATCTGTTTGGGCGAATGTTACAACAACATTCAGGATTTCATGATTTTGAAAAATTTGGTTGTAAAAGGGAATTTCAGACCTACTATGGGTACTATGGAGGTGTTTTGGATCCCTCCTTTCCCCCTTTGGATTAAAGTAAATATGGATAGAACCTCTAATGGGAATCCTGGCCCATTGGTTTGTGGTGCAGTCTTTAATGTCACTATGACTCATTCAAAGGGTGTTTATATGGTTCTAGTGGCATGTTAAGTTCTATTGAGACTATGTTTGTTGAGATCATACATGCTGTTTCTTTTGTAAAAATTAATGGTTGGAATAATATCTGGATGGAGAGTGACTCTTCTACCATCGTGAAGTCCATAATAAATGGTGAAATACTTATCTCTTGGCAGCTCGTAGCAAAGTGGATGCAATGCATGGAGACCCTTATGACTCTCAACTTCACCATCACACATGTCGATCAAGAGGAGAATAGGGTTTTGGATAGTCTTGAAAAAATTGGAGTTGGATAACCTATTACCTTCTCTGATACTCTTCTTGAGGCTTTACTCCATTTTAATAGGGATTATTGTAATAAAATATCACATTTTCAGGATTTTTAATCTTTTTATTTTTATGAATTAATGCCTTAGCCTTTTGGTAGAGGGACCCTTATTTAAAAAAAACTCTTCAACAGGAGTGAATGATTGTTTAGAAAGAAATTAAACAGGAAATAAAAGATTAGAAATGATTCACCCTATCCCCTCTTAGTGATAATAAATTCATGGCTATGTAATTTCAATTCTTATTGATGCAGGAGAATCCACTAATGGAATGGGGGATCTATCCTAATGCATGTGGATCTAGCATTTGATTGTTACAAATAGAGTGATGAAAAATTAGTTTTGGATGACTGAGGTTGTCAACCCAAATAGTGAGTTTCTCTAGGATTAAGTACAATTTTGTTTTGATTTATGAAATAATATCCCTATTTATCATAAAATTTACAGCACTATGTTTTTAGATAATATTTTTTAGACATCACGAGTATCATCTTACTAATTTGTAATCACACTTTGTTTTTAGCACTGTTTGTTACATAGAAACATTTCATGTATGTTGACCAATATAAGGGAAGGATTCCCTAAAATAAATAATTTCCTTTTTGGATGGGTTGGGTCTTAGGGATGAGACCGACATGGTTTTTTGGACTCAGGTTTTTGGATTCTTTTACTGAGTATTCTTATCCTTTTTCATGATTTGAGTTATAACATGCCTAATAGTTACATTCAACCTAAAATTACATGTTATTTTATCATTATTTTATTGTTCAGGTTTACCCATATTTCTTCTCAATTTCATGTTTGAGTTTTTTTATTTCTATTTTTATAACAATTCTGTACTAGAGAGTATAGTACCCCACTCTCTTTTTATATTAGTATTCAATAGATATCATGAACACATGGTTGTATATCATAATAGTTTAGAATCCATGGGATCATTAAAACATAAAAACCTATTTCATAATTAGCTTTCATCATTTCCTAACTAGTTATTTATAATTAGAATCCTTTTTAGACATATTATAGATAATAACAGTATTTATAACATGTGTAAATAAAACATTGGAAAGGGTGAACTTGGATACTCAATATGGGTGAACATGGGAGACATCATTATATGATCATATTAAAGCATAAGATAATTTTAAGGGTATGATTTCATGAACATAACCAAACAATTTTATACCCAACCTATCATAGACAATAAAAATTAGTCATGGCATAATGAATTATCATCCCAAAAGAAAAGATTCATAATAGTGTGAAATCATCATAATTCATGAACCATAAGTGTGTGATATAAACGTGTGGCACCAACATAGATATAGAAACCATTTAATATTTCATAATTAAATACCAGGATCATCAAACATAGTGGATCAGTCTTCATCGCCTATTTCTTACAATTGGTCAAGCCCATTGACCTGTTTCCCATTATTAAACTACACTTTGGCCTATTTCCCATTATCGATGAATCCAATCATCCATTTTCCCATTGCAGACAAATCTATAAAAGTTGTTTCACATTGTAATATCATGAGATATAAATATTTACCTAATTAAGTGGAGGGAGTTACCGGTTCCACTCAACCTTGGTTATAACATGAGAACCATCTTTGGTTGTAACATAATCGCAATCCGTCATTATAATGTAACCATTATCAAACAATGAAAACATTATTTATGTGTGACACAATATCATTTAACGTATCATAACCAATTATATAAAATGGGATTCATAAATATTTCATCATATCATGACCCGTGTAAAATAAATTTTTTCACAAACATTTCATCATTTCATCGTAGAAAAACTCATATATACATAATGGGTTTTATGGAGACCGTATCATAATAATAAAAAACCACCTATAGAAATAATAAGGATGGTGTTAATTTATTATATCCCAATGAAATATAATTTAAAATCAATATATGTCATCTTAGACTGAAAATGATTCTGAAAGATCACTTGGAACAATTCCTGTGGAAAATAACAACATAAATTTGAAAATAAAATTTTATAAAATAAAAGTTAAAAAAACAATGTGAAAAACATTTTCATTTAAAATAACCATGTAAAATGATAGAGGATGCTAAAAAGATCATTTGAAACATTTCTGGAGGAAAATAACCATTCAAAATTAGAAATTATATTTTTTTTAAAATCATTAAAAATTTCAAAATAAATTTCATTTAAAATAACCATTGGAAAATATAATGGAATATTATAGAAACTATGTGGTCATAGTGAAAGGGAATTCCATTCGTTATATACATAGTAAAATGAATATTCCTTTCACATTTTCTATAATTTCCAAATGAGACTTATTTAAAAAATGACATGAAAATTCCTTTTAAAACATTTTATAAAATGTTAGATATGGGTATAAAGTTCATTAAAATTTAATTTTAGATTAGAAAAAACATTATAATTTTTTTTAAAATGTATATGGAAAAATAATAATTTCTCAGAAAAGAGATAAATAATATTGGTTTTCAATAAAATCATTATTTATTTATCTTGAGTATATAATGAGAGAATAATGAAAGGAATAAATTTATACTCAACATAATACCGTAGGGGAGGAAATTTTTTTTATTGAGATATATATCATAATATATTATCATTGGTAGCATAATCATCAAAAATATTAAAAAATAAAGAAAATGTAACACAAAAACATTATCACTTTGGTATATTTTTTATCAAAAAAATAATGGAAGTCTAAATTTAAATCAACATTTTAATATCATGAAGGAAAATAAATTCATGATGTGAAATTCCATATGGGTTTTATATATGCATTATAAAATAAGATAGTTTTATAACATAACATATGTCCCAATGAATGAAATTTGAGTCAAAACTCATGGTTATGAATTCTTCCTCTTCTTAGAATAACCTCATTAGGTTTATACCAAAATACATTTTAGAAGGGTTCAATATTAAAATAAAATGCATCTAGATGGTGTGTATATATATATGTAAGGAAGTGATTTGGGAAGTACATATTTAAACCAATGTGTTTGGAGCATTTAAGATGATAGAAGAGGGGGAGACCTTTCATATGTGGGGAAGAGGAGACACATTGATGTTTTGAAAATAATAAAAGGTTCCTAAGTTTTTCACATGAAAAAGTGATCCAATATAATTCATTCTAGAATATTAGAGTTCATAAGGTAAAAATATTTCCATCCAATGGGTTTTTGATATGTTTCTATGTCAATTTACCCATTATCTTCTTATCTTAATCCCACGGTTAAACCATTTATACCATACCAGTAGTAATTAATTTTTATTTTTTTTACTATTAACAATAACAAAAAATAATGTTTATATTATTATATATATATATAAATTATTATTATTAAAAATATTTAATCCACTTTTTAAAATTCTATTTATTGATGTGGAAAATTTAATTCAAAATTAATATAGAGACGTGAGAAAAAGCAGTTCCCTAAAAAAGAATATTTTCTTGAGTAAGGATTGTAGTTATAGGAAAATTAAAAATAAAGTAGATTCTAATGACCTAATTTATATTAATAAATATATAATTGATATAGTTATACTTTTAAAATGATAAATTTTCAAAAAAATAGCTAATAAGTTCATTAATCCGAAACATTGTTTTCCAAAAAACTAGTATATTTTACCATTCATCAAAAAAATTATATGTTCATAAAAATTAAATGAATTTACCGAAATATAATTTCAACATATTGACTGAAAAAATAATGTAAATTTTTTTTTAAAAAAAGTTTATTGTTTAAAAAACTTGTTTTTTTATCTATTCAAAATAAGTAATACAAAATATTTATTAAGAAAGAACATAATTATTTGAAGCATATAAGAACATTAATAAAAATTATGTTCATTTTAATCAATATATATTATTTATATAAGAAATTATACATAATTTATGAAATGCAGTTATTCCTATTTATTCCTTCATTTTTAATTTATAGAAAATAATTTTTATGTCTAAATAATAATTTTACTAATTTTTTGTGATTTTTTAAAACATGTTATTATGTGTAAAAAATTTTATTAAAGAAAATAAAATTTACTCAAAAATAAAAATTTGCAAAATATTAGGGTGTTAGCTTTACCCCCATAAAAATGTATTTTCCCTTGAAGTTAATCGCACTGATACCAAAAATGATTATACTTCTACATCATCACATCCTAAGGTTCCCATATAATATCCTCAAGCTATTGGTTTCCCTATAAAACATTTACTAGGTAAATAGTTTTTTTTCTAGAAAATTTTCATTGCAATCATAAATATCCACTAGTTATTCCACATTATAATGATCATCATACAATGGTCATACCAATAACTTCAGTATATGTTTGGGATCAAGTATGTATTTCCTTGGGATAATTACATATAACACATTGTGAACTAGAGATAGGTTCTATGGAAGCGCAAAGTGATAAGCTATGGCTCCACAACAATCAATAATTTCAAAGGGGATGATATACCTAGGGCTTTGTTTTACTTTAGATCTAAATCTGAATATATTTATATTAGGAGGAATTATTAGAAATACATTGTCATCAATTCAAATTCGAGATCACATCAAAAAATTTCATCATAAATTTTCAGATAACATTGTGTTTCCCTTATGTGTTGTTGAGTAGGTCTATCCTTTTTTCCCATTCCATCAACCAAATCTAGTATTAATAGATTTATTTATCTAATTTAATCCTAGTATATCTTTCTTCCTCCCTAAATTTCATTAAGTCATTTATAAAGATCTAATTTAATACATTATTAAATTATATTGTTGAATAAAAACTCAATTAGTGGAATGTATTGATCCCAACCACATTTGGTATCCATGGAACTCTATCATAGAATATACTATAGGGATTGAATTTTTCTATCAAAAGGGCCATCTATATAATGATTACATGTAGTTATGATATACTTGTACGTATCTAGGGATTCGTAAAGTATTTTTTAAAACATCATAGTAAACCTTCCATCTCAATTAGATAAAATAGAATATGCTAGTCCATGAATCCTTATAAATTTCTAAATGTATATCATGAAATGAATATATGTTTATAAATATTCTCTAATAGTGATGATTTATGATGAATTTTTAAGTATAATTACTATAATATATATATAATTATTCTCATTCGATTTTTTGAGGAGTCTAATGACTCAATACATTGTGATGTTTTCCCATTTAGATTCTGTTATGTATAATGGTTGTAGAATCCCCTTATACATTGGTCTCTTACTATTAAATTTCAATATACCAAAGACCATGATAAAAAGTATGAAATATTTATCTTTATGTTTTTTCACTAGAAATATTCATTCAAATAATCCAATGGTAGAAAATGTACCCTTTAGGACCTTCAATTGTCAGTTTAGCCCACTGTACTTGTCAGATACATTATGTTGACAACCAATATGTGGGTTATTTTTTCCAAAACAATATTAAAATAATTCCTATAATAGTCATAATTACCTCAACATAAAAGATAAGAGAAACCCTAAGGGTTACCAATACTTTTAATCATATATACAAAATATTTAAATGTGTTAATCCTCAAAAACAATTTCCACTAGAACATATAGAAAACCAATGTGTTAAATTCCCATAAATGTTTCCCAAACAATCTTTAATATGGAAAACACCCATCATATAATACCTAAAAAGTTTTGTCTATGAATTTAAAAATATGATCAATATTAAACTCTAAAATCCATAATAAAATCCATAAATGTTAACACAATCTTTCATGTCTATGTATATGATTCCAAAATAAAATTTACCCTTTATTTCTCAAATAATATCTTATATTATAAAAAAAGTTTTTGATTAGAATCATGGTTTCATCCTTGAATCGATAGGATATAAAATGTGACATAATTATTCTATAATCCTTGTATCAAGAATTGATAAATTCTTATAATAATAATAGGTACCACTAAATTATTACCAATAACATTTTCATAGGGTTCCTTTATACAAATCAAACAAGTAATTCCCAATTAAATAGTGGAGGATAGGTTTTGCTAAATTATCCAGATTTACTTCGTATGTTTTGATTGCATAATCTTTCACTCTATCATTTTCTTCAAAGGTTGTTGTGTCTCTTAATCATTATACTCTATTGGATTGGTGAATTGATTTATGTTATTCCCAAACACATAACAACTGATAAAACCGAGTTTAGATTTTTCTTTCTGTGGATATTTATCTGTATTCTCATCATTAGAAAAATTCATCCAATAACCATGGAATTCATCCACATGATGACATTCCTCTCCACACATAAGACAATTACTATTCACTTTATGACAATATATTTCATATTCCTTCCACATTTAAGGCATAATGGAAAGAACATAATCTCTTCTCCATGGTTTTTAGAGTTTCCATTGAATTATATCTTAATAACTTATAAAAAACATGCAATTTATGTGTAAATCAAATATCCATTTACAAACTTATAGCACATCAAATGATTTATTCATATATACTAATGTCCATAATATATAACTCCATTTGGGGACTTTGTTTTATGACACTAAATTATCGATCAACCTTACATTCAAGTAGGATTATAATAAATGATGCATTCCATGAATGTCTGGAAAATTCCCCTCGTAAGTACCAACAGATTAATCATCCACTACTTTAACTATAGTAATTACTTATACATTTTCGTGTTATGATTATGATATAATAAATTATTGAAAAATTATTTCATAAAATCATCCAATTATATGGTTTCAATTTCATAATGTTCACTAAAATTCATGATAAGTCTCCCCCACTAATACTCTTAATGATCAACATGATTAATAACCAAAAGAAAATTTTCATTATCCAAATATAGGATAATGGAAAAATTTCATTTGAATGATACTAATCCACTACTAATCATCTAGTGTATTAGTAAAACCAGTAAAATAAGTCGTTTCTTATCTTGAGAATCACTCAATTGAATGATGTTCACTCATTTGTTTGTTTGGAAGATAATCATGATTCATAGCTGGAAATAAAAATTTTGAATAAATGGAAGATTTTTTATTCCATATCTCATAAAATTTGGTTTCATGGGAGGAAAATTATTACATTTTCAATCAATCTAAACATTAAGATTGTTCTCTTAGGTTCCAACAATTGACTAAAACCTAAAGTCATTATGTAAGAAACATTAATAATAATCCTAAAAACTAATTTATGTGATTTCTAAATCATGAAACCTTATTTTCAATATATGACACATTAGGATTAACCTATGTATTTCATGGTCATCATCAATTCAAATCCTACTTGAATGTTTGTAATGAGTTTCTAAATTTCAGATTAATATCCATTATGGGTGTCAAACAAGGTGATAACTAAGGCTTGTTGGTGTGTTTTAGGTAATGATTGGGTAAATAGTAATGTTTCACTATCAAATTTATTAACCATATTTACATCTGTATAATGACCTTGCCAACTATTATTATTCATAAAGGGATTTATTTTTGGTTAAACGACATAATATCTTCCTTACTAAACCATTAGTATGTTGTTCAGAATGTCGAAATATACTAAGGGTTATCAATATTTTTTTTCCATCCTATTTTACAAAGTTTATCCAAATCTTTACTATGATACAGATTATAAGGATCTAGGTTTTAAATAAAATGATATCATGTCTTTTTAGATGATTATTCAATAATTTCAAAAATATACACTTGAGTATTATAATGGTTTAGTCTCATTTGAAACTTAGAAAAAAATAACTAGTTCATTAGTGAGCATAATAGTTTATCACTATAATGATCATAAATAGCATAATTATTTTAAATATCATACCTAAAACCTATCTTTATAAACTGGGGAAAGAAAAAAGTAATAAATAATTAGATCATATGACCAGTAAGGGTAAACATGGGAGATACCATACAATGATTATATGTAATAATAATATATTTATAAGTGTTTGAGATCATGAACATACCATTAATAATTTATACCTTGCTTGTCATTGATCATAAACAGGATCACTGGAATAAGAAATAGTCATCCAAAAATACACGAATTAAAAGAGTGTGAAATCATTATTATTAATGAACCATAAGATTATTTTATAAATGTGTGGCATTAAAATAGGTATATAAACTATTTCATTTTTATGGTTAACTACAAAGATCATCAATAAAAGTGGATCAAGCCCCATCACCTATTTCACATTTTGGACTAAGCCTATTTCCTTATATCACAATGTGGATCAATCCCGTAAAATTATTTCCCATTATGTATCAATCCATTCATCATGTTTCCCATTATGGGTCAATATTATTTACTTGTTTCCCATTGTTATCTCAGGAGATATATTGATTTATACAATGCATTGGAGTGAGATATATGTTAGAACCATCCATGGTTATAATGTGAACACTATCCTCGGTTATAATTTTACCACCTTCCTTGGTTATAATGTAACCACCAAAAGATAATTAAAATCATAGATATATTTTCCACAAGATCATTCATCATATCATAACCCATGAAAAGTAATGAGTTTCATAAACATTTCATCATAGAAGTACACATGGGAAATGAAAGGGTTTCATAAAAATTTCATTATTTCATCATAAACATCCCATATAGAGGTTATTTCATTCATGGAAATCTCATCATAACTACTATAAACCACAAAGATGAAGACTACTGAGGGAATTCATGGATAATATTCCAAATAATGCTTATGTAACATTAAAGGACTCCATATTGGATTAGAAATTATTTTGCAAGATAAATTTGAAAAATTTGAGAGGAAAATTACCATCAAACTTTTAAAATCAAAATTTTTAAAAAAATCATGAAACAGTGTAAAAAATCCCTTATTTTGAAAATAACCTTAGAAACATATAATGGAATCATTAAAAATAATTTAATACATTTATTGACTAAAATTTCTATTGGACTATGGGGATATTTTAAAAAAAAGTAAAGAAAATAAACATTTTAAAAATAATTTACATTGAAAATAACCATTGAAACATGTAATGGAATCTTTCAATCATTGCGTGGTTATGATTATTTGAAATTATTCTCATGAAGTAAATTTTAACATAATGATTTTTTCTCATTTTTTGTCAAATCCAATCGAGCATTATTTATAACATTAGAATAATATTCCAATTATTTTTAAAAAAAATTAATCGAAGTGTAAAAGATTCATTAGAAATCATTTTATTATTTTAAAAGATACTATTAAACCATTCATTATAAATCAAGCATATGGATAAAAATGGGTTTTTGATCGATGGGAGAAAAAAATATTGTAGTTTTTAAAAATATTATTTTGGAACCATGAGTACATAAAGAAAGAAAAATGAAGTGATTAAATGTATTCTAAATAAAGAAACAAAATATGAAAAAAAAATTAATTTTTTTATTGAGAGATAGATCATATGATTTCATCAACAAAAGCTTAAAAATCAGCAATCATGAAAAATAAATGAGATCATAACATAAAACATTTTCTACATTTGTATCTTTTTAATCATAATCCCCATGAATGAGTAACTTTAAATGATAATTTAAATATCATGAGGCTAAATAAATAAATTATTTAAAATTTTAAAGGGTTTGTGTATAGACCACAGAAAAGAGGATAGGTGTATAATATAACATATGTCATAAAGAATGAAATTTGGGAATCAAATCCATTACATAAAGGCACAAATTCCTTCATATACATTAAAAACTCATATATAATAAATATATGACAATTATAAATTTATTATTGAACCATTGTTGTAACACCCCATGATTCCACTGTATGCTTCTCTTTGAATAATAAAATAGAGTGGGTTGTACCCAACTCTGAGTTTTAGTACACCACGACCAATAAAACAGGCTGTTTAAAAAGCAGTTATGAATTATAATACCCAAAATTTAAAATTTTTTAAATTTTATTTTCCAAAATGGGGTTCTTTTTTGGATTTTAAATATCAAAATTGTTTTAGGGTGATTTTATGGTATTTTCCCTACAACAATCATTTTTTGATGAATGGTGAAAACATTTTATTATTGTTTTAAACCAACTTTTTATTTAAATAATTAATTTTAAATTTATTTTTTTATGTAAAAATACATAAATAATACATATATCCATACAATATAATTAATAAGAGTCAATTTATTAGAAGATTAGATATGTAATTTTTTTTGATCTTTTAAACGCCTTTAACCCACCTTCGAGAAACATTTGTAAATCTACATCAATTTTAATTTTACCGCTTTTGAGAATTTAATTTCAAAAAACCGACAAGAACAGTTTTCTTAGGATGAAAATATTTTTAGGTGAATAGTAACTTTTGATTTTTATTTACCACAGTTAAATGTAAATAGGGTAATTAATGTTAAAAATAATATTATAATAATATAAAATTACTCCAAAACATATCCTAATTCTTTTGGAAATGCGTTCTTCGACCAAAATCAACCTTAAGGCAAAAATAAGAACCTTTTTGATCCATTTGGGTTAGATTAAGACATTTATTATGTTTTATTTAATGAAGAGTTAAATGTTTTAAATTCAAGTTTTAATAACTAATCCATTTTTAATATAGAGTTATACATAATATAAATTAGAATATGAATATTAATTAGAAAATAAATATTAATTAGAAATATAAAAATATTTCCTATATCTGGATATTTTATTTATAATATTTATACATTTAATAATTATATTTATTTATGACATAGTTATGATGTAGTAATTACCTTATTAATAAAAGATTAAAATAACCGATATTATAAATAGTAAAATAAATGTAAATTAAAAATTTTGATGCCATCCACGAATTTTATAGGCGAATATGACATGATAAGGATGAATTAATGTATTTTTTTAAGGAATCAAGTTGTTATGAATTTAACAAAAACCAAATACTAAATTGTGTTTAAATTGACATAGATAAATTTTTAAAACAAACACGATTTTATTAAATTATATAATAGTCATATAAATATAATATTTATCTAAATGATTTATATATTTTAGAATCTATCATTATTGAACAACTTGATGTTCTCGTGGAATTTTATAGTTACTATATTAACCCTGTAGTATAATAATACAAGAATACATGGTAAAAGTTAAAGTATTTAACTAAGGGTTAAATAAATAAAATTAGTTTACTGTGGGGACCTAAAAAAGTATAAAACCTTTTTATTGGAAGGATTTCTTCTCATCCCCACTTTTCCAAAAAATAAATTAATTTGGATCAACTAGAAACTGGAAATCATTTTACAATAAATTAATATTTCAAAATTGTCTTCAAGTTCCTCTCACCTCTCTTATAAAAGGGGTCATCCCTTTCTATTAATCCACACATCCAAAGCCTATGGGATTGGCCAAAAATGCCAAAATATCCTCCCAAATGACCTCAATTCATCCTAGAGGCCTTACTTAGATCATACTGTCAACCTATGGAGCCCTTTTTTTGAAATCAAAATGAAGTACATGAAGAAGAGGTAGTTATTTTATCACCTCATTTAGAGTAATATTTTTCTTCTACTTACACTATCATTGTTTTTTCAATACTAAAATAAAAACTCGAGTAACTTCTACATACAATGATTTGATTATAAATATGGTACAATCATATTCATTACTCTATCCATCCAAGGAATGAAAAAGTCACCATATATGCTAAGTGCAGCTTATCTTCTCCATGTCGTGGTGTAGTATGTTATTCAACACTTAATTATTTCGGATGGGTATAATAATGAGTATAATATATGTAAATATTAAATATAACATGTTAATGATTTTTTATATATAATACACCATCCATTTACATAAAATTTAATAGTAAATATAATGATAGTGTCGCTTGTGCTTACGTACAGCTTACCGTATCTATGATGCGATGAGACTTCATTCCATATCATAACCATTGAAGAATAATCTTTATTTTATTAACAAAAAAATATTTTTAAGAACCTAATATCATCTAGATATGAATCAAATACATCCTATCCATAATAAACATTAATTACAAAACCAAACATATAAATGAAAACAAATCAGTTAACACCCGAAACAATGATACTACAGAAATATTATTAATAAAGAAATATTTGAGGATCATATATGATATCATATTTATTTATATGGTTCTTGTATAATTTAATAAAAATTATTTAACCATTATACAGGAGGTTAATGTTCCATTTACTATGTAAAATTACAAGGTAACGATTAATTTGACAGTCTCATTATTATATGAGGTTGTTTATATATAAGTTTCTATTGGGACTCCTTTATCATCCACATCTTTTTTTTCATATAAATTTATTTCAAAACATTTTTAATATTTCCTAGACTATGTTTTAATTCCACTTATACCCTTTTTAAAATTTTTATAAAATGTTTGGAAAAGAATCATTCTGTCATTTTCCAAACAATGTATTGTTTAACCATTTTGAGAAATTAAGGTAAGAAGGGTTTTTATCTTCTATGGAGGGCGAAACTATTTTCCACCGTTATAACTCCTTAAAATCATCCCATACAATTTTATACAAAAAAATTCAAAAAAAAAAGTTTCTTTTAAAATTATGTGATAGTTAAATTATTTCAACGTAGAAAGTGATATTACTCTAAAATAGTTTTTTGGATTGATTCTATTTGTGTCATCATTTATTATTGGATTTTATGTTTAATAAAAGTTGGGTTATTTTGATACAATATACTATATTGTACTGATAGTTTAATGATATGTTTGACTGTGGATGTCCTATTTTTAGGCCATTCATGGTTTATAGTTAAAATATTAACATTTATTATGGTAGTTTAATATGAATGTTTATGTTATGATTCACCCTTTTCATACAAGGAATGCATTTGGCATAGTATTTGAAGGGTTGGGACCGCTATAGCCTCTTGATGCATCGGTGGGTATCCTTAGACAAAATAGAGTCTTGGAACAAGACATTAACAATATTTTTATTTATATTCTAGGTATGAAGCCTCTACTATATGGTTATGATGTCCTGTATTATGAATTCTATCATTATGAGATTAGATATTGATATTAGATGCGATTATTCAAATAGTACAATATCCATGTGAATAATTAAATGGAATTATTTGAATTTTCTCTTCCATATTATGATGAAGTGTTTGTTTAAAAAGATTTTGTTTTAGTCTTATACATTGGAATAAATTCATATGCTTATTTATGTTAGTTTCCACTCTTTTGTTATCTTTTCTATGTATATGAGCTCACCCTTTTCTTAGGTTTTATTTTTACTAGGATGTAATGAAGTATTTTTTGATGGACCTATAGTGATATTATATGGGATATGCGTGTGTTTAAAGGAGACACAATGTTGTTTTTTCATTTTAGAATGTAATGTAAAACTTATGTATGTATATAGTACTTACAAGGATACTCAACTGATTAGTCTTTCAGGACATAATATATTATAATCAAGGAAATGTTATGTAATAATGCACAGACTCTGGGTAGATGGTATTTGGGAGTTAAAGTAGGTATTATAGGATGTTTAGTACAAACCATGGAAACTAGATTTAGAAAAACTCAGATTACAGAACATTATCCGAAGATAGACTTTGATGATTAGTATAGATGAACATCCACAACTTATGGTAATATAAATATTATGTAGGATTTACAAAATATAAATCTCTATCTAGATACTACAAGTGGAAATTGTTCTCGAACAGATATATCTAAGAGTAAAAACTCCGACAATGAGTTTTGGGCTTGACATGAGGTATCATGGTACACGAAAACGGGCCTTACTGCACACCCAGTTTGACACTCCCAGAGGATATTCTTAGGATAATTCACATTTTCTTTACAAACCTTTATAAAGGATTTACGAGTAGATACTTCCCAAAAGAAAACAGTTTTATGATTATGGATTATATGCATAAACTGTTAAATTTAGGTTAAATGATATTCATGTTTTTAATTATGCATTATGATTCATAAATTAATCTATTATAGACCATTATTTATAAATGGTGTGTAGTGGAACTAATGGAAACTATATCTATGCACATAATCGAGGTAAGAATTTCTTTCTTATTAATGATAATTATAGTGGAGCTGGTGATGAAGCTACTTTTGAATAGCTTATAAGAATACAGGGAAAACAAACTTAGGTTATGAATAATATCATTACATGTATGGTGCTCCCTGATTCACAATGAAAAAGATCAATTTCAGACCACTTCAAGAGGCATCAACCACTAACAATCAACAGAAATAGAATTCCAGTTGTAGCTGAGCAATGGATAAGTTCCTTGGAGAAAACATTTCTTGCTTTGGAGAGTAGAAAAAGAGAAAAGGTAGTCATGGAAATTTATTGCCTCTCGGGAGAAGCAGATCAATGGTGGTCATTAATTAAAAACACAAAGGATGATGAATAATTATAAAATATGGAACAGAGGGAGTTTAAAAATCTTTTCATAAAAAAATACTTTCCTCATAAATATCAAACGGATATGGAAATGGAATTTTTGAGTCTGAGGCAAATGGAGGATGATAATTTCCCAAAGTATGAGGAAAACATTATAATGGTAGCAAGACATGATGTAGAATATATATGTAACCCAATAAGTATGAATGATCGATTTTTTGAAGGGTCAAAACCACTTCTCCGTCGAGAATTAGTTTTAAAATCCTTCTCATCATATGAAGATATAGTCTAATATGCAATCAAGATAGAAAATGAATTCTCTTAGTCTTTTTAATTTAAACAAAATAAAGAGAAGAAGATATCTATTGAAAACTTAGGAATAGGAAATAAGTGTAATAATGGAAATGTATAATTTCTATCATGTATTAATTATACGAAGAAACAACCTAGTACATGCCTAAATGGGATGGGAGTTTGTTAGAAGTGTGGAGAAGAAGTCCACCAAACTTGTGATTACAAGGGGAAGAAAGTGGATATCAATTTTCAATGATAAGATTGTATTTAAATGGGGAATTATGCAAATTAATTTCATAATCATCAAGAAAACATAATAAAAAAATGTACAAGGGAGTAAGGAAAAGTTAATGTGATCACAACATCTGATGTTGAAGTTCTGAACGACATCGTGGTAGGCAATTTAATCATTTCCTCAAAATTATCAAATGCTTTATTTGATTTTATATCATCGTATTTCTTCATATCTTACTGGTTTTCCAAGAAAATTATATTTTTCTAATTTTACATAACAAGGTATTTTTCAGTCAAAACTCATCAAGGAAGTATCATTGGAACAAATTTTATTCAATTAGTTGCCATTATGGCATATAAATGTGCTTTATCTACTGATCTCATTTCATTACCATGATTTAATTTGATATAATACTTGGTATGGATTGGATTTTAGACCATGATGAAAAGATTTATTGAGAGAAGAAGGAGGTTACAATTTTTGATGATGATGATGAATCCCTTGTCATTAGAGCAGAAACATCACCATCTAATTCTCATCTAGATCCACACCCAATAGCTCTAATAAATTTAATTATTGGGGAGGAAGTGAGTTAAATAAATAATGGTGAGGAAATGAATGATCAAATAGAGTATGTACATAATGTTCAAGAATATGTTCATGTGTTTCTAGTGGATTTACATTGACATCCTCCAGAATGAGAAATTGAGTTTTCCACTGACTTATATTTCTGGTTCAGGGAACATATCGAAAACCCCTTTTAGAATGGCCACTATTGAATTAGTGCAACTAAATTTAAAACTCTATTAATTGAGTAATAAAGGATTTTATCTCCCTAATGTTTCCTTATGGTGATCCCCTGTTCTTTTTTTAAGATGAAATATGGATCTATGAGGTTGTTCATTGAATATAGGATGATCAATGTTATAAAAATAATGAACATTTATCCCTTGCCTCACATTGATGATTTATTAGATCAACCACATGGAGCTAGATATTTTTTCAAAAAATGACCATCGATCTAGATATCATTTGTTGTTGATGATGAAGGATTAAATTCCAATGACAACATTTCGAACTAGGTATGGAAATTATGAGTTTACAATAATGGATTTTAGACTAACTAATGCACCTTGTGTTTTCATGGATATAATGAATAGAGTTTTCATATAATATCATGATATATTTGTAGTGGTGTTTATTGATGATATCATGGTATACTATAAAATTTATGAAGATCATGAAAATACCTTGTGCACTATTCTAAAGACTCTTAAAATAAATGAATTATTTGGGAATTTAAGAAAGTGTTAATTATAGCTTCAGGAGATTTCTATTCACGACCATATTTTTTTTAAGGATGGAATATCTGTTGATCCTTAAAAGACAAGGGAAATCCATGAATGGCCAGAACCTTCCAGTATAAATGAGGAATGTAGTTTTATTGGTTTAGCCGGTTACTATCTGTGTTTCATCTAGGGTTTTTTCTGGTTGGATAACCCATTAACTAAGCTCACGTGTAAAGGTGTAGAAATTGTTTGAAAAAATGAGTGTAAAATAATGTTTTTATGAATTTATGAGATGATTATTCAATGATCCAATCTTGAATCTACCATTGGGGAATGATGGGTTTTTTATTTATATTGATATTTCAATGAAATTACATAGTTGTGTGGTTATGCAAAAGGATAGTGTATTTCCTATGCTTCACGGAAACTAATATTTCATGAACAAAACTATCCTACTCACGATTGTGATTCAGAAGTTGTAATCTTTGATTTGATGATATTTAGACACTATATCTAAGGTGAAAAATGTGAGATATATACTGATTACAAGAGTTTGAATTATATTTTCTCACAAAAAGAACTCAATATGAGGAAATGGAGATGCCTTTAACTACTCTGGTATTATGATTGCACAATATGATACCACCTGGGGAAGGAAAATTAGGGGGAAATGTGTTGAGTAGAAATGATCAGGGAGTTCAGAACATGATTAGGGTTGAAAGGGATCCTATGTAAGGATCTAATAAATATGGATATGGTAATAATCAAGGAAGGTGAAACATAAATACTTATTCAAATGATATCCATACCATTTTAACTATAAAGGATAAAAAGTTATCAGAATGTTGATGTGGTGTGTCAAAAGAAAATTAAATTTGTGAATGATTGGAGATTGATTAACTTCATATATGAAGATGGACATTTTGAAATTTTGGAAGATGCATTATGTTCGCAACATACCTGATCTAAAATTGGAATTGTTGGATGATGCCCATACCACAAATTTCCCTATAAGCATCTATGAATGCTAGCACACCCAGACCAATCAATCGTGCTATTTAAAAGGCAGTTATGAAAATCAATACCCACTTTTTGAAATTTTATACAATTTACTTTTCAAAATGGACTTTAGTTTTGGACTCAGAATATCATAATTGGATTAGGGTGAAGTTTTGGTATTTTTCTAAAATCATTCAATTTTTTATGAATAGTGAAAACACTGCATTATTATATAAAACTGAAATTTTATATCTTTGAATAATACAATAGCTTGCACTATAAGCATCTATGAATGCCAGTACACCAGGACCAATCAATCGTGCTATTTAAAAGGCAGTTATGAAAATCAATACCCACTTTTTGAAATTTTATACAATTTATTTTTCAAAATGGACTTTAGTTTTGGACTCAGAATATCATAATTGGATTAGGGTGACGTTTTGGTATTTTTCTAAAATCATTCAATTTTTGATGAATAGTGAAAACACTGCATTATTATATAAAACTGAAATTTTATTTACATATTTATTTTACAATTTAATATTATTTTAAATTTAAAAAAAGACACATAATTCTTTAATAAGTCCAATTTAATTCATTAATGTCATTTAATAATAAGATTAGATTTATAAAATTTAATTGAACTTTTTAACGTCTTTAATCTACTTCTAAGAACATTTGAAAATCCGCATTAAACAAAATTTTACCACTTCTATGAATTTCATTTCCAAAATATTACAGATATGGTTTTCATAAATAGGAAAAATGTGGTTTTGTAGGATGAAAATAATTTTTTTGTGAATTGTAATTTTTGTATTTTATTTACCATGGTTAAAAGTAGATAGTGTAATTAACGGTAAAAAAATATTATGAAAAAATAAAATTATCCCAACACATGTCTTAATTATATTTTGTCGATCAAAATCAACCTCAGGATAAAAATAAGATTCTTTTTGATCCATTTGGGAAGGATTAAGACATTTATTATATTTTATTTAACGAAGAGTTAAAAGGGTTAAATTCTAATTTTAATAACTAAACAATTTCTAATATAGGGTTACACAATAGATTAATTCAAATATAAATGTTAATGTAAAAGATAAAAATATTTACTACATGAGATTTTTTTTTTTTTTTTTAGACATTAAATAATGAAATTTATTAATGACACAATGATGATGCAACAATTACCTTATTAATGAATGATTAAAATAAATGATATTATATATATTAAAATAATTTTAAATTGAATCTTTTTTTCCTTCCTCAAATTTTCATGGATAATATGACATGATAGGATTTCTTCAATGTATTTTTTTAGAATAATTCATGTTTTTTTTACTTTAACAAAACCAAATACTAAATAGTGTCAAAAGTGACCAAAATGAATTTTTAAAACAAATATTATTTTATTAAATTATATAAAAGTCGTAAAAATATAATATTCCACCAAATTTCTTAGATAATGTTACATATGTCATTAATTTGAAAATTGAGGTTTGATTTTTGTTTTATAGTTACTATATTAACCATGTAGTCTAAAAATACAAAAAGACATGGTAAAAGTTAACCTATTTATCTAAGGGTTAAATATAAAAGATAAGTTTAGTATAGTGACCTAAATAAGTCTAAAACCAATTGGTTGGGAATATTTCAACCCATACCCACCTTAGAATAAAAATAAATCAACTTTTATATATTATAAACCAAAATTAATTTTATAGTAAATTAATATTTTAGGTTTTTCCTAAAGTTCCCCTCACATCTCTTATAAAAGGGAACCAACCTTTCTTTTAATTCACACCTACAAAGTCTTTTGTCTCTTCCAAAAACTACCAAAATCTCCTCCCAACTACCCTCAATTCTTCCTAGAGGCATTACATTGATCATAAATCCCTCCTAATGAGACATTAGTTTCAAATCAAAATGATGCACTCGAAGAAGAAGTAATTATTTTATCACCTCTTTTAAAGATCTATTCTTCTTCTACTTCCCCTTTCATTTTCGATTCCATAATAAAATAATAAATCCATTACCTCATTTATAATGATATGTAAGTATAAATATGATTCCACCATATTCATTATTCTATCTATCTAATGAATGACAAAGCCACTATAAGAGTGTAATATGACTTACCGTCTCCACGTAGTGGTGCAATTTGTTATTCAACACTTAATTATTTTGGATAGGTATAATAATGAGTATAATTGATGTAAATAATAAATATAACTTTTTAATGATTCTGTATATATAATATATCATCCAATTATATACGATTTCACCATCAATATAATGATAATGCTGCTTCTGCGTACGTATGACTTACCATCACAACGACGCGATGAGATCTCATTTCCCAACATAACCATTCAACAATAATTATCATTTGATGATAAAAAAATAATGTTTAAAAACATAATATATTTATTGATATGAATCAAATACATTCATATCCATAACAGTGATTACATTCCTAGAAAAACTTATATAGAAAAAATGAATCAGTTGACACTCGAATCAATGATACTACTGAAATATTATTAATAATAAACTATTAGAGGATCATATAAGATATCATATTTATGTATGTGATTATTATATAATTTAATAACAATTATTTAACCATTATATAGGAGTTTGACGTACCCTTAACTAATGAAAATTTCATGTTAAGGGTGAATTTTACAATCTCTTTATTATCTGAGGTTGTTTATAGGTTAGTATCTACCATGGCTTCTTTATCTTCCACATCTATGTTTCTTAAAAATTTAATTCAAAAAAAATATTAATATATCAATAACTATGGGTTAATTTCATTTATACCAGTTTTTGTATTTTTTTTAATATGTTTGGAAAGAAATTTTTCCATCATTTTCTAAACAAGGTACTTAATTACATTTTTGACAAATTAAGGTATGGATTTTCTTTAACTTATACGGTGGCTGAAACTTTTTTATGCCATTATAACAACTTCTATGATTATCTTACATAATTATAAGAATATTTTATAAATAAATATTTATATTTAAAATTATGTCATTGTTAAATTATTTCAACGTAGAAAGTGATATTTCTCTCAAATAGTTTTTTGGATTGATTCCATCTGTGTCAACATCTTTTGTAGGATTTAATGTTTAATTGAAGTTTATTTATGATGATACAATATTCCATATTGTATTTATAGTTTTATTTTATATTTTAATGTGCTTGTGAAATTTTTATTTCATTGATGGTTTATAGTTAAATTATTAATATTCTGTATACTAGTTTAATACAAATATTTATGTTATGTTTCTCATTTTTCAGATGAGGAATGTATTAGATAAAGTAAGTGATGGGAAGGGCCCGCTATAGCTCTTTGATGCATCTTCAGGTCTCATGGGACAAACTAGTGTCTTGTAACAAGTCCTTGGAAATATTTTTATTTATATTCTTGGAAAGAGTCCTTCACTATTTGTTTATGATGTCCATTATTATGCATCTCATAATTATGATATTAGCTATCGATATTATGTAATTATTCAACTAGTAGAATAACCTTGTGAATAAATAAACAAAATTATTTTATTTATCTTTTCCATAATATTCTGAATATTATGTCTAAAAATCATTTGTTTTAGTCTTATTCATTGGCAAAATATTTTATTCTTATTTGTGTCAGTTTATGATATATTGTTATCCTTATAGAGCATCTGAGCTCACACATTTCTTATGATTTGATATTCTTAGGATGAAAAGAAATATTTTATGACTAACCTATAGGGATATGCTAAGGTATAAGAGTGAGTTTAATGGAAACCAAATGTTTTTTTATTTCATAATGTATTGTAAAACATACGTATGTATCTAGTATTTCCAAGGCTATAAAGTTGCTCGTTCTTTCTGAATTGATCTATTGTGATCATGCTAATGTTATGTAATAATGAAAAAATATGTGTATTTGGGGTCAAGGAATTAAAATATTTATTTTAATCTGGACATATATGATCTAATTATGACATTTTATTATCCAATTATTTATAATTCATTTTTTACATCATGTTTTGTGAAATAATTTTTTTCCCATGTATGTTTTGGTTTGGTATCTTTAGTCATTTAAAATTTTAAATTTTTCAACAATATAAAAGACATTAATTATGAAATAAATATCATATATATTATTTATATAAGTATTTATATTAATCCATTACATTTAGATATAGAAAACGAATTACAGCATTCATGGACACTAAATGTCGTACGTACACATCAATGATATTTCCATTAGCTCAATAGAAGTATTGAAAGATAGTTAAATACTATATAGTGTATATAGAATCATTCTAATTTCATTTATATCTCAGGTATTCATTAAATTTCCTCTTATTACCTTCCATGAAATGTTTCAGTGAAAACCAAATCCTATCGCTTTGCAAGGTGGTAGTACATCATATACATGAACAATGTTATCATATCCTTGATGGAATAGAATTAAGATTGAAACATGTGATATAATAATTAAACAACTATAATCACATTTCCAATATCTTATATATTCATTTAACCTATCCTTATTAACATCCAAGTAAATCAAAAATGAAAAACACATTACATCGTTTCAGAAGGTGGCAGCCCATTATGCACACGGGCAATGGGATTTTCTCCCAAAGGATGAGATATATGAATATATTTATGATATTATAATTATATATGTATTATAATTTTATAAGTATCATATATATGCATTAAATACATCATTATATCCATCCACGATAGATTGTTATGATATAATAATAACATCAGTTTGTGAGGTAGAAGTCTCTCAAATACTCGATCCATTATTTCATTTAATAATTGATATAAGAGGAGATAGATATTTGATATTATATAAATATAATAAAATATAATAATATTTGATAAAATGGTTTTATTATATTATTATAATTTTAAAATATTTGATAGAGGTGGATGAGCGAATAAAACAAAACACAAGATTAAGAATTTGTGTTCTTCGTTGAAGAAACTCTATATATTTTTAATTATATCATTTATAGAATGAAACATTAATAAAACAATGCCTCTATATAGTTTATAGAGATGTAAAAAGTAATTAGGTGTTAGAAAATAATTTTTTTTGAAGTGTGAAGAGGAGACGAGAGGGTTGGAGTTTTATAAGTGGGGGAGAGGACACACATTGTAGTTTTGAAAAGTATAAAGTGTACCCATGTTTTTCACTTGAAAAAGGCTCTAAAATGGGTTTATATTGATCCCTAGAATCTATAAAGACTAAATATCTCCTATAAATTGGTGTTGGATATTTTTTTATGTAATTATATCCCTTATATTTTTACTATATCCCCCAAATAAATCTGTAATAACCAAAAGTGCTAAAAATAAATTTTAATGTTTTTACTATTAATGATTGAGGGAAAAATTAATTTGAACCTATTATATAATGTATATCATACTGATTAAGAATTATTAGTTAATTTTTCCATTTTAAATTCACAGAAGTGGAAATTTATTATTTTAATATAAACCCATATACACGGTGGAAAAGTGGTCTTCCAACGAAATAATTATAATAAGTAGAGAAGGTTTTAATATCAAAAAATCTATATAAAAATGATTTGAATGGCCTTAATTTTTCTAAAAATATATATATTTGATCAAATTAATCATTAAAAACTGATTTAAAATAAAATAAAACCATGAAAATTCTATAATCAAAAATGTATTTAAAAAAAACAAATATTTCTCACTATTCAATGAATATTTTATCTCTTATAGAAATTAAAAATAATCACCCAGTGTTTTTTGACATGTTGATTAAAAAATAAAATTTATTTTTCAAATAATTTTATATAATATGTGATTTTTTTTCAAATATTTTTTCCAAAATAGGAATATATATTATTTCATTGAGAGAAAAATTACTTTTTTGAAGCATATAAATACTTGACCAAAAATTGTGTTCTTTTTTATCAATGTAAATAATTTATAAAAAAATCCTTATAATTAATTTTTAATTTCTTTATTATTATTCATGTTTTTAGGTTTAATGGATTGGTAATAAAATCATTTTTAAATAATATAATTAATATTTTTTCATAGTTTGATAAAATTCAGTGTTGCATGTAATGAAATATATCAATGAAATGGAATTTATTTGATAATATATTTCCTAAAACCTCAAGGTTTTATAGTGGAATTAAATGATTTAAGCACATGAGAAAACTTATAGGGAGTTTATTTTAGTAATTTTTATATTTCCAAAACATTATTCTTTGTAGAAGAGTGATATGCGCTGAATCATTGTAAGAATAAGATAAAATGTGAGTTTAATGATTATTCCATGATTAATTTACTAAAATGGTGATTCTTGTTTATGGTGTGATATTATATGTATCCATATCACAATAAGGAATATCATTCTTGCATTAATATTGAACCCTTTAAATATATTGTGTACTCTTATTTTGGGATGTTCTTGTGTTTGTTTTAGCAACCGTCATTACATCCTAATAAGTGGAAAATATTAATTTGAATGAAATATAATAAGGTATCGATCACTAAATCACCCCTTCTAAGTGATATATCATTTATCCTAATGTGTTTCTACTAGTTCCATCATGGAGACATGTCCCCTTATATTTTGATTGGTTTTTGGAATTTATTGGATTTTTAAAGAATAATTTACGTCTTTTTTATCTGTAATAGATAATTTGGATATAGTGAATGGAAATATGATTCCAACATCTTATGGGAAATTCAATCACATATGGAAAGATAAGATGACCAAATAACAATTTTCTATCAGTTATGATATATTATATGTCACAATTGATGGTTGCATTTCCTAACCTTATAATGTCTCACTGAAAAAAATAGATAAAATGATTTTAGAGAATAATATATATTCTAATAATGTTATTCTTTGAGAACTCTAATCATGTTAGTTTTTGAATGTCAAAGGAATGAAAGCCACTAAATCAAGTTGAGAAAACATGATAATATATATGATGGAAGGGCTAATGTGAAACATGCTAACATACACTTTTAGAGATATAAGATTGAAGATCTCTCCATGAAAAGTTATAAAACTATTGATTGTTTCTTCAAAATGGGTAATGAATTTGTGATCAATATCAAATTCTATAGTGAGATATTGGAAGATGTAGATATTATTGTAAATATTTTTGATATATTACTTGATAAGTTTTATTCCAAAGTATATTGTTTGCAGAAAAACATTCAACTGGAATTTCTCTTGATGAATTTATTAGTATCTTTATTTATTTTGAAATGAGGAAGGGTAGTGCTATAAAAAAAGGTTAATGAAAAAAATATTATAAATCGAAAAAATAATATATGTTGAAGAAAAATGTTATTAAGGATGTATAATACTGTTACTCAGATTATTATTAAGATTTTGAAGATAATTTGGATGAATTTATGTGTCTCATTTAAATAAAAATGAGAATAGGGAATAAAAGATATATGGGAAAGCTTCTATTAAAATTTTTGAGGTATAGACCTATTGCACAATTTACAAAAATTGTCAAAAATGAAAACAAATGGAAGATATTTAATAGGATATTGATATGACTATAATATTATAAAATTAAAAAAAATAAATGGTTTATTATAATGATATGGGAAAGAATTTATTTTAATTTATAGGAAAATATATATTTATAATGAATGTAAAAAAGGGAGAATGGAGATGACGATGTATTTTCGCCAAGCGCTGAATATGTTAGAAAAAATTATCATTTCTAATTTGAATTGTTGAAAATTATTCAGGTAAGGAAATTAGTAATAAATGAGTATAATATTATGATAATTATTGGAAGTTCATGCTAAATACATAATTAAAATAATTTCCCTTAAATGTTTTTAAACAGGATAAGGAGAACAATATATTGAAGACTGAGGGTAAATATTTCAACAACAATGAATCCAACATTATAAAAAAAGATTATAAGTATATTAATGAAGATAATGGGTTTAAAAAGATATATTATTATTACAACAATAAAAACATAATATTGTAAAAAATATTCAACAATAAATAAAATATTTACAATAATTTGAAAAAACATTGATTAGAATATAAGAGGTTTTAATGAAGTCTATATCCAATTTTCCGAATTATATTTTATAAATTGATGAATGTTAGAATATGGGAGAGGCATAATAAGACCAGTATAAATCAAAATATAGTTATGAAAATAATAGTGAGTTATTTTGTGAAAACATATTGTAGAGGAAATACTCAATAAAGAGAATGATTGTGAAAAATTAAGTACTATTCAAAAATGTAAAAAAATTTATAGCACTAACTTGAGGGAAACTTATTCTAAAATGAGGCTCTCTGAAATAACTGTAAAATACATTGATATGATGACCATAGATTTAGGATATCCCAATATATATATATATCTTATAATGGGTCATGAATAACTGTTGGAAGAAGGAAGAAATATTGGTTTTTATTTCAGGACAAGATGATGTTTTTATGTGAAGATATTTTATTACTATAATTTATTGAACTAATGAGGTTTTGGGGACATGGAAAGGATATTTTTATTTAAATATCAATTAAATGATGTTTTTCAATGGTTTTGAAGATATAAATTGAGGGGAATTCACTCCATTTGTAGAAGAACAATTCAGAGACAACCTAAAAAATGAAGAATAAAAAATGAAATTATATTTCAAGTATTGTTAAATATTTTTAACAGATGGAAGAAATAGTGTCATATTTCAAATGGGAGTCTTGTTTTTCAAAACATAAAAATTATCTATAGATACAATGATGAGAAATCTTTGAAAAATAATCGTAATGGAAACTAGAAACCCTCGGTTTTTGAAGTATCTTATAGATCATCTATAAAATATTTACCATAGATCTTAGATAATGTATGATCATCTCTCGTGACTAGATATTTAAATATACTAAATGATGTAAAATGTGTAAATATTTATCAATGACTATTATTGATAACTTATCTATCCAAATAATAAAAAATTATGAGTAGTTCTAGGAAAATAAAAAATAAAATCCAAAACACTATTTTTTATAGATGAATTGAAACACAACCTACATTGTTATTCAAAGTTATATGATGCTAGAAAATAAGTGTTATTTAAATATAATTATTTAGAAATGGGATAGTGAACTAAAGGTAACTTCTATCATGTGAGTGATTTTAGAAACTCAGGATATCTATGTATTACAAGGGAAATGAATTGTATCATCAAATGATTATATATCTAAGAAAAAAAGAGATGAATTTGACTATCCAAGGAGAAAAAGATTCAGGATTTTCCTTTTTAGAAAATGGAATGGAATTGCATGTTCTCAATATGTCAAAATTGTAATACCATAAAATATTTACGCAAAAGGTAGAGTTAATTTTAATCAACCATTGTAGATCATTAATTTTGATGTGTGTTAGCCCATAAGGAATTAATGAACTGATGGATATAAGTATATAATCAATTTCATTGATTAATTTCTGAATATTTCTTGTGGTATGTTTATGAAATAAAGAGAAAAGGTCTTAAAAATATTAAATGATTTCAATGGAGGTAAGAGAAAGAGTTTTGGTTTTATCTCAAGATAATTAATTCAACGAAGGGAACCAAGTATAAAAATTGGAATATTGATGTTAATATTGAGAATCAAGGAATTTGACATGAAAAAGTGCACCTTACACACCACAAAAAAATGGCATGGATGAAGGTATGAATATTTTTTTGGTGGGGATGGCTTGAAAAATAATATCTGAGAAAGATAATTTTATTTGAGATATGATATTGGTGCATAAATTTACTTCCAGAACCTGTTTTGAATGAAATAAACTTATTTATATAATTTAATGATGTTTATTATAAAAACTCAGTAAGTTTTAAGTTCCTTAAGGTTCTTAGTATTCCTTGTATTTTCATGATAAAGGGTGAGAACCTTCAAAAGTTTGAAAATCATGGAGTTGATGGTTTCTTTATTAGATATCCTCTAAATAGAAGAATTTATCGCCGTTTCAAGAAATAAATTAAAAATTAAAAAGACTTTATTCATATTGAATTCTTATAAAAATAAAATTATAAAATTCAATATGATAAAGCATATTCAAGATGCGATTTTGATGTTGTTTCTATTTTAATATTTTACGTAATTTTATAAAAATTATAAATGGTTTAAAATGTACACGCAAATAACCTAACCCTAGTATCCTAGATCCAATTGGTAAATTATTAAATTAATACTATATATAAGTGATCACGTCCCAAAGGAAATTTTTTTTAGTAGTCTTGGAATACGAGATAAAAACATGAATCATACATTATATTTTAAAACATAAAATACAAAAAAGTAGTTTCTTTGTGAAAAAATTATTCAATCTAGAATATCTCTACATATTAGTCATAATAGACTTCACAGAATCTTTCAAAAAGGAAACATAATGAAGGGGTTATCTCAGAAGCGCAATAATCGTAAGCATATAGAGAATGACAAATATGAAATTAATAGTATGGAATAAATATATGAATGTTAATCAACTCTATATAATTAATAACATTATTAGGAAACATATAAATATATATTATAATTATTAAAATAATAACATGTACATCAAAATATTATTTCATTTTGTTGGAATACATAATATTGAATATATTAAACATATAACTGAGATAACATGGAAATGAATCCACATAAATGGTCAAGGACTTGTTGAAATACACAACATGTTTAGTCCTAGAATTCCTACTGATGCATCGAGGGGATATGTAATTTTAATACCCACACATCTTATAGTAGTTCTAATTTATTCATTATATTAATTTACAATATAATATAATCAATATTCCTAAAAAATTATTAATTTTCAATTCTTGAAGAACATGAAAATATAATATAAATACATAATACAACAAAACATGTTATAAACAATCCATTTAATTTTAGTGGATGATATCATTAGATTACACCCTAAGTAAATCTTAATAGTCTATAATGGATATTAACAAAGATGAAAATACTATTAAAAGTTCACTGGAAATTTTCTTGAGGAAATTACCCATTTCACATTGAAATCATTTATTTATAATACAAGAATTAAAAAATATTGTGGAATAAATATTCATTGAAATAAATATTTTTAAAATTTAAGTGAATCATCAATTCATTGGTTGTTCATGATGTTGTTAAATTCCTTTCATGTCATGTACCTTATATCAATAACACCTTTCACATTTAGTGTAAAATGTAAAAATTACCATTTTCATAAAATGAAAACAAAATATCAAATATAAAACATATTACACAATAAAATGATTTGATAAAAAATTAAAATTAAAATAAATAATTAATAAATAATTAATTATATAAACAAATTATGGTTAATAAGTCATACAATAAAATATTCCTGACCAAATAGAAAAACAAATTCAGTTTTCCATAAAATTATTTTTATTTCTTAAGTACACAAATAGAGAAAAATAATAGTAAATATTTAAATTTAAATAAATAACCATAATAAAGAATATATATATTGGTTTTAATAGATAAATATAAAATAATTCCCACAAAGGACACATAAATATAAACAATGTTAAATAGTGATGATATTATGAAATAAAATGTTACCTCAGGTCCAATATCTTTCATACGTGTTAGAAAATTCAATATTATAAAATATATTTATAATTAATTTATTATAAATCCATTATATTATATATAGTACTATATATTTTTTATATATAACATTTTCTCACCTTTTTATTAACAATTATTTATAAAAACCGTTATTTCTAGAGATAATTGTTTTGTCCTTCATGTGTTTTTTGGTTTGGTAGTTTTGATCCTTAAACATTTATCATGGTTCCCATATGATCCAGGGACACCTTGAGAGGGGGGATGGGTGAATCAGTTTGTGTATTTTTTTTCTTTTAAATATATGGATATTATTCCTACATTAGTAGGAACTCATTAAACCTGAATGATGGATAAGAACAAAAATCAAACAATCACATGAAAAGATAGCTCACAACACTTTTACTTGATTCCCCAGTAAGGGATACATCCAAGTATCATATGATGATTGTGTCTCTATCATACCAAAACCCACTAATATTCAATATATGGGGAATATAGAGGTTAGGTCACAAACACTCAATTCTATGTTCACTTCCTTTACAAGATTTCATGGATAACACACTACATCCCTCAAAACACTTCCATCGGCTACCCCAAACTCATTGCTTTGGGATAATGCTTAAACAGACTATCAAATTTAAGGTCTCTTCAATTGATTTACATAGAATTCTTTGTCTTTGTAGATCATGAAACTCTTTTTGCATTGAATTCTTGAGTTGATGTACACTAAAAACCCTGTTCACATAAAAATGATATTTAAAAACATCATATCACAAAATCTCCTTATAAAAGACCCTTCATGATGATCCTTCTTTGAAAACCTCACTCCTTCACAATTATCACACCCTTGAAATGATCACTATAGCATGGAGTAAACAATTTCTAAAATCTCCTTCTCCTTTGTGGAACAACCTGTCATCAAAATGAACACTGCCTTCACAGAACAACCTTCCTTCGCAAAGCTCACATTTCCAACGCGGAACATCCCATCATCACAAAATGATCAGTTTATAAAATCATTGAATTTTATCAAGACTAAAATTATAGCATCCCGCCTTTTATCACATAAACATTCATTACATTTTACAAAATCGAGGATCTTTAAGGTTTAGTGTCTTGGAAACCAGGAACTTAAAACATGAAAACATAAGACATTCTTCCTAAACACTTGAAAGGATTATCCTCATGTTCATAATAGGTTAATTAATGCATCTCATAACCTGGGGACATACATCAAAATATAGGGTGAGTAGAAGGCCCAGTAAGGGAAACAAGAGAAACACTTTACATGTGAACTTGATATACTTCAATAAGGTCATGAAAAGAACTTTAAGGCAAGATAAAAAAATCATGAGATATATCATAATAAAAAAACATATTTCATAACTTGAATATATGGATACAACATTTAATATTGACAATCATTTCGTTTCACAAAGTTCCATCCCCAAGGTGTCATTAAAATTTACCAAGGTTATTCACCAAGGTATCAGTCTAAATGGTCATCTCTTGAGATTAAGTCTTCACCCAATGCGTTTGAGCACTATCTGGGTGCACCCTTTACATATATTTATTATCATGTGAGCCACATATATCATCACCAATCATTTCATAAACAACCCATATAGCATAAAAGAAATGGGATTCATTTAATAATCATAACGTTTTAAAAACTGCTTTAAAGACATGATCTTTATGTTACTTTAAACCCACGGAAAGGGAATGTGGGTTTCATGTATGTAACTCCCAGAATTTAAAAAAGAAAATTTTTGTATATATGTGTATACCCATATAGAATAGAGAGCATTGAGTATTCACTTAATAAAATAAAAGAACTTTATAAAAATAGGGAGACATTTTGAGATTAAATTCTGCAGCATAACGGCTATGTTACAGGGTTATAGAAAACATTGAAAAGAGAGGGGACATGGGTCAAACATTCATAAATGACCCATAAAAAAGTAGAGGGACAGAATATAAGGGATTTAAGAACATGGTAATGAAATTTGAAAATATACCGAATGAAATAAAGAACATGAAAGGAAGACAAAAATAAGATTTCTCTTATGAAAATTCGGCAGCCTAACGACATCACATAAACTTCAAAAAAAAGTGAATTGATGAGATAAAATAGGGTCTCTTATCATATGAACATAAAAGATCAGTATGATATATATAGAGATCATAAACCAACATAATAAGAAGGATCATCCAAGACTTTACATGGAATTAGAACATTAAAAACGGGGAAAGGTGAAAGAACCTCTTAAAAATTTGGTAGCCTAACGGCGCCACTTAAAACATCATAATACTGAATTGAAGAGATAAAATAGGGTCTATCATCATATGAACATAAAAGATCAGTATGATAGATATAGAGATCATAACCCAATATAAAATGGAATTTGAAAGACTTTACATGAAAATAGATCTTGAAAAATGAGAAGGGAGAAAGAATCTGTTACGAAAATTTCGGCAGCCTAACGGCCCCACTTAAACATTCATAAAAAGAAATAATGAGAGTAAGAGGAGATAACTTATTATATGAACATGAAAATGGAAGTAAGAGGAATATAAATGAACATCCTTTAACATAAGAATATGGAGCATAGAAGAAATGACATAAAAGAGATTATTTGAAAAGAAAGAGAGAGGTTTGATCCCTTACCTTAAAATGTAACTCTTAAAACTCAATGGTTGGGACCTTGAGGGCTTGGGGGAACTTTGGGACGAGTCCTTGGGAGGTAATGAGACCATAACTTCGTTGGGGGAGAGCAGGGAGTCGAATGGATGAGAGGATTGCTTGGTATTTGTAGGGAATGTGAGGGGACAAGGCATTAATGTCCAAGGGACACCTCATTGGTGGGTTTGGCAAAACCATGGGCTTGCTCATGGTATTTTCTCATGGTATTTGCCCATGGTATTGGCCAATTGGGACACTCATACCTTATCTTACTATTCATAAGTCGACCATATTGATTATATACTTAATACATCATTTAATGATGTCATTAAACACACGTAACATAAAAACTGTATTTTCACTATTCCTCAAAAATTCAACTTTCTCATAAAAATCACAAAATTTCACCTTAACCAAATATAGATGCTCTGATTTCAAAAATTAACACCATTTTATAAAAATAATTTTCTAAATATTTTTAATTTAATTTTTAAATAAATACACTATTCACCGAAAAGTCATTTTTTTCAGAAAAATCCCCAAAAATTACCTTAACATAATATCGATGCTCTCAGTTCAAAAATGAAATCCATTTTATAAAAATAAATTTTCTAAATATTTCTAATTTAATTTTTAATTAAAAAACACTATTCACTCGAAAAAACTAATACTTGAATAATAATTTATGAAACCGTTATTTAACCATATTATTGAATCACATTATTTAATCAATGTGACTAGATTATATTAATACGTTCATTAGATGAGATTACTAATCCATTTGGAGACATTACTAATCCTAATCATAAAATCAATATTCATAATTTACTATTCATCAAAAATCATGTTGATCATATTAGACTCTAAATTTCGTACTAGACATAATTGTAGAAGACCATTTTTTGAATATCATTACACGTTTTTAATTATATAAGGTTTACATAAACATTTTTGAAAATATCCTTTTTTCTAAAATTCATCAAAATTATGCATTCTATATTTATCCGGCCATTTGAAAATTCATAAACTTCATCATAAGAAGAAATCCCAATTTTTATTTAAAACAATGGATTACACAAAGAAGTTACGGTCTCCTTACATAGCCCCATATCACACCAACATAGGACCTAAGTTTAAGGTGTGCTAAGATGAGAGAATCCGAGGGAGGCTTAGCCAACATCGCACGAGTAGTAATTTCTATCAATTTGAACTTCTCGCAACGACGATTCCATTCTAGCTACACACGATGAAGTTCAGCTTGGGTTTGGTCCAAAGCAAAGCCCAGTGGTGCCACATCCTTCCCAAGTTCTGTTAGATGGGCTTCGATCGGTCCAAGACAACCGGTTGAGGCCATCAAATCTTCTTTCTATATTAATTAACCGAGATTACTTGTATTTAGAGACAATAATCGAAATGTTTAGTTTACAACGGTCATATTGACCAATGGTAATATAATAGTCTAAACCCAACGGTATCATTTTAATTATACTCATGTTATCAAATGAAACATTTTTTTGAGTATAAAAATAAAATAAAATAACACACAAAATTAGGAAACAAGATTTATTCAAAATTTCAGGTCGTTACAATCTTCCCCCCTTAAGAAATTGCATCCTCACAATTTTTAAAATTGGGTTTTGAGATTTCATTGAAAGTCCCACATCCGAAAAGGAGTCAGTAAAACTATTACTTTAAATGAAAGAAAGGGAAGTACAAAGGTCACCCGAGTTAACCCACACTAGGATTCCATGTAGGAAAACAAGGACATGGAGGAGAAAACAAATGGTCAAGTTCTGAGGGAGAGTGATATAAAACATGATTCGGAGAAAGATAACCATAAGAAAATGACAAACTTATGATGTGTGTAAACGATCTTTGATTACCTAGTAGGAAACGTAAACCAACAACATTTTTGTTTTAGGTTCCTTTCCATAATTTTGAGGAATTCATCAACTACATAGAACAAAAACATAAGAAAATTTACCTACCTTCATGTACAGTTTCATCTTTTAATAAGTCTCTACCAAAACTAATATTTTCTCCAAACGATGAGAATTCAGAAGCACTTGGTCTCATCAAAAGCACAAGAATCATCTTCTAGAGAATCACATAATCCACAAAAGATTAACTATCTATTTCTTCTATCTTTAAACATTATCCAAAAAAACAGAAAGGGTAAGGTAAAACAACTCTTCAGAAAGAAAAAATCCCATAGGAATTGGAACTAATTTTAAATCTTCAAAGTTCCATGGTACTACCCAAAGTTCATCATAGACCATTCTATAAATAACGGTCCTTAAAATTCCTCAAAATAAACCAAACTAAGATTGAAACCCAAAAACAAGAATGATTTGATAACATAGTCTTCCAAAATATACTTCATTGTTCATCTCCAAACAACATCAGCCACACCTAACATCTTATAACAAATGTAGCTAACCTAAACATATTTTACCCAAGATATGTTAATCATTTCCATAAGTAACCTAAATTACCATAATTTCACCTTAAATTCATCCATTCTTAAAAATATAAGTCAACCTTACTCCTCAATGAAAATACCGTAGTAATCTATTTACCTCGATCAAATAGGGTCCCCAAAATAGTGAACGTCTTCCAAAATATTAATCATCTTTTAATCCCCTAATCATCTCTGTCATATTAATACGGCAATCATCGTATTTCCTATCACATTGGTTGATGGGACTTGTTCTTCCATTTCCCACCATTAACTAAGAAGAGAAAGTATAATTAGGGGCTTAAATACATAGCCAATAATCAGGAAAAGGAACTTAAAGCATATAAGGATAACTTGTAGAAGAAAAGTATACCCTAACTTGTGATCCACTAGGTTTCGAACTAGGTTATCCATAATCATATATTCTTATGTGAATATTTATTTTATTTTATATTTGTTCCTTTAATAATGGTTTATACTAAGCTTATGAATTTACCAAAGAATATCCCCCGGGAGTGTCATAACCAAGAGAGCAACAAGGCCCGTTGTCTTGTACCAGTTCCCGTTCGAGTCTAGCTCAAAGAGGTGTTTTCGGGTTTTACCCTATGTACATCTGTGCTAGAGCCACCTCTACCTGCTCGTATCCAGACATGAATGTATTTGCTTGGCAAGCCCTTACTCAATATTCACCAAAATACCCGGAAGATTTACTATATTTAAAATTTTCTATAGGGTTCTTCCTAGAGTTTTCATATTCTAATTTCCACAAATAACTAAACCATCATTTCATACAAACTATAGCATACCGCCTTTTTATCACATAAACTTTCATTACATTTTACAAAACCGAGGATCTTTAAGGTTTAGTGTTTTGGAAACCAGGAACTTAAAACATGAAAACATAAGACATTATTCATAAACACTTGAGAGGCCTCTCCTCATGTTCATCCTAGGTTCATTACTACATCTCATAACCTGGGGACATACATCAAAAGAAAGGGTGAGCAGAAGGCCTAGTAAGGGAAATAAGAGAAACAGTTTACATGTGAACTTGAGATACTTCAATAAGGTCATGAAAATAACTTTAAGGCATGAGAAAGAAATCATGAGATATATCATAATAAAAATAACATTTTTCAAAACTTCAAGATGTGGATAAAACATTTAATATTTGAAATCATTTCGTTTCACCAAGGTCCACCCCCAAGGTGTCGTTAAAAATTACCAGGGTTATTCACCAAGGTATCAGTCTAAATGGTCATCTCTAGAGATTAATTCTATACCCAAATGCATTGGAGCGCTATCTGGGCGCACCCTTGAAATGTATTTATTATCATGTGAGCCACATATATCATCACATATCATTTCATAAACAACCCATATAGCATAAAAGAAATGGGTTTCATTTCATAATAATAATGTTTTATAAACTTCTTTAAAGACTTGATCTTTATGTTACTTTAAACCCATGGAAAGGGAAATCCGGTTTCATGTATGTAAATCCCAGAATATAAAATAGAACATTTCGGTATATATTTTAATACCCATAAATGAAGAGAGAGGTTTGAGTATTCACTTTATAAAATAAAATAACTTTAGAAAAAAAAGAGATACATTTTGAGACGAAAATTATGCAGCATAACGACTATGTTACAGGGTTTTAGAAAACATTGAAAAGAGAGGGGACATGGGTCAAACAATCATAAATGACCCATAAAACAGTAGAGGGACAGAATATAAGAGATTTATGAACATGGTAATGAAATTTGAAAATATACCATATGAAATGATGAACATGAAAGGAAGATAAAAATAAGATTTCTCTTATGAAAATTCGACAGCCTAACGGCGTCACATAAACGTCAACCAAAAATGAATTGATGAGATCAAATAGGGTCTCTCATCATATGAACATAAAATATCAGTTTGATAGATATAGAGAACATAAACCAAAATAATAAGAAAGAACTTTCAAGACTTTACATGGAATTAGAACTTTGAAAACGGGGAATGGTGAAAGAACCTCTTAAAAATTTGGCAGCATAATGGCGTCACTTAAAACAACAAAATACTGAATTGAAGAGATCAAATAGGTTCTATCATCATATGAACCTAAAATATAAGTATTATAGATATAGATATCATACCCCAACATAAAAATTAACTTGAAATACTTTACAATAAAATAGATCTTGAAAAATTAGAAGGGAGAAAGAATCTGTTACGAAAATTTCGGCAGCCTAACGGCACCACTTAAACATTCATAAAACGAAATAATGAGAGTATGAGGAGATATATCATTATATTAACATTAAAAGGGATGTAAGAGTAATATAAAAGAACATACTTTAACATAATAATATGAGGCATAGAAGAAATGACATAAAATAGATTACTTGAAAAGAAAGAGAGAGGTCTGATCCCTTACCTTAAAATGTAACTCTTAAAACTCAAAGGTTGGGACCTTGAGGTCTTGGAGGAACCTTGGGAGAACTCCTTGGGAGGTAATGATACCAGAACGTCGTTGGGAGAGAGTGGGGAGTCGAATGGATGAGAGGATTTCTTGGTATTTATAGGCAAAGTGAGGGGACAAGGCATTAATGGCCAAGGGACACCTCATTGGTGGTTTTGGAAAAACCATGGGCTTGCCCTTGGTATTTGACCATGGTATTGGCCACTTGGGACACTCATACCTTATCTTACTATTCATAACTCGACCATATTGATTACATACTTAATACATCATTTAATGATGTCATTAAACACTCGTAACTTAAAAACTGTATTTTCACTATTCATCGAAAATTCAACTTTGTCATAAAAATCCCAAAATATCACCTTAACCAAATATAGATGCTCGGATTTCAAAAATGAACTCCATTTAATAAAAATAATTTTCTAAATTTTTTAAATTTAATTTTTAAATAAATACACTATTCACCGAAAATTCATTTTTTTCAGAAAAATCCCCAAAAATTACCTTAACATAATATCGATGCTCTGAGTTCAAAAATAAAATCCATTTTTTAAAAATAATTTTTCTAAATATTTTTAATTTAATTTTTAATTGAAAACATTATTCACTCGAAAAAACTAATACTTGAATAATAATTTATGAAACCATTATTTAACCATTTTATTGAATCACATTACTTAATCAAGGTGCCTAGATTATATTAATACTTTCTTTAGATGACATTAATAATCCATTTGAACACATTACTAATCCTAATCATAATATCACTAGTCATAATTTACTATTCATAAAAAATAATGTTGATCTGATTAGACTTTAAATTTCATACTGGACATAATCGTAGAAGACCATTCTTTGAATATCATTACACGTTTTTAAATATTTAAGGTTTACATAAACATTTTTAAAGTATCATTTTTTCTAAAATTCATCAAAAATATGCATAATATATTTATCCGGCCATTTAAAAATTCATAAAATTCATCATAAGAAGAAAGCCCAATTTTTATTTAAAACAAAGGATTACACAAGACAGTTACGGTCTCCATACATATCCTCTTATCACACCAGCATAGGACGTAAGTGTAAGGTGTGCTAAGGTGAGAGAATCCGAGGGAGGCTTATCCAACATTGCATGAGTAGTAATTTCCATCAGTTTGAACTTCTCGCAAAAGCGATTCCATTTTAGCTTCACACGATGATGTTTTGCTTGGGTTTGGTCTAGAGAAAAGCCCAGTGGTACTACCTCCTTCCCAAGTTTTGTTAGATGGGCTTCGATCAGTCCAAGAGTACTAGGTGAGGCCATCAAATCTTCTTTCTATATTAATTAACCGAGATTACTTTTATTTAGAGACAATAATGGAAACGTTTAGTTTATAGTGGTAATATTGACCAATGGTTATATAACAGTCAAAATGCAACAGTATCATTTTAATTATACTCATGTTATCAAATGAAACATTTTTGTTGAGTTTAAAAATAAAATAAAATAAGACACAAAATTAGGAAACAAGATTTATTCACAATTTCGGGTCATTACAATATTCCACCCTTAAGAAATTTCATCCTTGCAATTTTTAAAATTGGGTTTTGAGATTTCATTGAAAGTCCCACATCGGAAAAGGAGTCAGTAAAACTATTACTTTAAATGAAATAAAGGGAAGTACAAAGGTCACCCGAGTTAACCCACACTAGGATTCCATGTAGGAAAACAAGGACATGGAGGAGAAAACAAATGGTCAAGTTCTGAGGGAGAGTGATATAAAACATGATGAGGAGAAAGTTAACAACAAGAAAATCACAAACGTATGATGTGTGTAAACGTTCTTTGATTACCTAGTAGGAAACGTAAACCAACAACGCTTTTGTTTTACGTTCCTTTCCTTAATTTTGAGGAATTCATCTACTACATAGAACAAAAACATAAGAAAATATACCTACCTTTATTTAGAGTTTCATCCTTTAATAAGTCTCTACCAAAACTTCTCTTTTCTCCAAACGATGAGAATTCAAAAACACTTGGTCTCATCAAAAGCACAAGAATCATCTTCTAGAGAATCACATAATCCACAAACGATTAACTATCTATTTCTTCTATCTTTAAACATTATTCAAAAAATCAGAAAGGGTAAGGTAAAACAACTCTTCAGAAAGAAAGAATCCCATAGGAATGGAAACTACTTTTAAATCTTCAATGTTCCATGGTACTACCCAAAGTTCATCATAGACCATTCCATAAATAACGGTCCTTACAATTCCTTAAAATAAACCAAACTAAGATAGAAACCCAAATACATGAATGATTGGATAACATAGTCTTCAAAAATAAACTTCATTGTTCATCTCCAAACAACATCAACCACACCTAACATCTTGTAACAAAAGTAGCTAACCTAAACATATTTTACCCATGATAGGTTAATCATTTCCATAAGTAACCTAAATTACCATAATTTCACCTTAAATTCATCGATTCTTCCAAATATAAGTCAACCTTAATCCTCAATGAAAATACCTTAGTAATCTATTTACCTCGATCATATAGGGTCCCCAATATAGTGAACGTCTTCCAAAATAATAATCAACTTTTAATCCCCTAATCATCCATGTCATATTAATACGGCAATCGTCGCATTTCCTATCACTTTGGATGTTGGGACATGTACTTCCATTTCCCACCATTAACTAAGAAGAGAATGTATAATTAAGGGCTTAAATACTTAGCCAATAATCATGAAAAGGAACATAAAGAATATAAGGATAACTTGTAGAATAAAATTATACAGTAACTTGTGATACCCTAGGTTTCAAACTATGTTATCCATGATCATATATTCTTATGTGAATATTTATTTTATTTTATCTTTGTTCCTTTATTAATGTTTCATACTAAGCTAATGAATTTACCAAAGACTATCCCCCGGGAGTGTCGTAACCAAGAGTGCAGCAAGGCCTGTTGTTGTGTACCAGTTCCCGTTTGAGTCTAGCTCAACGTGGTGTTTTCGGGTTTTACCCTATGTACATCTGTGCCAGAGCCACCTCTACCTGCTCGTATCCAGACATGGATGTATTTGATTGGCAACCCCTTAATCAATATTCACCAAAATACCAGGAAGATTTCCTATATTTAAAATTTTCTATAGGGTTCGTCCAATAGTTTTTATATCCTAATTTTCACAAATAACTAAACCACCCGTTGATACCAACTGTAGCATCCCACCTTTTTATCACATAAACTTTCATTACATTTTACAAAACTGAGGGTCTTTAAGGTTTAGTGTCTTGGAAACCAGGAACATAAAACATGAAAACACAAGACATTATTCCTAAACACTTGAAAGTCTTCTACACATGTTCATCCTTGGTTCATTACTGCATCTCATAACCTGGGGACATAAATCCAAAGAAAGGGTGAGCAGAAAGCCCAGTAAGGGAAACAAGAGAAACATTTTACATGTGAACTTGAGATACTTCAATAAGGTCAGGAAAAGAATTTTAAGGCATGAGAAAGAAATCATGAGATATATCATAATAAAAATTACATTTTTCATAACTTGAAGATGTGGCTACAACATTTAATATTGACAATCATTTCGTTTCACCAAGGTCCTTCCCCAAGGTGTCATTAAAAATTACCAAGGTTATTGACCAAGGTATCAATCTAAATGGTCATCTCTAGAGATTAAGTCTTTATCCAATGAGTTGGAGAACTATCTGGGTGCACCCTTGAAATTTATCTATTATCATGTGAGACACATATATCATCACCAATCATTTCATAAACAACCCATATAGCATAAAAGAAATGGGTTTCATTTCATAATCATAACGTTTTAAAAACTTCTTTAAAGACACGATCTTTATGTTACTTTAAACCCACAGAAAGGGAAAGCGGGTTTCATGTATGTAAATCCCAGAATTTAAAATAGAAAATTTTGGTATATATGTGAATAACAATATATAATAGAGTTCTTTGAGTATTAACTTAATAAAATAAAAGAACTTTAGAAACAGGGAGAGACATTTTGAGACGAAAATTCTGCAGCATAACGGTTATGTTACAGGGTTTTAGAAAACATTGAAAAGAGAGGGGACATGGGTCAAACATTCATAAATTACCCATAAAACAGTATAGAGACAGAATATAATGGATTTAAGAACATGGTAATGAAATTTGAAAATATACCATATGAAATGAAGAACCCGAAAGGAAGACAAAAATAAGATTTCTCTTATGAAAATTCAGCAGCCTAACGACATCACATAAATTTCAACCAAAAATGAATTGATGAAATAAAATAGGGTCTTTCATAATATGAACATAAAAGATCATTATGATAGATATAGAGATAATAACCCAACATAATAAGAACGAACTTTCAATACTTGACATGGAATTAGAACATTGAAAACGGGGAAAGGTGAAAGAACCTCTTAAAAATTCGCCAGCATAACGGTAACACTTAAAACTTCAAAATACTGAATTGAAGAGATAAAATAGGGTCTATCATCATATGAACATAAAAGATCAGTATGATAGATATAGAGATCACACCCCAACATAAAAAAAACTTGAAAGACTTTACATGAAAATATATCTTGAAAAATGAGAAGGGAGAAAGAATCCGTTACGAAAATTTCGGCAGCCTAACGACGCCACCTAAACATTCATAAAACGAAACAATGAGAGTAAGAGGAGATCTCTCATTATATGAACATGAAAATGGATGTATGAGGAATATAAAATAACATCCTTTAACATAAGAATATGGAGCATTGAAGAAATGGCATAAATGAGATTACTTGAAAAGAAAGAGAGAGGTCTGATCCCTTACCTTAAAATGTAACTCTTAAAACTCAAAGGTTGGGACCTTGAGGGCTTGGGGGAACCTTGGGAGGACTCCTTGGGAGGTAATGAGACCATAAAATTGTTGGCAGAGAGTGGGGAGTCGAATGGATTAGAGGATTGCTTGGTATTTATTGGGAAAGTGAGGGGGCAAGGCATTAATGGCCAAGGGACACCTCATTGGTGGTTTTGGCAAAACCATGGGCTTGCCCATGGTATTTTCCCATGGTATTGGCCACTTGGGACACTCATACCTTATCTTACTATTCATAAGTCGACCATATTGATTACATACTTAATACATCATTTAATGATGTCATTAAACACCCGTAACATAAAAACTGTATTTTCACTATTCATCTAAAATTCAACTTTCTCATAAAAATCCAAAAATTTCACCTTAACCAAATATAGATGCTCTGATTTCAAAAATGAACTCCATTTTATAAAAATAATTTTCTAAATATTTTTAATTAAAATTTTAAATAAATACACTATTCACCGAAAATTCATTTTTTTTCAGAAAAATCCCCAAAAATTACCATCACATAATATCGATTCTCTGAGTTCAAAAATGAAATCCATTTTATAAAAATAATTTTTCTATATATTTTTAATTTAATTTTTAATTAAAAAACACTATTCACTCGAAAAAACTAATACTTGAATAATAATTTTTTAAACCATTATTTAACCATTTTATTGAATCCCATTACTTAATCAAGGTTCCTAGATTATATAAATACTTTCTTTAGATTGGATTACTTATCCATTTGGACACATTACTAATCCTAATCATAAAATCACTATTCATAATTTACTATTCATCAAAAATCAAGTTGATCTTATTAGACTCTAATTTTTGTACTTGACATAATTTTAGAACACCATTTTTTGAATATCATTACACGTTTTTAATTATTTAAGGTTTACATAAACATTTTTAAAATATCTATTTTTCAAAAATTCATCCAAAATATGCATACTATATTTATCCGGCCATTTGAAAATTCATAAACTTCATCATAAGAAGAAATCCCAATTTTTATTTAAAACAAAGGATTACACAAGGCAGTTACGGTCTCCTTACATAGCCCCTTATCACACCAACATAGGACCTAAATGTAAGGCATGCTAAGGTGAGAGAATCTGAGGGAGGCTTAGCCAACATCACACGAGTAGTAATTTCTATTAGTTTGAACTTCTCGCAAATGCAATTCAATTCTAGCTTCACACGATGAAGTTTGAATTGGGTTTGGACTAGAGCGAAGCCCAGTGGTGCTACCTCCTTCCCATGTTCTGTTAGATGGGCTTCGATCGGTCCAAGACTAATGGGCGAGGCCATCAAATCTTCTTTCTATATTAATTAACAGAGAATACTTGTATTTAGAGACAATAATCGAAATGTTTAGTTTACATCGGTCATATTGACCAATGGTCATGTCACAGTCAAAACCCAATGGTACCATTTTAATTATACTCATGTTATCAAATGAAACATTTTTGTTGAGTATAAAAATAAAATAAAATAACACACAAATTAGGAAACAAGATTTATTCAAAATTTCAGGTCGTTACAAAAATACCATTTTTTCAATGATCAAGCTTTCATAGAAAACTAGTTTCACGGGTCACCCTTCCTTCACAAAATTATAGCAATTCCAGAATTTCTATGAAAATATCATCTAAAATGAAGAGGAGTAGCCTCGTATTTATAGACACATCCATCTATGAAGCTCTACCACCTCCAACATGATTTCTAGATAAGTCAAAAATATCTTCCTAGTGATCCTCCCTTTTCAATGCTCTAATGAAATTCTATGTTCATAATTCTCATCATAGGTTGGAGCCTTCTATCAAAAAAACCATTGTGCCGACGTGATGCTCAATGGCAGTGCTCCATTTATCATATTCATTAAGACCACCATCATAATAATAACTTCATCTCGAAACACACTTCATGATACCCATATCTATGAAACCTATTCCATTTTTATGTTTTCATAAGGCCTTTATGAAAACACTCTTTTCACAATGCTTTACATTCTCCAAATTTTGGGCAGAAAGTTTTTGGCACACTGAGAAGAAACACCACTTCCATTACTAATTTTTTCATGAAGTACATTTTCCCATTCCTTAAAATCAACCAAATTATCCTTGTGAGTAATTAAAATGTACACAAAACATGCACCCTTTCCGTTAAATAATATCCATGTTTCCAACAATTTCCCCTCTCAATTTTTTGGAAATCTAAAAACAAATTCAACAAAGAATCAACCATTATCAATACCTGAAATGAATGAATGAACTCATCCAAAACTCTAAGTATACGTGATTAATTCACGGTGTAGAAAACATGAGGGGAAGCATGAGTTGGATTCTCATGTTTTGGAATTCTAAACTAATTCATTATAACATTGAATTTTTTCTCCATGATCATTTTCTCCATTCATAGCTCATTATTCAACCCCATTATAACATTTCTTTAATTTATATTATCTCCATATTCCCTATAATTAGAAAAAAAATCATTCTTTTCCTTTGAACCATTGAATTCATCAATCCTCCCACATTGAAAAAAAACAAAAACATCATATTATTGATTGGTAGATCTAAGAACACACTCCCCCAATATCAAATCTACCCCATAAACATGTGTCACTTCCCTAAACAGATTAAAATAGTTTTCAAAATTGGGAAGTGGGGACATTGGAGACATCTTCATGTACTGGTAGGTGGTTGATCCCCTGGGTTCAATGAATGATTTGGAAAATCCAATGCGTACATTCATTGTGAATCATCATCACTTATTTCAAACCATCACGAATTTCAAACGGATGATGCTTCCTACAATATATATACATGTAGGACTTAATTGCCAATATGTACTCTACATCAGCAGTACTGAGGGTAGTGATTTTCTATTTATTACTCAAATATCCTATACAAATATTTCCATTAAATAATACTTCAAATTTTCTGGACATTATCTCTCATGATGATTTTTACTACCACTATATGTTCTTCCATCATATTACTCTGAATGTAGGTTGCTTAATATGTTGTAAAGACAATGTTCGGCCACATCAATATTAGGTACAACAGTAATCCAATGATCCTCCAACTACTATCATGTATAACATCATCCACATACTCATGGAACATAAATTGGTCTTCCTATGAATTATTCATGGTGATATTTTGATTGAAACCTCATCTTTTGAATTATTTCTTATTAATAAAAGAATCTAGATGAGAATACCTTAATCATTGTGTGCTCCATTCAATTTAAACTTATTCTTAGTGAATTATATTCCAGAATGTGTCTTCGACATCTATATAATCAATTCTGATCTGGCCACTAATGAAACTAATTATTTGATACCAATTCCTTCATCCTGTGAATATTCTTTACATGCTATGTGTTCCTTGTTTCTGATTACATTGTGATAATTTTGTAATGTAATAAGATCTCATGGTTGTTTCTGGTCAATATTATTTAGTTCTTCATTCATTACTTTAACCCATCATCCAACTTCCACTTCTCATTTAAATGTGGTAGACTATACATCATTCATCATTCTCCTTAGAGGTAATGGTGTGTTCAAATCCCAAATGATTTTTTATTTAACAATTTCAACTCATTTATATCTCCTGTGAGGTTCAGTTGAAGTTTCTCCATCCATTGTTTTTTCTTCAAAATATTCTTCTAGATCATATGAATTGTGTCATTCTAGAATATTTTACAGGACTTCCACTATTGCAGAATCTGAATTTGTCCTATGACTTGATACCTGAAACTCTATTTTCAATGTCTTTATATATAAGAAATTTCTAGAATAATCTCATTAGATAATAAAGGAAGTAATAATTCTAGAATATTCTTCATCATTCTTCATTTTTATCTCCAAGAGGGTGATACTTTTCTACATCTTCATAATGGTAGTACTCATCTAGAATGCATTCCAAGGAATTTAGGTCTGCATAGAACACCAGAGTGGATCTTCAACTTGTGAATTTCTCCATTTGATGACATTGATAACATCAAAATATATAATAATCTTGAACACATGTTATTTAGGATACCAGAAGTAAGATCACGCCAAGGAAGTAACTTAGTTGACCATGTTATACAGAATAGAACAACATATGAATCATCCAAAGATGATCCTATAACATATATGTATTTCAATATCAATTGAGGAATAAATAAAATTTTATGACATATTTATCTTGGCTATCAGGAATTGATACCCATATCTGCTTCTCAAGATCTCCCCCTATGATATTTCTTCATCATCAATTCTCTGCATTATAAAAACAAATATAATACACAAATGATTAAGGGAATAAGGTGGATCCTCCGTACATCATCAATAGGAATATAATGGTAGCGATGATTTTGTCAACAAAATTTTATATTTTACTATAGTATTCATTCTTGAACATCTGAACATATGCTATGATATATGTTTATGTTCCATGGCTCTCTTCACATTCACTTCCTCTTTTTGTGGTGAATTGTTCTTCTTAACATCCATCATGAACGATAAATTCATATTCCACTTGAGGACTACTTCTTGCTATGGTATTATGGTTAAACAACCTTTTTTAGTGTGACCAGATATCATACATCTCTCACATAGAAATTCATTAACATGGAAATTTTGTTTTGTTAGAAAACACTCATAACATTTTCATTCATCATGTGGGGCCTTTTCTTTTCCTTTTTTTACAATCCACAGTTGGTGTATTTTCACGTTTCCTCATTCTATCCAAATATTATGTCCAAATAACCAACATGTCATTAGTAACTATTTCTTCTATTTTGGATCATCCACATGTGTTCATCTGAGTGTCATCCAACCTAGTAGTTCTTTTAGATGTACTACCCTTCAACATCATGGATTGAAAATCCATGGTCTTCCCATATTACATACTTGAGAACTTCTTAAGAAAATTTGTGTTCACAATATTTTCTAATTTCATCCCAAGGTAAATTCACCATATATTATGGGAACTAGTTTTGTTCTTTTCTATTCAATAATGAATGCATGTTGATATTAGCATGTGACAAAATATGTGACCACTTCCATTGCATACAACACATATGTAATAAATAATTCAAAATATGTTTATAGTAAATAGATGCTTCTTGATCAATAAATATTGCTTCTTCTTCTCTGTAATCCTCCCCCATAAGGCCATCTTCTTCTTCTCTTTTACAATTTGCTGTTTGTACCAGAAATTTAATACATAATTTCTAAATCTGTTTCTGCATCAACATTGACCAAAAAATCTCGATTTATTTTTTTCTATTGTATATGGTTGTTCCCCATCCTTTGTAACTTTTTTATCCCTATGTGGGTAACTAGATCCCATAATATTCTTCCTATCCACTCTTTCCTTGGTGGTAGGTTTTTTATCTCGTTTATTCATCCATACATGTCCATTACATGTCTTACAACCTGCACCCATCATGATAATATTTTAAAAGGCCTTAACACAAGTTTGAATGGATGGTACATGGTCATTCTCAGCTGTATGAGATAGATCATAAAAGGATGACATAATCTTCTTATAACATGTTGGAGGTCTATCAGCTTTAGAATCCACTATAGAGCATTGAGTAGAAACAACAACTATTTCCGTATATTGTGAAGTCTCAAGGTATGCCTTCTCAAGATTGACCAATCAGGCATCCAAATCATGAAATTTCATATTGAGGATAATTCTACGGTATTCAATCATAATCTACTTCTCTACCCAAACATTATTTAATATGAAAACCTCTTATTCATGTAGCTTTCCATTTTTTTGAATCAAAGTGACATGTTCCCTGATCTTCATTCATATTTCATCTAATTATAATGCCTTGACATCAGTGTTCTTTTTTAATTTCTATTCAAGAACATGGATATTTTCTTAAAGTGAAATTTTGAATATCCCTTTCTCTTTAGCTTCTTTTATGTGTTTGAGGATCTCATTTCAGGTTCCCTTTTTGTTTCCTCAAAGGTTACATCCTTTTTAAAGAGCATATAACATTCTATTAATTTTATTTTCAATCATTCCTCAGAATAATATGATTCTATCCTTATATAGGTGAGTTCTACCAACATTTTTTAAATAATCCACAAACAAGGGATTATCTTTATTTAGGAATGTCACACAGAGAATTTCTTAATCTATAAACTAATGGTTCGTGTGATGCTGTACATTGATCATCATCACCAATTGTGTTGTTATCCATATTTAGAGGATTACATTCAATGTTTCAAACACTTACCTCTTAATCATTTTAATTTTTTGAATTACATGTCGTGTAAAGGTTATTATTCTATTTGGTTGAAATTGGATTTTCCTACAATTTACATTCCATGACGGATATATTTTCATTTTCAAAAAGGGATTGAGGTCAATATATTGTATCTTCTTTAGATAAAAGGGACTTCTTAAACTATCTATTCTCTTTCTTTTTTATTCATCATAGTCTTTCTAGATAATGACATCTGCATAGAGATAGAAAATATTCATTAAAACTTCACTTCAGTATTGACTAAAAAAAGAAAACTAAAATACTCAATTGAATAGAATTACTATGGAGTATACAACAGAAATGATCCTTTAGATTTAATACCACTTGTTGGGCCTTAGGACAATGTGAGAAAGGAGGGGTTAATTAGGGTGTCAAAATTTTCTTATTTATACTATGGATATTGTTCCAAAATTAGTAGGAACTTTTTAAACTAGTACGATGGATACAAATAGAAATCAAACATTCACTTGCAAAGAGACAACACCAAATTTTTAATTGGTTCACCGCTAAGGGATATGTCCAATGATCATATAATGATAGAGTTTCTGTCGCACTAAAATACACTAATCATAAATATCTGTGGAATACATAGCTTTGGTCACAATCACTCTATTCTAGGCTCACTTCCATTACAAAATTTCACGGATAGCTAACTGCGTCCCTCAGAACACTTCCGTCAACTCCCACTAGATCACTACCTTGGGGGAATTCATTCTCAGTTTATCGACATTAAGGTATATTAATTTGATTTTCATTGTGTTCTTTATCTCTATCCATCATGAGACTCACCATCCATCGAAAGCCTGAGTTGAGGCACAATAAAAACCCTGTCCACATAAAATTAATATTCAAAAAAATCTTTTCACAAAAATCCTTCATGATGCACCTTCACGATGATCCTTCATTATAAGGCTCACTCCTTCAGAATTATCCCTCCTCTACAATTATTACTAATTTAAAAATCACAGTACTTCGTAATTCTCAATCGCCATTGTAGAAAAAACAATCATCATGAAGAACACTACCTTCGTAGAACAACCTTCCTTCGTGAAGATCCATGACCCAATGTGGTAAATCCCATCTTCACGGAGTACGTAACCCTTAGAAGCATTATCTTCGGTCGAGAATTAAATATTATTTTTTTAATGATCAAGATTTCATAGAAAAATTGTTTCATGGATCACCCCTTACTTCAATAATAAGAGATATTTGGGAATTTCCTTGAAAAGTTCCTCACAAATGAAGAGGGGTAGCAGCTTATTTGTAGGATCGACCAGCTACAAAGCTCCACCACCTCAAGAGTTATTTTTAGATTGGTCAAAAATTTCTCTACAACGTACCTCCCATCCAAATGATCAAATGAAATTCATCGTTCACAATTCTTGTCATTTCCATGGATCCTTATGATAAAAAAATCCTTTTGTGCCTCTGTGATACTCACTCACAATGCACCGTTTCCCATATTCATGAAGATCATTATCATGATATTTATGTATTCTTGAAACAAAATTCATGAATCCTATATCTATGAAACCCACGACTTTTCAATGTTTTCATAAGGTCCTCAAGATAAAAAAATTTCACAATTCTTACCATTCTCAAAATTTTGGATCCCCAAAATTTTGAAAACAATTGGAAATGATTCCACCTCCAATACAACATTTTTCTTGAACTGTATGATCCATTTCCTTTTAATCACCATGATCATCCTTGTGAGGATTGACAACAAAGACAAACCACGCTCCATTTATTGCAAAGAATAGCCTTGGTTCCCATATTTACATAATTAAAAAGATTTAATATTTCTATATATATCATATCTATTTATTATATATAGATATAGATTCTTTCATTAATGGTAATTATTAAAAAAATGATTTATGTTGTTCATAGAGAGGGTAGGACGTACATGCACATGATTGTTGTTTTCACTTTTAGATAAATGGATGAAAATAAAAATAAATAAAAAATAATTATCAAAGAATTATTATTATATAATATTTATCATCAATATTTATTTAATGTTACCTTATCACCATCCATTTGAAGCTAAAATGAAAAATTAATTGCATCGCTTTGTGGTGGCGATAGGCCATACATACACATGAGCGACAATATAATTTTCCATTAGATGGGAGTGCAATAAGGTTGATATGATATTATAATTAAAGAAAAATAATTATATTTTAGATATCGATATTTCCCATTAAATATATTTTTTAATCGTTTTTGAATGGTGGATACCTAAAATAATTCTTCTCACTTAGTGGAGGCGGTAAGTCATATGCACATATGAGAAATAATTTCACTTCCCATTTGATGATATAGATGGTGAATAATGGATGTTTAATAAGAATAATAATATTTAATTATATTTATTATACTAAATTTGTTATTATTTTATGAATCCAAATGTTTGGACGAGTTAAAATTAGACATATAAAAGTGATCATTTAAGGGGATTTTATATTCTTTGATAAGAGCCACTTTTCTATATCCTCTTTAGTATCATATAATTGGTTCTATAGAATAAATGATACTTTATAACATGGATAATGATTTTTTGAGAGATTATTTTTGTTTTAGGTTGAGATAAATGTGTCAAAAGTGGCGAATAAGTGATGGGAGGTAAATGCCTTCTATTATTAAGGAGAGTGGTACACATGTAATTTGGAAATGTTTTAAAATATTATAATTTCACTATCATAGAAAATGGATCCAAATGAATTATATTCAGTGGTGATATGGAAATAGTAAAAAATAAAACAATTCAATGTGGTTTATTTTAGTTTTTATGTCATTTTAACCCCTATCTTGTTTGATTACCCCCGGTTAATCTATTTTTACCTTAACCATAGTGACACAGTTTTACTATCTTTATTATATATTATTAAAATAATTAAATCAGGAACATTAAAAAATATGTAAACGTTTATTGAAAATTATGAAACAATTGTAAAAAATTCAATTAACATGATTGGCATCATTTAATTATGAATTCAAATCCAAATGGGAAACAATTTTTCAGAAATTATGTTTTCTTAGGTATAAAAAATGTACTATGAAAAAAAATTAATTATAATTAACCTTGTTAAATTTTTAATAATTTAAATGAAGTAAATCAACAATTAAAACAATATTTGATAACAAATATTATCCTTATAAATGTTATAAACATAATGAAATTTTGCAGAAAAAATAAATTGTTTTCACTTTTAATTAAAAATAACCAATTTTTTAGGGACTTCTGAAAAAATAACTATTGTTTTTAATAATTCAGATTATTCACCAGTTTTGTGACCAATGTGTTTAAAAAATTTGATGGATTCGGTATGTACTTCCTCACGTGAGATATATAGAGTACATATAGACCAAGAGAGATATTTTCTAGAAGGACCATGCGATAATATATTGTCCTAATATGATCATGAATCTCAAAAGGGAAAATATACCTATGTAAAAAAATTTACTTAATTTATATCGCATTAAATTAATATATAGTGAAATTTATATATATACACTCTCAACAAAATCAAACTATATATGTCACTAATGATAGTCATCATAAATTTTTTACTTACTCTAATATTAACCCATGTGATGTTTAAAGCAACTAACCATCGCTTCCATTTACTAAAGAATAATATGTCCCAAAAGCATTTCTTATTCAAAACCATTTTTTCACGTTTCAGTTATACACTTATTTGTTAATAATTATTTATAAGGAGTCATCTGAATACTTGAGTTAGAGATATTGTTTACTGAGATGAGGGGTTGATTCTAACCATCTTCAAAATCCATTATGAAAGATATCAACATTTCTTATATAGTGTGACCAGATCTCTTATACTGAAAATAATACTAAGGATGATAGACAATGATGAAACAAAATTTTATATCCAGATCAGGTGGAAGACATCGTCTGAACTTTGAGATAAACCTTTTACCATAATCAGATAATGTAGAACATGGAACTCTATACAACCTTAACATACCTTAACATATATTATTTATAGTTCATCAAGAGATAAATATTATCTAATATAAATAAACTATAATATAGTCATTTGATGGTCAAATATAACCCAAATAAAACAATTTCATTTTGATTTGTTTTGTAGTACATTAACAAAATACATGGTGATTTTCCCCATTTCTATTCTAGTATGGGCAATAGTTATAACATCACATTAGACATTATTCTCTCATCCATGATGTGTTGACATACTAGGAAGTGAGATATGTAATTTTTAATATCCCTTTTCATATTTTCCCACCATAAATACCCATTTAGATATCTACACTTCTTTATTATTCTAAGATGAATAGTGAATGAAGTATGATTATATTCGTCCAAAAAATACATATTTATATCATGTATTGTTGTGAAACAAACCTATATCTTGAAACAAATCATTCCATTATGATCAAGGATGAACTTAGGAACAATCCTCACCTACATATGTTATTATATCTTCATTTTTTCCCTTATTTATCCAGTTATGGGAGGATTGTTGAAAATTAATATAAGAAATAAAAGATATATCCATATTACTCTTGACATCACTATACTTCTTCTCTAAATCCATAAACATTAGATCAATTCCAATCTTCATCATAGTTATACTAGCATGGTCTTTTTAATATAGAAAAACAACTACCATATTCTCCTTCTCAATTTTGTAATATATTGAGAAATTATAATCATTGATAAACACTAAACATCTTCTCTAGTTCATATTTAACTCATTATTTATAAATATATATGTGAAGAGATTATTATTACTACATATATAACAAATTTTTCCTTATATATAATGCCTCCATTTTCAACCATGAAAACATCACTGCATCCAACTACATATAATGAGCCATGTAATTTGTCTAACGAAGTTTTAATTAGAGAGAGGCATATGCTATTACCATGTCATTCTACATGAGGAAAAATCGTGGTCCCTTATTTGATGCATCACTATATATCACAAAACCCTTATCCTCTATACGACTGTCTAAGCATATGCACAAGGACCAAACATCACTCCATTTTTAGGAAAATATATTCACATTATTCTATCCACAAGAAAATAACCCCCATTCGAGTCAAATTTATGATTGGATTAGATGTTCCAATTAAATATCTAACAAATTATCAGTACTATACAACAAACTAAATTAATTTAAGGATCTTAGTTTCCGTGGTTGTTCTAGTACATGACATAGTAATTTTCTTCTTTGAAGGATCCACTGATATACCCTCACCTCATATTACATGACACTATAATGAAACATTTTGAAGCCAAACTCACACTGAGTAAATATATCATACAAATTCTACTTCATCACAATTTTTATAAAATTATCAAATAATATTTATTCTATTCCATTCACATATAATATATAACAAAATCTTCAATAAATACTTCCTCAAACTGATCAATTTAATGTCTATATAGTCTATTCATTAAACCCCTAAATATTGAATGATTATTGGAATGTTTAAATGGAATTAATATAAATTCAAAATGACCACAACCTACACAACATGCTATATTATGTATATCCTCCCTTATTAATACTTAGTTAATGATACCTAGATCAAAGTTCAATCATTAGTAAATATAGATATCCAAATAAATGATTAAACCGATCAAATATATAGGGTAAATGATAATATTTCTTAACAGTTATTTTTTATGATCCTAAAAAATCAATGCAAAGACACCATAACCAAATTTTTTTAATAAAATGAATTGGATTATCCCATGGCGGATAACTTGTCCAAATTAATCTCATATCAATATTCTCTTATAGTTACTTCTTCAATTCCTATACCTAAATCAAGTCCATTCTCTATGGATTCATAGAAAAATGTTTTCAATTAGAATGAGTCTTGGTGAAAACAAAACAACATGATTAGGGGATAGACTAGGTATATCCTCAAGAAGTAAATCATAATATTTCCTAAAAAGATTTACATTTTCGATTTTGAGTTTCTCTACAACCATTTGAGATAAATATACCTAATTAATTGGTATAAGAAAACAAATACTGGAAATAATTTTCACTGGGTGTTTAGGTGCTTCATCTCATATATAGATGATTGAAGGTTGATTCAGGATATCAATGTTATCTTCCATTACATGAAAATTGATAGTAGATCTATATTGAGAGTGAAAAACCATATCCATAATTACATCAAATTCAACTAGAGAAGGAATAAAAAGATTCCAAAGAAGATTCTTCCCATACACATCTATGTGAGAGGAGTTATGGATATACAATACATTCATTCTACCATCATGATTTTTCACTTTCATCTCAATATATAATCATTCAGGTGGTGATGTGATACCTCTTCATATTAATATGATATATAAGAGCGTAAAGAACCAGTATCAAATAAAAAATATTCAATCCTATAGTGGATGATAAGTATACGTTCCACGGTGACTCTAGGAACATTCACATTGGCTATAACAATTTATCATGCTTGTCCTTACCACATTGGTATCATTTTTTATGTTCCCTGGATGTTTTGGGAATTGGATTGAATAGTTCCCATGCATCTTAAAATTGAGATATTTTATTTATATTCATTATACCTTACACTTTCATTCATGAGAATGATGGAACACTTATCCACACATGAATAAAACTTGTTTCCCTTTTAAGAACATACCAGTTTGTTTCCTTATACATGTATCATTATTTCAAAAATTTGATTTCCCATATAATACTTATTAGATTTTTTCTCATCCATCCTACCTTCAAATCCATAACACTTGGGAAATTGTTTCTTTAGATTGATACCACATTATATTATATAATCATATAATTTATCTTTATACTAGCTTTATTTGATGGATTGGAAAAATCTCAAAAAATAAATGGTCAATCATATCCATTGTATTAAAAACATTATAACATCCCTGATTCGGAAGCCACTAAATCGATGCCCCGTGTTGGCTCACAACTTGTCCTGAAGCGTGTTTCCCCGTACACCAGAGGTTGCTGACTAATAGAAAGAGTTTAATAGCATACATGGGGAGACTATAACCTCTTTAACAAAGTAATTCATAGTAGAAAACAATTTAAACAGTAGAAAAAATAGGAAAAAACAATCACATGAATAAATAACTAACTCCCAATTTGGGTAAAACTGTATACAATAGTAAATATGTCATTCTATGCAACAATGAAATGTGAAAAAATAACCATAGAAAGACAAATATAATAATTCCCAAAATGGTCTGGACTCCAAGTCTGGAACATCATCCAAACATGTCCCATTTCCATTTCAACTCGAAATCATATAGACCTTGCCCTTTCCCTGACCTACAAGCATGAAATATTCTCGGGTACCCAATGGTGGACTAGGCAGTGTTTGAGTATAACACACTAGGCTACCAGCATTTGTGTCTACAAACTATACATCAAAAGTTGATAGTGCATTCAACTGATAAATAATTGAAAATAATGGCAATAATTCGAAAGCCCATTCTACACTATGCTTCTTTAAATTTTACTACCATTGAATCTGGGGTCACTACATAGAAATTTCATAGTTTAAACTACCTTTTTCATGAGTTTAATATATTAGGAATGTTCAATATTCTCAATCATATGGGAATAAAAATCAAGTCCTATATTAGCTAGAATCACAAAATAAGGACCTCATAATCCTCTCCACGAAGCCTTAGTCCATGAGGGATGTTACCATTATGGGAATAGAACTCTATCCCCTTCCAAAATCCTTTTATTTTTGTGTACATCTAGAACCTCATTCCAACTCGACTCATTGGCGTAGAACCTCAAGTCTATTCCCCAATATAGAAAGCCATGTGTACATGATTATTTATCATTCACTACAATAAACCATATCACAAAAATCATAGATAATATAACTTACAACATCATGAAAATATCAATAAATAGGAAATTAACCTTTTTCCTGAATGAATTTACACATTAATCAATTATATTACACAACCATGTATCCACATTCCCATTTCCATTGCCTATTTCACTAAGAATATTCATGTGTACACAGGATTCCTTATCATATTCTAATTTTTTCCATTTAACACATTTAAATGTCAACCAAAAAAACCTTATCCTTTAACCACATTAGACACAACTAGCCAAAATTAATTACAACTCATTACATAAACCAATTATCATACCCATTGTGTCTCTATATTATTATAAGTCAATTTCACACCTTACATTTCTGTTAACCTAATTGGGAGGGCCGACATGCCCCACAGGTGGCCCTAATTTTGTCAAGCCATCCTAATTACATTCAACAGGTATCAAGAGTGGTTCAAATAATTATTTAGACACCCAATACACCATATATGATAAACAACATCAACAAAACATCAAGTATGGAAACAATAATGAAACCCTACAAGAACAAATCAATGAAATATATTTGGGATATAACTTATAGACCACCCACCTTGAATCTATTAGTGAACATACTCTTAATTGAGACCTTAGATATCATTTTAACCAAACCTTGGAGCCTCGTCCAAAGTCTCACTCTAAATAAGGGGATTTATAACTTCGGAAGGAGATAGAGAAAATGTGTGAACCATAACCCAAAAAGAGAAAAAATAGGAGATTAGACATATTAGGATATTCAATCTACAATTGATGACACTCTAAATGACCTTGTATTGAATGAGAATCACCCTTGGGAACTATTTGGCGATTTAGCTCATTTATAGGCTTGCTAGAGGGGAGGAGGAGGAAAATCTCAAGTAGAACAAAAAAACTCTATAATGGGATTTTTGTAATTTTATAAATGTTTTTAGGCTACATGATTTACCCGTATGGTTTCCAAACTGTGCACAAACTGTGCAGATGATTCTATCCAAATATACCCCCTCGCACATTTTAATGGTATTTCCTTACAGTTTTCACTAGCCATGTGCAATACATGCAACATTCCCATAAACTCTTTTTTCATCATCCTTCATGGTCTGAACCCCCAGAATACCACAGGGTCTTCACATGATCTTTGGAAAAGAGTTATTCAAAAAAAGGAAGTAATTAAACTAAAATGTAAGTAAATCATACCTTATGGAAGAAAATGGGATCTTAGAACCTTCCCACCTTATTAAGGATCTTCCTCGAGCTTCTCTTCATGAGCATCATTGAGATTTCAATGGAAAGTGATCGGGACACTAGACCCGCATATTGGAATCTCTCTCCTTAGTTTCTTCCTGAATATTTCCATGTTTCAGAAAAAAATGAACCAAATGCACCACCTTTCCCCTCAATACCCTCTCACTATGATCCACAATATGAACCTGGTGCTCCACAAAGGACGCATTGGCCTCCTGCTCGACATCCTCAGCATTTATCAAATGGTAAAAATAAAGGGCATACTGTTAGACTTGTGAATCAGAGAAAAAATCATGAATCCCTATATACCATTGTGGAAGGGCTAATCAGTAAGCTACCAGTCTAATCATTTTCACTATCTCAAATATCCCCCACATAACTAGGCACAAACTTACACTATTTTTGGATACAGAAGAGACCCATCAGCAGCGACACATGAAAAAAGACACTATCACCCACCATAAACTCAAGAGGTCTATGACAGCGATAAATATATGAATTTTTCCTACTCTGGTCTGTTTCCAAATGCATCTGAATCAATCATACCTTATATGACGTCTCCTGTACAAAACTCGGTCCTAACAGATCATACTCCCTAGCCTCTAACTAACAAAGTGGATATCTACACAGTCTCCCATAGGGTGTATCAAATGGATCAATCTGAACTATATCCATGAAGCTACTGTTGTATGAAATTTCAAGAAGCTATAAGTTCTTTTTCTATGAAACACAAAAATCCAGAACACATGCTCTCTACATATCATTTAATTATAGAATTCAATTCTCTAACAACCTGTCACTCTGCTGGTGGTAAGCCATACAGAAAAACACATGGGTACCTCGTGCCTTCTATAATCCCTTATAGAAGTATAAGGTGAAATGTGGATTACGATCCGAAACTATGGTTCTCAGCACACCATGAAACTGTACTATTTCTCAATCATACAAATCTCCAAAATGGTCGACTTTATAGGTCTACTAGATCATCATGAAATGAGCCACATTAGTCAGCCAGTCTACCACCCCCAAATAGAATCATTCTTATAAGTCATCCTCAGAAAACACACTACAAATTCCATCATGATATCATTCCACTTCAACTATGGAATAGGTAATTATGACAAAAACCCACCAGGACACTGAGGTTCATCCTTAACCTTCTCAATGGTAATCCATCGTGCCAAGAAACTTGAAACATATTTCATCACTCTCAGTAATAAAAACTAGCTATGAATATCATGGTACTTCTTAGTCAGGCCGAGATGTAGTCCCCACTTTGCACCATGAAACTTGTGCATAAGCTCCCCTTGTACACCTACCAGCACCACAAAAAAACCATGAACATAAACTACTCCATAATCACAGAAAGCCAAACCAGAAGGCGACTCCCCAACTTTAATACATTCCTTCATATCAAAACACTTCGGATCTACCAGTTGACTCTCTTTAACTCATATCAAAAGTGCGGACACAACTTCTATATGTTCCAGGTTTATCTACCAATTCCCATCCTATACCTCCAAATGCATCTCATCAAAAAGGGTTATAATCTATCACTCTAAACTGGATTCTTGAAACATTGAATTCCGAGTCATCTAGCTCAGAGCATCAGTGACAATATTCTCTTTCGTAGTTGTGTACACCAACTAAAAATAAATACACGGCAAGTACTCGACACACTGTCAATATTGAAGATTAAAACCCGCCTGGGAGAAGATGTATTTAAGAATTTTATGGTCTATAAACACCATGAAGGGTTCTCCATAAAAGTAATGCCTCCAAAACATTAAGGCATAAACCATAACAGCTAACTCTAAGTGATGAGTATGATAATTCCTTTCATGCGTCCTCAACATTCTCAACCCATAATCTTCAACCCAATCATCATGCATCAAAACCTCCCCCTATCCAATGTTAGATGCATCACCGAACAAAGTGTACCTCTTATCTGGTTTAGGAAATACCAAAATCAGTGCAGTCTTCAACCACTTCTTCTGCTCCTGAAAATTATTCTCAGAATCCTATAACCAATATGACAATACCCCCTTCTTGGCTAGACTAGTTAGAAGCACTTCCAAATGAGTTAAATATCTATGAAACCTTCGGTAATAATTGGCCAATCACAGAAAACTTTGAACATCAGATTTTTTTTGAAATACACCCAATACAACACAACCTACTTCTGTTCTAGATCCACTGACACATCTAACTCAAAAATGATTTTTCTTAGAATGTGATCATCATTAATCCAAAATTGAAATTTTGATATCATGTCGCAATGTCTATTTTTTCATAGTGTAATCAAGATAATGTCAAGATGTTTGGCATGACATTCATGAGTTCTAAAGTACAACTTGATTTCATTAATGAGGACAACTACTAACTTATATAGATATGGGTGAAATATACGGTTCATCAAGGACATGAACTCCTCTAGTGCGTTGCTCAATCCAAACAGCATCACCAAAAATTCATACAACTCGTACTGGCTTTAGAAATCAGTCCAAGTTATGAAAAATGACTGACCCTCATATGAAGGAATACTGATCTCAAATCAATCATTGAAGACACATAGGCACCTATTAGTTGATCAAATAGGTCATTGATTCCAAGAAGTGGCTAGTGGTTTTTGACTGTCATCTAGTTCGGCTTCTTATAATCGACACTTAGCCTTAGTGATCTTTCAGCCTTCTTAAAAAACAACACCAAAGATCCCCATGGTGATGTACTAGTAAATATAAACCCCTTAAGCTACAATTACTCTAACTGAACCTTCAGTTCTTATATCTCTGCTAGTGCCCTTAGATATGGTGGAATGGAAACTAGCTCCGCTCTTCGAAACAATTCAATTTTTAAATCAACTTCTCTATCGAGTGGTATCCCCAAGAATTCCTCAGGAGACAGATCCTAACACTAGTCCATAACAAAAGGGAGACTTTTTGTCCTTTCATCCCTTAATCTAATATTAGGCATGTAATTTGGGCTATGAGTTCTCCTATCTACTAGTATATTGGCCCTGTGCGACCCGCTCGAGTATTCCACTCACCACGAAGGACGTAAGTGCTTCTGTCGGGATATGTGAGCATTACCCGACATCATTAAGAATTGATACGTACTTGATATAACACCATCCAATCCATTACCAATATTAGGTAAAATCCTAACATTTATAGGAAAAACATATCCCATAGAAAATGATACCCACCAATATCATGAGCACAACACTTACACTGCCTGATAACCTCAACTCGTACCCTAGTGGAGTATCAAGAAATATAGCCCCGCATGTTGTCTCTACAATTAAGCTCAACACAAATATGAAATGAGTTGAAATAAATGAATGTGTAGTACTTGTATCGAATAAATCCCATGAACGTGTGGAAGCTACTAGAATTTTACCTCAAAGAGTAGATGGTCCCACCTCAACACCATCAGGAGTTGTCTGAACTGCATTTAGATAACCTAACCTTTTTCCCTAGACTTCATCATGAGTACCCTACACTGCACTGCCCTATTGATAAGGATGATCACGCCCTAGATTTCCATGTCCATCGCCTCTACCAGTATGACAAGTGTAGCTCCAAATGCTTTCTAGATACGGTGTAACCGACCCCCTACCTACACTCTGAATCTTCCATAGACCACCATCATTCAATAACTTTTGCGGGTTCTTGCAGAACCTCTGAAGGTGGCCTTGCCTGATGCATGCTCAGAACATGATCGGTAGGTAGGAACACAGGGCACACTTGTGACCCAACCTTCCACACTGATAACAGAATACCTAGTCTCTACCCTGGGAAGATGAACCCCTCTTCTGAAAACTTTGTGTCCATCCACCATCTTAAATTATTCCAAATTGGTGCTTCTTACTATCAGAAGCCACACCACATGATCACCTTGTCGGTGCCACAAGTTCACTACTGGATTCTCCATTCAGGTTCCTATCTTATATAAGGTCTATATTCACAACTTTAGAAAACATTTTCAGACAAATGATATTCACCTAAGACAATATGTCATGTCTCAGACCATCCTAGAAGCATTTATCCATAGCTACCTCTCCTCTTGTAAATGCCAGAACGATGTGTCTTATATCAATGAAATGACTATCATAGTCCATTAACGACATTTTCCCCTAAGTCAACCTCTTAAAATCCATAGAGTTCTCCTAACTCAATGTTTCTGGGTTGAAGTGCACCCAAAACATCTCTTTCATGTCCTTCCACGTCATTCCTTCAGTCTGCTCCGTCTAAACCATGATGTCCCACCAACGCTTTTCCTGACCTCTATGTGTATAGGCTACCAAATTGGATATCTTATTGAGAGGAGTCACCATATGGTCAAAAATATTTTGGATGAACTCTATCGAAAACTTTTCTACCTCTGTCTCACCCTCTCTAGTAATGGTCAGAGGGTGTTGTAGAAGAAACTCCACTATCAGATCAAATATACTCGATGCAGCCCACCCTAAGCCCCATTCAATCATTAACGTAAAACAAGAAAAGTTCTCCCAAAAAATTCTTCACTATATTCTTGGATCACCATATTATCTTTTTATTCAATCGGAGGAGCATTCTAAGCAACGTTCTCTTATCGCCCAACCGACACATGTCGTCATGGTGGAATTTCTCTAGAATTCCAAACATGAGATTTAGAACACAACCATAATGGTTTTATGAGGAGGAAATAAATATATGTAGGATAATCATTTTCCACAACCGAACTAGTTCAAATGCATTACCCAAACGATCTCACTTACAACCATATTACATCCCTTGGCTCTCTCTCCTAAGGCCATCGTTAACACGGGTATCTAATTCACACTATTACAAGCCTTATATTTTACCCATTTAAAATTATTTTGCATATTCATATTTACTCTTACAACATGTTAATACACATTTTATTCTTTGTTAAGATCAAAATTATAATTAACACTTACCCTTTTCACATTATTTTTTACTCATTCATACAATCCCATTAGGATTAATTTCATTAACTTTTAAAAAAACAAATGTATCTTATCCTTTATATCCCACACTCGTATCCAATGTGTGTGCCTACCATGATGCATGTCACTTACCTACATAGGATCCTAGAATCATGCATGAATTCACAACCTCGTACCCCTTCATAGCCCTGAGAGAAATATCGCAAAAACATCAAATTAAACCACATGTGTAACACCCAATGGTGAAATGTCAACAAATATAACAACATGAAACAAGAACAATAATCCCCTCCCAGGGTATCTTGGGGTTTCCAACATACATGGGATACTTAATCCTAAGAAGGAGCTCATTTCTGATGCTCGAAACTTTCCAATATTCTTATCTACCATTCCCCTAATAGTATGAATGAGAAATAACTCCTCTGATACAACGTTGTTACATTACTGACCCGGAATCCACTAAACTAGTGCCCCTAGCCAGGTCGCCCAATGACCTCAAGCGTGCCTCCCAATAAGCTAGAGGTTTCCAACTAGATGCGATGGAATAATAGGATATCTTGGAAGACTATACCATCTTTACCAGAGTAAGCCACATCGAAAAAATATCTATGAAAATGAGAACAAATAATCACATGCATAGATAACAAACTCCCAATTTGGGTACAACCATATACAACTGTAAATATGTCATGTCTGGCCACAATTCCATGTGATCAAAACTGCAATGAAATAAAAACATAAAAATTCCCAAAATGGTCCAAAATCAAAGACTGGAACCTCTCTCATACATGTCCCATGTCCAACTCAACTCCCTAGCATAGGACCCTTGACCTTGCACTGACATACAAGCGTGCAATCTTCTCGGGTACCGAGTGGAGGCCCGAGAAAGGTGTGAGTATTACTCAGTTGGAAACCCCCAACTGTGTCTAAAATATATCCAGCAAAAGTAGATAGTGCATTCATGTGATAAATAATGGAAAATAATGGAAAACCATTCAATATTTCATTCTAGACTATGCTCTTTTAAATTATGATACCATTGAATACAGGACCACTATGAAGAAAATTCATTCAATAATCATCCTTTTTCTTATGTTCAATGGATTAGGCATGTTCAATACTCTCATGCATAAGGGAATAAAAAACAAGTCATATCTCACTATTCATCACATTATAACAACCTCGTAATCCTCACCTAGAAGCCTTAGTCATGGTGGATTGCAACTGTTAGTGGAATAGAACACTATACCCATCCCTAACTTGTTCATTTAGGGGTAGAGCTAGAACCTCGGTCCAACTAGACCTATGGGTGTAGAACCTCAAGTCTGTACGCATTTGTACCAACACATGTTCATATTCATATTAATCATTCACCACAATTAACCATATCACAACAATCATAGCTAATATCATTTACAACAAAATTAAAATATTAATAAATGAGAAATTAACATTTTTATTCAATACATAAACAAATTTATCTTTTATATTACATAACCGTTTACAAGACTATGGGATAAATTCTTTTATACTCTTATTTGACTTTTTATAAAATAGTATGAAAGCAATCGTTCTGTTGATTTCCAAACAAGGTACTTTATGAACTTTTTTACAAGTTAAGGTAATAATGTTTTTTATCTTCTGCAACAGGTGTGACTATTTTCCAATGATATAACACCATTAAAGCTTTCCCTACAAGCCAATAAAAATATTTTTAGAATAAATATTTTCTGTTATAATTTCATAACTTTTTAATGATTTCAAAATAGAAAGAGATATTTCTCTCAAATAGTTTTGATTTCATCTATGTCAACATCCTTTGATGGATTTTACCCTTGTTTAAAGATGATTTATTATGATAAAATATTCTATATGGTATATATGGTTTTCTAATATGTTTCAATATGAATGTTTTATTTTTATACCATTCATGGTGTATGGTTAATGTATTAAAATTTCGTATGCTATTTTTAATACATATGTTTATATTAAGTTTTAAATTTTTCATATGAGGAATGCATTGGAATTTGTATGTGATGGGTGGAGCCTACAATAGCTCCTTGATGAATTGGAAGATCACATGAGACAAACTATTGACTTGGAACAAGGCTTTTAAAAAATCTTATTTTTAGTCTTGGCACAGGGCCTTGACTATGTGATTATAATGTCCAGAATTATTCATTCCATCATTATGAAATTAGATATTGATATTACATGTGATTATTAAACTAGTATAATTTACATGATAATAAGTAAATGGAATCATTTGATTTATATTTTCCATATTAGGACGAAGATTATGTTTTAAAAACAATTTTTTAGTTTTATACATTTCCTTAAATGGTTATGTTTATTTATGAAAGTTTCCGCTATACTGTTATCCTTACTAAGAATATGATCTCACATCTTTCTAGGTTTTATTTTTCCCAGGATATGAGGAAATATTTTATGGTTGGCCTTCAGGGATAGGATAAGGGATATGATTGTGGTCAATAGAGAAAAAATGTTGTTTTTGTTTTTATTTCATGATGTAATGTAAAACTTATGTTTGTATCGAGTAATTGCAATGATACTAAACTGATCGGTATTTTGGGATTTGATCCATTGTGATCATGCCAATGTTATGTAATAATGAACCATCTCTGGGAAACTGTGGTGGGGGAAATATAGGAAACCCTCTCCTCAATGAGTCTTTTAGAAGTATAACAATGTATATATTTCAATCTAGGTATTTTGGCTTCGAAATTGGGGCAAAAAAATTATTCCAGCAAAAAAGATGTCTACAAGGACTAGCCTGTTTATCTAGCCTTTAACATTTTTTTATAAATGTTTCTAAAAATAATATGTATAAAAATATTAGACATACCTGATAGATTAAAATCATAGTGTCCAAAGGTGTAATTTCACCCAACTGAAAAAAACTATATCATCAGTAAATGGAGTCATTAAAAATAAGAAAACAAAAAACTCGGTGTTTATTATATATAATCACATATATAAATTGATTAACACTATACTATGATGGATTTGTATTTTTATTAGGGAGGGGGATCAATATTTTCATACCAGGTATAATTTTTAAATGGATAAATGATTTGTTGAATAGTATACCTTTGTTTAAAATGAAAGGTAAATTTCATAAGTGATTTAATTAGTTAAATTTTCATAATTACATTTTAATGAATTATTTCAATGTATAAATATAATTAATATCCTTTGTTATATATTATTTATTGAATTATATTCCTAATGGGATTTTAATTCTATTTTACACATTATATGAAAATATTGAATACATAGTTTTGAAGAGTGAATATTTGAATGAAAGATGATACAAAATTTTAGAATTGATAAATAACAATGAAATTCTTGGGAATAATTTGGATTGTGATTTAGTAAAATTCTTTTGATATGTTATTTATATGGTTAGGCATTCATTGATTGAACGTTTTAAAATAGATGTGATATTTTAATTGTCACAAAAATAAAACACTTTTGTCTAAAGGAGGACCTTGGCGTTATTTGAATGATTATTTTCAACGAAAATTAAAATATGAAATAAAGCACTAGTTTTAATGAAGAGTATCTCAATTTATTACACACAAATTATTTTAATATGTTTTCTATGTTGAGTTAATGATACATTTATTATTAATAAATTTATTAAAAAAATTATAAATTAAGAAATTTGGAAGTGCTAACACATGCTAAAGTGATTAATGGATAATTATGTTGTCTTAGTGAATTATGTGTTTTTACGTCATTTTTTCCCATATAGACATAAATTAGATGAAATAATGGTTATTGAATAAATCAAGTGTGATACTATACTTATCTCATTATTGAATAAAGCTGAAATATAATATTAAATAGGGTTGATATGTGGATTGAATAAGGATGAACAAGACCCCCTTCCCTAGTATAATAAAGTGGAATTGAGTAAGCTTCTACACCAACACGATATTTTTATTTCTTTTTAATAACAGGGAGAAAATATATGAATAAACATATTAAGTATTTAATTTTTTTGTGGTAGTAGCAATAAATATAAAGGTGGGTATTGTACTGACCATGCATGGATTGTATTTATAATGAATTAGTAAGGTTAAAGTAGATGTCAATATGTATTTGATAAATGTGGGAAGTGATGTTGAGTTAATCCTGTTTTATATATTAAAGAAAATATGAGAACGTGGAGTTACATCTTGAATAGATTCAAGAATACCATAAATGAGAGGATTTATTATCTAATATTTAGGTCAAAGATAGTTATTATGGAGAACGGAACACTTTCTACATCAGGTTTTAAGGGAAATTAATGAGATATAAAAATGGTGAGATTTATAACCCGAGTTTAAAAGGTGTTGGACAACCTAGAGTTATAAGGAATGTTCTAGAAGTTACAGAATTAATACATGGAGAACCGATGTATGAAAACTGATGTATCATATGTTTGATGTCCTTTGGATGATGATTAGAGGAAATTTTACATTTTTCAGGGGGCCAAAATTTTGCTAAATGGGTTGTAATTTTAATTGAGTAATGTATGTACATCCTATTCTTATTATATAATGCTTATGATTTTGATAGTTACTCTATATGTGATTCATTAGAATTATTAAGAAAGTTAACTATCATATGACTTTGTAAGGACCATCCATGAATTTTAAACCCAAGACATTGAGCATATGAATTATCAGTTTTTTTCATAGTACATATCCTAACATCATACTTTGAGTAGCTAGGAATTAGACATCCATGTAAGACATTCCTAGTGCGCGACTCTACATGTAAGAATTTGATAAGAATTTTAATACTTTTCCTCAAGCATTTTACGCTTTATATATTGAGAATAAGACATTTTGGATGATGTATATAACTTGGTCACTCCATTAGACTTATAAACTTCAACCAAAAACCACATTATTCAAGATCTTCATAATTCCAATGTTCTGATGATTTCCGTATTAGAAATAGATAATTATTTGACCCCATATTTTTTCAAGTAATATCACAAAAATAGTTTCATTCAAGAAATATGAATGGATCAATATGAAGTTGATCTAAATAGAGATAGTAGATTTTATCCTTGTTCACCACACATTCACATTATCAATGCATACTACCTTTCACACAAAAAGATTTCAATGAAATGAAAATATATAGATTTTTTTGAGATAAAGGACTTTATGTTTGAATTATAAAATTAAGGAAAAAACAATTCTAAAGGTGGACTTGACTTTATTTAAATACTAGTTTTGAATAAAAATTTAAATATGAAAAAATTCACCAGTTTTAATGAAATGTATCTCACTGTGGAAAAAAGTAAACTTAATTAATTCTTTATTAAAATATTATTCTCTATAATATTTATTGGAAATATATAAGGGCATAATATGGAGTTTATATTGTGTCCTGAGAAGCCTTTAATGTTTTTGAGTCTTTGAAGAAATAAATTCAATTAAAATGATACATTTTTAGTTTATCCCAGAGTTCTTGAGTGTCAAAGAAATAAATATCATTCATATTATAATAATATATCATAGAAGCTGAGTGAAAAGAAGAAGATAATCCACTATGATTCTTTTTCATACTGATTTTGAGAATGTTAGAATGATCCAATATACCCAGACATGCGTAATTGAAGAGAACAAGGGCCGAATTCGATTATAAGAAGTGACAGAAGTCCAAGAACTATTTATGTGAAGGTTATAGAAGACCTTGAAGAACTTGGACCATGAAATGTAGTTGATACTAGTTGGAAGGGATTATTTGTGTGACAAAATGATAAAAACTAGTGAGATATTGGTCTATTTAAGTTAGTAAAAAGGCATAAAGTATGATATAGAACCATATTGTAACACCTCAAGATTTCATAGTACATTATTTCTTTAATGTAATTCAATTACTTTCACTACAGGCAACACTGAGTTCAAGCGCACCATAACATACCAAACCAGCCGTTATGAAGAGTAATACCCACTTTTTGAAATTTATAAATTTTATCTTTCAAAATGGACTTCATTTATGGATTCATAATATCAAAATTAGCTTAGGGTAAATTTTTGGTATTTTTCTGAAAACTTTCAATTTTTGATGAATAGTGAAAACATTGAGTTATAGATTAAAACCGAATTTATTTTAAATAATTATTTATTATATTTGAATTTATTTTAGGTCTAAAATAGATACATAATACCTATATATGTTCAATTTAATTTATTGGAGTCATTTTATAATAATTTTAGATATATAAATATTTTATTGAACTTTTCACCGTCTTTTACCCATCTCCTATGAGAATTTGAATATTAAAATAAAATATAATTTTACAACTTTTGTAAGTGGAATTTTGAAAATCCAAGAGACACGGTTAACATCAATTAGTAAAATGTGGTTCAATGAGATAAAAATAGTTTTTTGGTGAATAGTAACGTTTTACTTTTATTTACCATGGTTAAAAGTAAATAGGGTAATTAAGGGTAAAAATGATATTAATATTACCCTAACACATGTCCTATTTCTATTGGACAAGTGTTTATCTACCAAAAACAACCTTATGAATAAAATATTATCATTTAGGTCAACATGGATTCGATTAGGACATTTATTATTATTTAATTCAAAGAAGAGTTAAAAGAGTTGAAATCAAAGGTTAATAGCTAAAACATTTTTAATATAGGGTTATACATATTATAAATTAGATTATAAATATTTATTAGAAAGATAAAAAGCTTTCCTATATAATGGTAGTTTATTTATAATGTTTAGACATTATATAATTTCATTTATTTATGACACAATAATGATGCAGTAATTACCATATTAATGACAGAATAAGATAATTGATATTATAAATACCCAAATAAATGTAATTTGACACTTTTTAATGAACTAAAAAACTTTTCTAGGTTAATATGAAATATTAGGATTGGCTATATGAATTTTTATCGAAATAATAATGCTTTTCGGAATTTATCAAAAACAAAATACCAAATAGTGTCAAAATTGACATAAAAGAGTTTTTAAAACAAATATTATATTATTAATTGATATTATATTTCTAAAAATCTGAGGTTAGGCCAAAGGACTTATATCATGATATTTGTATCAATAATGGACCTCTTGGGGGATTATTGGAAGTTTATAGTATGTTTATTAACCATATAATATAAAGATACAAAGAGACATGGTAAATGTCGAACTTATTAACTAAGAGTTAAAACTAAATGATAAGGTTAATAAATTTACCCAAACCTGTCTGAAACCTATTGGTTGATTTTATTTGAACACATACCCACCTTATCCTCGAAATAAATCAATTTGGAGCCATTATTAACCGAATATTAATTTATTATAAAATAATATTTTATGTTTTTCCTAAGGTGTCCCTCACCCCTCTTATAAATGGGCACTCCCACTTCACTCTAATTCACACCTTCTAAGCCATTAGACTCTAACAAAACATTCCAAAATACCCTCTGAACTATCCTACCTAAATCCTAGTGTAATTAGTTTGATCATAAAGCAAATCTATGGAGCCCTTTTGATCAAATCAAAAGGAAGAACCCAAAGAAGAGGTAATGATTTCACCACCCTCTTCCAAGTTCCATTATTCTTCCACTTCCTTTTTCTTTGTTGTTTCCATTCTAAAATAATAACTTTAGTATCTTCTAGATAATTTTATGTTATTATAATTATGGTAAAACCAAATTCATTATTCTACCCATCTTTTGAATGACATGTCACCATACGTGCGTACGTACGACTTACCGTCTCCAAGTTGTGGTGTAATTGTTATTTAATACATTATTATTTGTATGGATATAATAATGAATTGTATTTGGTGTAAATAATATATATAACATGATATGAATTATGTATATATTATATACCATCCAAATTATATATTATTTTAATATCAAAAGAATGATATTTTCGCTCGTGCGTACGTACGGATTACCGTCTCCACGATGCGATGAGATTTGTTTCCAAGTTCACCATTAATCAATGATTATAAAAATATATATTACTAATAAGTAAGTAATATATGATATAATAATGCTAATGGATATATATATATATATTTATATATATAAGTATTTATGTACTTACATATATCTTATTCCCTTACTTCTGTTCAATACTATATGAAAACGGAAATAGCGTTTATGCATACGTACGGACTACCGTCTCCATAAACAGTGTTTTCCATGTCATATATATGTCTATTATACATATTTATATTCTAAATATATATGATATATAAATAATGTTTTATATTCTGGAAGTATTTAAATCATGATCTAAGTTATAAAACCAAGAGTAACAAGTTAAAACACGTACGATAAAGAGAGCGATTATTACCGGAAATATTAATATATCATGGAAATTATTATTTAATAGGTATTATAAAGTCATAAATGAATAATGTATCATATAATAAATATTAATATGGTTCTGTTATAATTTAATAACTTACTATTGTTATCATAAAAGAGGTTAAATGTACCCTCTACTAAAGGAAAGTGCAAGGTAAGTGGTTTTCATCTCACTCTTTATTCCCGTGAGATTCATGCCATATTGCCACTATTACATTTTCTATGGTGTATGTAGTTCCCATAATTTTATTTATTATGAAATAAACATTAATTTATGTGTATTTACATATTCATTGTATGATACTTCTTTTACAGGGTGTATGTTTCTTAAGTTACCAAATTGGTAGGGGTTTTTTTTCACAATCTCATTATTATCCAAGATTGTTTATGTGTAATTATTTTCTAGGACATTTTTATCATCGATGTCCATTTTCATAAAAATGATTTCAAAATTAATATTTTAAGGATTTTTGAAAGGTAATTTTTATCATGATCAGAATTTTAATAGTTTTAAAGATTTATATTTATAAATATTTTTAATTAATGTCCATGTTTTCAAAATGATTTTAAGGATTTATTTATATGGACATGAAGGTTCTGAAATGATAATTCTTTTCAAAAGTTTTGAAGTTGTATGGGACACTTTTTGTCACGACCCGTACTCGGGGCCCATGCCGTGACTACCCCAAGCCCGACTTCCATAGGCCAGGGGCTGGCGACTAGCACCAAGGCGTAAATCCCTGTAAAAGGGAAGGCATTGCCTTTGTAAAGTAAACATGTACCATAGAGTAAGCAAGCGGAAAAAGTAAACACTAAATAAAAGCTGGTACAAGAGCGAAGTGCAGAAACGTAAGTGGGCCAGTACAAACCCAAACTGAAAGTAAAGTACAACTCGAAATGGAAAACAACAACAGAAAAGTAAATCCGCAACGCCGAGTTTCCCACTGGAAATCCCACATGAAGGGTGGGTACAGATAGCTCCACTGCTCCTCGGGTCCCGCCGTCCGCTCCGAGTATGTTCCGCCCAGTGGTCCACCTCCAGGTACCGTTCTACTCTGCAAGCCTCAACCACGATCAACACTGTCCGTCGTCTGCAACCAACACAATGTAGTGCGGGCATATCCCGTGCAGGGGTGAGTATAAGATACTTAGTAGGGACCCCGAGACCCCCGAAGGTCTCCCAAAATCCACAAAGGATAAACCACAAAGGAAAGATACAATCACTAAGTAACAACTGACACTGCTTAAGTATATGCCCATACATATACCTAAGTCATCAATTCCAATATGCTCTAACCTCCGAGCCCAAGTACAACCCAGTCCACACAGGATCGTATACGTATTCCACACAGGAACACAAAACGTAATCCACATAGGATAGCACAACACAATCCACACAGGAAAGAAAATAGGATTCAACTCACACAGGTATACTTATTCGAAGACGATAGAGATGATCACTGATCCATCTAAGTCGTCGGACCCACAAACGATCGATAGGTACTAACCCTCGCAAAGACCCACACAGGATCGGTAGGAAACTAACCCCCGCAAAGACCCACACAGGATCAGACCCACACAGGATCTGTAGGTGCTGGATCACACAGAACCGCTGAGCGCTGACCCACACATGATCGGACCCACACAGGATCGGTAGCACTGATCCACATAGGATCGCTGAGTGTTGTAGTCGTCGCCGTCGAATCCACTGAGGATCTCTGTACAATCGACGTCATCACAGTAGTAGTCACAGCCAGCTCTAGGGTTCCCGCACACAGCAAGATCGTTCGGGAGGGTCCGATCCATGAGCCGAGAGGCTGATACATCAATTGAAACATAGTCCGAAGTTGATGTATCCAAAAGTTCTGTATCGTCAATAGGAACTCAACGTCGCAGACAACGCGTCAATCGGACGCCCGGTCTGAGAGTTATTGGCTTTTTTGTCCCTGGGGCCCGGTTGGTTTTTAAGGCAAAACCAACCCGACCGTACTCCACCTGTGTCCAAACCTCGGGCGTAGTATGTCAAAAGATCCATCTCACTAAGAGGAACTCAACAAAGTCGACGGCACGTCAATCGGATGTCCGAAGCTCAAGATATGAGCATTTCCGCTCCGAGGGCCCAGTTGGTTTCATGTACGAACCAACCCAGCTGAACTCAAAGTATTCCAAAACCTTGAGTGCGATATACCGAAACGACCATCTCGTTCTAAGGATCGTGTCGCTGCTGATGGCGTGTCGATCGAGGGTCCGTAGCCCGAGTTATGGGCAATTGAACCCAAACGGTCCGAAAATGGGGGTTTTGGGCCCGGGACGACCCGGCCCGAGACCCCCCGGTCGGCCCGAATCGGGTAGACCCACCCCGGGTCCGGGTCGGCACAGCCCGACATGGCCCGGCCCGGCCCGGCCTGGGTGCGGCCTGACCTGGCCGACCGGCCAGGCGGCTGAGCCATTTTGGAAAGGGGGGGCGCCTGCCCCCCATGTATAACCATGGCCCCCCAATTAAGGGGGTCGTTTTGTTCAGCCGGCTGGGGGAATTAATTCCCCCGGATCCCTTTTGTCCGGGCGGCCCACACCGGTCGGCCGGTTCTGCCGACAAGGACCGGCGACGGCCGGTCCTTCCTCCATCGCCGACACCGACGGCCCGGTACCGGCCGCCGGTCACCCTGCTCCGCCACGGCCCGGAACCGGCAATGGCTTGATTCGTCTGGCGCGGTGCGACGACACCGCACCCCTCCGCTGTGACCCCGCTCCGGCCACGGCGTCTTCGGTTTTATTCGACGTTGCGAGATGGAGTCGCGTCCTTGTTCCATCTTCACGGCGCGGCGCGACGGTGCCACGAATTACTTGCCGTGCGATTTCCACGTGGTGCGACGACACCACGCCATTCCGTCCAAACCACAAAGTATCAACAAGCATAAAAGAGGAGGGTCGGCCGTGTTTGTGCGGTCTGGCCCCCTCTCGTTAAACGATAACATTTAGTCGAAAACCACGAAGATCGACAAACTAGAATCATGAACGGAATTAATTAAAATAAATCCAATACCTCGGTTTCAAGAACGGTGCACGTCAACGAGCCACAGAAGACGAGCTTCGTGGTGGTCGGGCGTCGCCGAAAACGAACTTCGATTCTGTTGACTTCGAGGTGCGTCCGAAGAGGAAACATCATTGGAGATGTTCTTCGCATTCTTCGGCGGAGATGTTCTTCGATAAGGACGGTGTTCTTTGTCAGAGTTCGAGGTGTTCTTCATGTTCTTTGTCGAAGTTGAAGAAGAAGAAGACTACCTCAAACCCTTATCCCTTTCCTCCCATGTCTCCACCACAAGAAAAACTAACCCCAAAATAAAATAATCCTCCCACTTATTTTATTAACCCATCATAGGTTTTTGAATTTCAAGAGTTTGAAAATTCAAAACCCACATTTAACTCACTTAAGTTATTAACAGAAGATGTTATAAAATTAATGAGGAGATAAGTTAGCAAAACCTAAATGGGGGGTTTAGAGGGGTTAGGAAAGTGAGGGGTTGGGATCATGTGGGTCCCACCCTACCTTATCCTCTCAAGGATGGTTATCACAAGTGGGTCCCACCCCCAACATCCTTACATAGGATAAAACTACCAAGTGGGAAAAATAAAAATTGTTAAATTTTTATTTTCAACTACCACAAAAATTAATAACTCCCCTCGTGTAAACGCAACTCCGAAATAGGAGTTCCTAAGAAATTATCGGCGCTGCGGTTCCATCGGTGCCCTTGGAATTCGATTCCGGGCATCGTTTCAAAAGTTAGAAATTCCCGCTCGTTCGTCCACTGAATGTACCCAAGCTAAACTTCGGATAGAAATTTCAGGCACTCCGGGCCTCAGAATCAAGTGTCATCTGAAACCGCGTTCTTGTAAAATTCCAAAGAAAATTAAGAAAAAAATTTCCCTTGAATTTTATGGGTCTTTACATTACTCCCACCTCAGGGCTTTACGTCCCCGTAAAGATACATCATAACTAGGGAAACAAATGTGGGTACTGAGCATGCATCTGAGCCTCCCGCTCCCAAGTGCCCACTTGGAGGTTCTTGTGCTGCCATCTGATGCGCACTAGAGGAATCGACCGTCCACGTAGGACCCGCTCCAGTCGATCCTCGATCTCCACCGGGACCTACGCAAAAGTCGCCCCATCATCAACGTCTAGCTCCCCATGGTCAATGATGTGCGTCGGGTCGTGCACGTATCTCCTCAGCTGAGATACATGGAAGACGTCGTGCACCCGGTGCAACTGAGGTGGTAGAGCCAGGTGAAAAGCCACCTCACCAATCCTGCTGAGGACTTGGAATGGTCCGATGAAGCGTGGAGACAACTTGCTACCTCGGCCAAATCTCTTTAATCCACGTCGAGGTGAGACACGTAAAAAGACGTGGTCGCCATCCTCGAACTCTACTGGCCTCCGTCTCCTGTCAGCATAAGACTTTTGTCGGCTCTGAGCTGTCCTCATCCGCTCCTAGATGACCTGGACCTTCTCTGTCGTTGCCTGGACCATCTCCGGTCCCACAAGTGCTGACTCCCCAGGGTCTATCCAGCACAAAGGAGATCTACAAGGTCGGCCGTACAACGCCTCGTATGGTGCCATCCCGATGGTGGAGTGGTAGCTGTTGTTGTACGTGAACTCCACCAAGGGTAGGTGGTCCTCCCAGCTGAGACCAAAGTCGAGGACACATGTGTGGAGCATGTCCTAGAGAGTCTGAATGGTTCTCTCCATCTGACCATCCGTCTGAGGTTGAAAGGCCATGCTCAGACGTAGTTGCGTCCCGAACGCCTCCTGAAACCCCTTCCAAAGCCGGGAAGTAAAGTGAGCATCTCGATTGGAGACGATATATGATGGAACACCGTGAAGCCGTAAAATCTCCTGAACGTAAGTCGTCCCAACCTCTCCACTAAGCTCTGCTCTCAGATGGGTATGAAGTGAGCCGACTTGGTGAGTCGGTCGACAATCACCCAAATGGAGTTGTGACCTCTGGGGGTGCGTGGAAGTCAAGTCACGAAGTCCATTGATATTCCGTCCCACTTCCACTCCAGAACCTCCAAGGGCTGTACCAAGCCTGCTGGTACCTGGTGCTATGCCTTCACCTGCTGGAAGGTGAGGCATCGAGAAACGAACTCTGCCACAACCTTCTTCATGCCCAGCCACCAGTGCTGTCGTCTGAGATCCTGGTACATCTTCGCCACTCCGGGATGTACCGCCAAGGGAGAAGTGTGAAACTCTCTCAGCACCTCCTCCCATAAAGTGACTGGTACCAAGTTACATCCTCTGAAAAGGATGTCGTGCTCTGCTCCAAAGGTGAAACCATCAGGTGCCTGTCTTGAGGATATCTGTGCACGCCGCGTCTCACAGTCATCGTCCCACACGCTGTGCCTCTCTGACCCACTGCAGTAATGGAGGGGTGTCTATGAGTGACTGAAGTAAAGCTGTTCCATCTCTATCCATTCCTCTAGGGGCACTGGTGAAACTCTGTCTCAGATCCTGGAAGCTCTGCTGACATCTGTCTGACCACACGAAGGGTTTCCCCTTCCTCCTTAACTTTCTGCAAAGCTACAATGATTTCTTCTTTTCTGAAAAGGGAAATCCGGTCTCATCCCTTGGATGAACCACGTTCCTTGCCTAATACAGTCAATCCTGTCATGATTAGTTAATTCATGGCATGGATGATGTCGTAAGGCCTCGATGCTGCTACCAAGAGATCCAACCGTTACTCTCGCCTCCAAGGGTTGAGTCACACTGTCGGCATAAGTGTGTGGTCACTGGGTCTGCTCCAGTAAGAATCTCTCAAGTGAGGGTCAAGTCAACAGTTTTTTGACCGGAATCTCTTAGTAATAACAAACATAAGACAAGAAAGCAAATGTCACCATTGCAAGTGTCTTTTATTACTTCAACTCAAAGTACAAGGACACAAGGCAACACAAACTACGAAGCTAGAGGAATTATGGGCGAAGGCCTCTATGCCTAGAGCTAGTCACGCACTAGTCCACCCGCTTCCAGAGCTCCATGATCGTATGCTTCATCTGGCTGAAGCTGTGATCTCCCCTGAGGTCGGGGTGGACCTCCTGGTGGTGGTGGTGGTAGTGCCTCAAAACGTCGTCCACCACCTACCGCTCGACCAGCTCCTCGGCCTCGTCCACCTGCTCCCTGCGGACCGCCACGGCTGAACCTCTGCCTCTTCCTAGGTGGTTTCTCAACCTTCTGCTGCTCCTCTGCATGGCGGGTCGGGTAGTCACGAGCCATGTGGCCATGCCCGCCGCATGCATAGCATTGTCTTCCACTTGTAAGACTGGTTCTACTGCGTGTGCCCCGAACCTCCGAGCCAGTATCCTGTGGTCGTCCGCCTGTTGGTCTGGCCCACTTGGACCTCTGTGACATCTGTCTACTGCCGGCTGTAGAAGACTCCGCCACGTGTCGCCCTACGGTAGGTCTCGCCACTGGTGTAGACTCAGCAAGAAAACTCTCGATGAGAAAAGATCTCTCCAGTACTCCTGTCTGAGTCAGAATGCTGAGGGAGATCAGCGATTCCCTGATCTCATGTCTCAATCCCTTATCAAAGGTCCGGGCCTGGAAGAATGGGTCTCGTACCATGTCTCTCGAGTAGCGCAAGAGATCAGTAAATCTCTCCGAGTACTGGGCGACCGTCATGCTTCCCTGCCGCAGCTAAAGAAGCTCCTGGATGCACACCGCACGAAGGGTGGTTGGGACGAACTCCGAGCGGAAGAGGCTCTCAATGTCCGTCCAGAGAAGAGATGCCTCATCGTGCACCTGGAGCATCAATCTCCACCATCGGCCCGCTGATGCGTGTAGTAGGCTCGCTGCGAGGATCACCATGAGGTCTGCTGGTGTCCTCAAAAACCGAAAAACTCGTACCACTGCCTCCAGCCAGTCCTCAGTTATCTGGGGGTCCGTCTCCCCGCGGAACCTGGGTGGTCGATGCAACTGGAACTCATGCAGTGCACTAAGGCGACGTGCATCGTCAGCGGCTGGTGATGGAAGCATCGGTGGATCGACAGGTAGAGCTACCGCTGGTGCCACTGCTGACAAAGGGACCTGCACTGAGGCCTCGTCACTCGGTGGGATGTCGTCACACTCGACTCTCGGAACCCTAGCTGGCTGCCGTCATGGGGCCATCTTGAAAAGGAAACAGGTGCGCCACGGTCAGAACAGTATACCTGGTGAGCTGACACAAAGTAATCACAAAGAAAACATGAAACACACAAGCAATCAATGTTTTCGTGCATTAAGTTGGAAATCAGAAGTCAGGGTCCTGGTGTACGGATACGTCGGTCGCCGCACCAACACTGGACTCCATGGACTGATAACCACACTCAATACGCTAAACACTATTGCTTCACATAGAAAAGATCAGAGTCCCAAGTTCTGCGGTAGAACCGAACTCCTCTGATACCAATTTGTCATGACCCGTCCTCGGGGCCCGTGCCGTGACTACCCCAATCCCGCCGTCCAAAGGCCAGGGGCTAGAGACTAGAACCAAGGCGTAAATCTCAGTAAAATGGAAGTCATTTACTTTGTAAAGTAAACAAGTACCACAGAGTGAGCAAGCGGAAAATGTAAACACTATGTAAAATCTGGTACAAGAGTAATGTTCGGAAAAGTAAGTGGGCCAGTACAAAACCAAATTGAATGTAAAGTACAACTCGAAAGGGAAAACAGCAACAGAAAAGTAAAGCCGCAATGCCGAGCTGCCCACTGGAAATCCCACCTGAAGGGTGGGTACAGATAGCTCCACTGCTCCTCGGGTCCCGCCGTCCGCTCCGAGTATGTTCCGCCCAGTGGTCCACCTCCAGGTACCGTTCTGCTCTGCAAGCCTCAACCACGATCAACGCTGTCCGTCATCTGCAACCAACACAACGTAGTGCGGGCATAGCCGGTGCAGGGGTGAGTATAAGCTACTCAGTAAGGACCCCGAGACCCCCAAAGGTCTCCCAAAATCCACAAAGGATAAACCAAAATGGAAAGATACAATCACGAAGTAACAAGAGACACTACTTAGGTATATGCCCATATATATACCTAAGTCATCAATTCCAATACGCTCCAACCTCTGAGCCCAAGTACAACCCAGTCCACATAGGATATTATACGTATTCCACACAGGAAAGAAAAACTTAATCCACATAGGATAGCACAACACAATCCACACAGGAAAGCAAATAGGATTCAGCTCACATAGGTATACTTCTTCGAAGACGATAGAGATGATCACTGATCCATCTAAGTTGTCAGACCCACAAAGGATCGATAGGTACTAACCCCCGCAAAGACCCACACAGGATCGGTAGGAAACTAACCCCCGCAAAGACCCACACAGGATCGGACCCAAACAGGATCTGTAGGCGCTGGCTCACACAGAACCGCTGAGCGCTGACCCACACAGGATCGGACCCACACAGGATCGGTAGCACTGATCCACATAGGATCGCTTAGTGCTGTAGTCGTTGCCGTCGAATCCACTGAGGATCTCTATACAGTCGTCGTCGTCACAGTAGCAGTCGTAGCCAGCTCTAGTGTTCCCGCACACATCAAGCTCGTTCGGGAGGGTCCGCTCCACGATCCAAGAGGCTGATACATCAAATGACACATAGTCCGGATTTGATGTATCCAAAAGTTCTGTATCGTCAACAGGAACTCAACGTCGCAGACGGCGTGTCAATCAGACGCCTGGTCTGAGAGTTATTGGCTTTTTTGTCCCTGGGGCCCGGTTGGTTTTTAAGGGAAAACAAACCCGACCGTACTCCACCTATTTCCAAACCTCGGGCGGAGTATGTCAAAAGATCCGCCTCAATAAGAGGAACTCAACAAAGTCGACGACACGTCAATCGGACATCCGAAGCTCTAGATATGAGTGTTTCCACTCCGAGGGCCCGGTTGGTTTCGTGTACGAACCATGCCGGACGAACACAAAATATTTCGAAACCTTGATTGCAATATACCGAAACGACCGTCTCGTTCTAAGGATCGTGTCTCTGCTGACAGCGCGTCGATCGGAGGTCCGTAGCCCGAGTTATGGGCAATTGAACCCAAACGGTCCGAAAATGGGGGTTTCGGGCCCGGGGCGACCCGGCCCGAGACCCCCCGGTCAGCCCGGACCGGGTCGACCCGCCCCGGGTCCGGGTCGGCCACGCCCGGCCGACCGGCCAGGCGGCCGGTCCGGCTGGGCACATTGCGTTGTCCGGCTCGGCCGAATGCCGAGCCATTTTGGAAAGGGGGGGCGCCTGCCCCCCTTGTGTAACCACGGCCCCCCAATTAAGGGGGTCGTTTTGTTCAGCCATCCGAGGGAATTAATTCCCCCGGATCCCTTTTGTCCGGCCAGCCAGTTCTGCCAACAAGGACCGGCGATGACCGGTCCTTCTTCCATCGCCGACACCGGTGGCCCGGTACCAGCCACCGGTCACCCTGCTCCGCCGCGGCACGGAACCGACCATGGCTCGATTCGTCTGGCGCGGTGCGATGACACCGCGCCCCTCCGCCGCGGCCCCGCTCTGGCCACGCCGTCTTTGGTTTTCTTCGACGCTGCGCGACGACGTCGCATCCTTTTTCAATATTCATGGCGCGGCGCGACGGTGCCGCGAATTACTTGTCGTGCGATTTCCATGTGGTGCGACGACACCACGCCATTCCGTCCAAACCACAAAGTATCAACAAGGATAAAAGAGGAGGGTCGTCCGTGTTTGTGTGGTCCGGACCCCTCTCGTTAAACGATAACATTTAGTCAAAAACCATGAAGATCGACAAACTATAATCATGAACGGAATTAATTAAAATAAATCCCCAACCTCGGTTTCAAGAACGGTGCACGTCAACGAGATGCGGAAGATGAGAGTCGTGGAGGTCGGGCATCGTGGAAAACGAACGTCGATTCCATTTACATCGAGGTGCGTCCGAAGATGAAACGTCGTTGGAGATGTTCTTTGCGTTCTTCGGCGGAGATGTTCTTCGCTAAGGACGGTGTTCTTCGTCGGAGTCTGAGGTGTTCTTCACATTCTTCGTTGAAGTTGAAGAAGAAGAAGTCTACCTCAAACCCTTAGCCCTTTCCTCCCAAGTCTCCACCACAAGAAAAACTAACCCCAAAATAAAATAATCCTCCCACTTATTTTATTAACCCAATATAGGTTTTTGAATTTCAAGAGTTTGAAAATTCAAAACCCACATTTAACTCACTTAAGTTATTAAAATAAGATGTTATAAAATTAATGGGGAGATAAGTTAGAAAAACTTAAATGTGGTGTTTAGAGGGGTTAGGAAAGTGAGGGGTTGGGCTCGTGTGGGTCCCACCCTAAATTATCCTCTCAAGGATGGTTATCACCAGTGGGCCCCACCCCCATCATCCTTACTTAGGATAAAACTACCAAGTGGGAAAAATAAAAATTGTTAAATTTTTAATTTCAACTACCACAAAAATTAATAAATCCCCTCGTGTAAACGCAACTCCGAAACAGGAGTTCCTAAGCAATTACCGGCGTTGCGGTTCCATCGGTGCCCTCAGAATTCGATTCCAGGCACCGGTTCAAATGTTAGAAATTTCCACTGGTTCATTCACTGAATGTACCTGAGCTAAACTTCGGATAGAAATTCCGGGAACTCTGGGCCTCGGAATCAAGTGCTGTCTGAAACCGCATTCTTGTAAAATTCAAAAGAAAATTAAGAAAAAAATTTCCCGTGAATTTTATGGGTCTTTACACTTTTATTCAAAAATCTCTTTTAAATTACTTCCATTATAAATGTGTGACATTTAAATTATTCTATAAAAAGGATATTTCTCTCATAAAGTTTTACTCATCGTTTTCAACTATGTCAGCATCCTTTCCTGGATATTATTTTTGATTGAGGTTGATTTATTATAATACAATATTCCGTATTGTGTTGAATGATTTATGATATGTTTGACTGTCGATATTCTATTTGTATACCATTCATGGTTTATAGTTAATTTATTGAGCTTTTTTATGATAGTTTTAATACGAATGTTTATGAAATGTTTAAACCTTTTCATATGGGGAATGTATTGGACTAAGTAAGTGATGGGAGGAGCCCACTATAGCTCCTAGATGCATCAGTATTTATCATGAGACAACTAGACGTGGAATTGGCTGATGGCCTTTCCCAATTTGATATATGGTTTTTTCCAAGGCCTTAATCATTTTTAGACGTCTTGGTTGAGGCCTTGACAAAATTTTTCAGAATGTCCAGCATTATACATTCCCTCATTATGGAAATAATATTGATGGTTCATGTAGTCATTTGACTAGTATAATTCCCATGATTATGCCTTATTATGGAATTATTTACTTAGCTGATATTCTTGCCAAAAAAGTATTCATGTTTATTATTGGTAAAGGCTTGTGGTTTCAATTATTCACCATGCTTAATATTTTTGTCATTTTACGCTATTTTACTTACCCTTACTGAGCATTTCAGCTCACCCCTTTCTATGTTTTATTTTTCCCAGGATATGAAGAAGTTTTTTATGAATGACCTATAGGGATATTATGAGGGGATATGAGTGTGGTCTATGAAGATAATATGTTGTCGTAGTTTCCACTTTATGATGTAATGTCAAACTTATGAATATATATGCTGTTTCTAAGGATACGAAACTGATTGATCTTTCAAGACTTGATCTTTTGTGATCATTCCAATGATACATAATAATGCACCGACTCTGGGTAACTTGGGTCGGGGCGTTATAGTTGGTATCAGATGATGTTTAGTACATATCATGGATTCTAGCTTTAGATAAACTCTAAATAGAGCACATTACCTTAATATAGACATTGAATATTAGTAGAGACGAACTTCCTTGAATTTTGGTAATTTAAAGATTTTGTGTGTTTTCCAAGAAAATTAATTATTGTCTATATATGAGAATGTAGAGCCGGCTTTGGAATAGATGTACCAAGGGGTGAAACCAGAAAATATCGCTTTGAGCTAGACTCGAACGGGAACTGGTGCACAATAACGGGCCCTGCTGCACTCTTGGTTATGACACTCATGGGGGAAATGCTTAGGATAATTCTCGTTTTCATTACAAACCACTATGAAGGGTTTATGAGTATATACCACCTCAAGGTAAGCATTTTTTTGATTATGGAAAATATTCATAAACAGTTCAATTTACGTTAGGTATTTTACATGTTTGGAATCATGAATTTTGATTCCTAAGCTGACATAGTGTATTCCATTGTATAGAAATGGAACCTAATAGAAGGAATGTGAACTGCAGTAATACGTAGGATCCAAAGTGTAATAAGGATCATATCTTTCACTGTATTAAGCCAACATTTATAGGGGAAATAGTCTCCCATGTATTCTCAACATATGAATAAATAATATCATCTATTAATAAGATAAGTAATGAATTCTCTGAGTCTTATGGATTTGAAGGAATGTAAGAGAAGAAAATGATGGTGGAGAGAAAGATGGATAATGGGAAGTGGGAAAAGAAGGATTTTCCCATATGTGATAACTATGGAAAGAATCACCAAGGTAAATGCTTGAAGGTAATTTGAGTTTGTTATAAGTGTGGATGAAAAAGGACACCAAGTACATGATTGTAAGGGTAAAAAAATTCAAATGTATAATGCTTCATCTACAAGGTGTTGGGACACTACAAGAATCAATTTCCCAATCATAAGTGTATACCGTAAATGATGTTGATGGATAATAATCAAGTTATGATACTACCTCAGATGAAGAGGAATGACTAGTGTTCTTATGTTTTTATTATATAATTATTTCTTTTGAGTGTTGTATCAATAGTATACTAGTTACATGAATTATATAGATAAATAAGGATTGTATTTCAGTACACTTTTATTGAGGATTTAAGATTATATGGTTCCAAGAAAAGTGATTTAATAGTAAGATACACTTTTTGGAAAATACATGGTTGAAGAAATGGTAATACTTAATTTGGTCCTGATAATGAGGTAGTGATTTTGGAATAAGTTATGGTTGATTTTGGTAATTCAGGATGTTGTGGTGTTGTAAAAGAATATATGATGAAGACGTTCACATGTTATTACCTGGAAAAAAGGATCCCCATTATGTTTAACTTCCAAATAAATTTTGGAATGAGAGTTTGGATTTAAGTATTTTTGATAATTCTAAACGATGGAATGGATTAAGATTGAAATTGGATACTATTGTTAAGGTTATTTTTGGATTTCCATACAAAGGACAACCTGGAGGTCGGGCGGCAACCTGTCGCATCCGGCAAGGCTGCGAGACTTGAACCCGCAACCAAAGGAAGACAAGGGTGTATCACCTATAATTGACCCACTTAATGTCATGGATTGAATAATGTAGTTTTTTAACGGGTCTTGTAGATGAATTAATAATTCATTTTTTGTAACACTAAACAAATAGGATAAATAGAATATTTTTCTTAGTACTATTATCTTTTAGAGTGATTGATGAGTTTGTGGTAGAAATTAATTAAATGATAGAACTCTACTTGTCAAGTATATATATATGTTTTATTATCTTATTCTATGAAGAAATAAATTCTTAAACTTTAGGTGAGGAATCATAAAACTAAAAATGGTTTATACTAATACCTTATGTTTTTTTGAACCGATGATATTTTAAATCATCATAGATTGATGGCTTTGAGGTCCTCAATTCTACAATTGATTGTGATTGATGAACTCAATCAATACCTATATATATTTATTTTTTTCCACCAAATATGTCTCTCTAATTTCCACAACTGTTCTCCTAATAGATATCATAATTTGGTGGTGACTTTTCCATTCCCCTTTTCCACTTATTAAGACTAAATTATATTAACCCAATTTCAGATGTGGGTTTTCCCAGAAAGGTATTTTCTATTTTCAAACTTTTATTTTCAAACAATAATTTCAAATTGATAGGATGCAATTTATTGAAGGAGGGAAAAATGTAACACCCCAATATTTCATAGTACAGTATTTCTTCAAAGTAATTCAATAACTTGCACTACATGCAACACCTAGTTCAAGTGCACCATAAGTTACCAAACTAACCTTTATGAATAGTAATACCCACATTTGAAATTTTTTAAATTTTATCATTCAAAATGGGATTCATTTTTGGATTCTGAATATCGAAATTTTCTTACGATGAATTTTTGGTATTTTTCTAAAAACATTCAATTTTTGATGAATAGTGAAAAACACTGAGTTATTGTTTAAAACAGAATTTTTATTTAAATAATAATATTTATTTTATTTAAATTTATTTTAGTTCAAAATAGATACATTATACCTATATAAGTTCAATGCAATTCATTGGAGTCAGTTTATAATAATTTTATATGTATAAAAATTTTATTGAACTTTTCACCATCTTTTACAAATATCCTTGGAAAATTTAGAAATTCACATAAAACATAATTTTACCACTTCTATGAGTGGAATTTGGAAAATCCAAGAGACATGGCTAACATAAATGTGTAAAATGTGGTTCAATAAGATAAAAATAATTATTAGTGAATAGTAACTATTTTACTTTTATTTACCACTGTTAAAAGTGAATCGGGTAATTAAGGGTAAAAATGATATTAATATTACCCTAAAACATGTTCTAATTCTATTGTAAAAGAGTGTCTCGACCAAAAACAACCTTAGGAATAAATTATTTTTATTTAGGTCCACTTGGATTAGATTAGGACAGTTATTAATATTTAATTCAAAGAAGAGTTAAAAGAGTTAAAATCAATGTTTAATAGCTAAAACATTTTTAATATAGGGTTATAAATAATATAAAGATTATTATAAATATTAATTAGAAATATAAAATTATTTCCTACATAAAGATATTTTATTTATAATTTTCATACATTATATAATTTAATTTATTTATGACATAATGATGATGCAGTAATTACCGTATTAATGAAAGATTAAGATAATTAATATTATAAATACCCAAATAAATGTAATTTGAGACTTTTTTATGAATTAAAATAATATTATAGGTTAATATGACATATTAGTATTGGTTATATGAATTTTTTTTGAAGTAATAATGCTTTTATGAATTTATCAAAAAAAAATACCCAATAGTGTCAAAATTGACATAAAAGAGTTTTTAAAAGAAATATTATATTATTAATTGATATTATATTCCTAAAAATATAAGGTTAGGCCAATGGACTTATTTTATTATTGGTATATCATTAATGGACCTCTTTGGGGTCTATTTGATGTTTATAGTATGTTAATTAACCATATAATACAAAAATACAAAGAAACATGGTAAATGTAAAACTTATTAACTAAGAGTTAAAACTAAAAGGCATGGTTAATAAAGTGACTGAAACCTGTAAAAAACCTATTTTTTGGGTGGATGTAGACCCATAACCACCTTATCCTTGAAATAAATAAATATAGAGCCATTATAACCAGAATACTAATTTATTATAAAATAATATTTTGAGTTTTTCCTAAGGTGCCCCTCACCCCTCTTATAAAAGGGTACTCACCCTTCACTCTAATTCACACATTCTAAGCCATTTGGATCCGATAAACCCTACCCAAATACCCTTTCAACTATACTCCCTTAAACATAGTGGCCTTAGTTTGATCAGAAAGCCAACCTATGGATCCCTTTTGATCAAATCAAAAGAAAGAACCCGAAGAAGAGGTAATGATTTCACCACCCTCTTTCAAGTTCCTTTCTTCTTCCACTTCTTTTTTATTTGTTGTTTTAATTATAAAATTTTAAATACAGTATCATCTATATACTGTTATGTTATTATTATTATGGTACAACCAAATTCATTATTCTATACACTCTTTGAAAGACATGTCACCATACGTGTGTACGTACAGCTTACCGTCTCCACGTCGGGGTGTAATTGTTATTCAATACATTATTATTTGGATGGGTATAATAATGATGTGTATTTTATTTAAATAATAAATATAACATGATAAGGATTATTTATATATGATATACCATCCAAATTATATATTATTTTAATATCAAAAGAATGATATTTTCGCTCGTGCGTATGTACGGATTACCGTCTCCACGAGGCGATGAGATTCATTTCCAAGTTCACCATTCATCGACGATTATAAAAATATATATTACTAATAAGTATTTAATATATGACATATTAATGATACTGGAGATATATATATTTATATATACAAGTTTTTATGTAATTATATATATTTTATTCACTTACTTCAGTTCAATACTATATGAAAACAGAAACAGCATTTATGCGTACGTACGGACTACCATCTCAATAAACCGTGTTTCCCATTTCATATATATGTCTGTTATAAATATTTATATTCTAAATATATATTATATATAAATCATGTTTTATATTTTGGAAGTATTTAAATCATTATCTATGTGATACAATCAATAGTAACAAAGTTAAAACACGTACGATAAAGAAAGCGATTATTACCTGAAATATTAATATAACATGGAAATTATTATTAAATGGGTAGTATAAATTAATAAATGAATAATGTTTGATATCATAAATATTAATATAGTTCTGGTTTAATTTAATAACATATTATAGTCTTCAGATATGAGGTTAAACGTACCCTCTACTAAATGAAAGTGCAAGGTAAGGGGTTTTTATCTCACTCCTTATTCCCGTGAGATTCATGCCATCTTGCCGCTATTACCTTCTATGTGGTGTATGTACTACCCATAATTGTATTAAATGTGTAATAAACTTTAATATATGTGTATTTACATATTCATTGTATTATAATTCATTCATCGAGTGTATGTTTTGTTTGTTACCAAACTGGTAAGGGTTTTTTTCGCAATCTCATTATTATCCGAGATTGTTTATGTTAAGTATTTACTGGGGAATTTTTATCATCCAAGTACATTTTTCATAATAATGATTTCAAAATGAATATTTTAAGGATTTTTGAAAGGTACTCTTTATCAAGATCATAATTTTAAATGTTTTAAAGATGTATCATTCCAAATCTTTTTAATTAATGCCCATGTTTCTAAAATGATTTTAAGGATTTATTTATATGGACATGAAGGTTTTGAAATGATAATTCTCTTAAAAAGTTTGAAAGTGGTATGGGACACTTCGATTCCAAAATATCTTTTAAATTACTTCCTTTATAAATGTGTGACTTTTACATGATTTTACAAAAAGGATATTTCTCTCAACAAGTTTTACTCATCGCTTTCAACTATGTCAGCATCGTTTACTTGATATTATTTTTGATTGAGGATTATTTATTATAATAAAATATTTTATATTGTGTTGAATGAGTTATGATATGTTTGACTATGGATGTCTTAATTTTATACCATTAATGCTTTATGGTTAATGTATTTACATTTTGTATGCAAGTTTTAATACGAATGTTCATGATATTTTTAAAACTTTTCATACGAAGGATATAAATTGGACATACTAAATGACTGCTAGAGCCCACTATAGCTCATCGATGCATCAATAGGTCTCATGAGAAAACTAGACGTGGAATTGGCTGAGGCCCTTTCCCAATTTGATATACGGCTTTAGTGGAGTCCTTAATCATTTTTAGACATCTTTGCAGAGGCCTTGACAAAATGTTTCAGAATTTCCAGCATTATACATTCCCTCATTATGGAAATAATATTGACGGTTCATGTGGTCATTCGACTAGTAGAATATCCATGACTATGTTTTATTATGGAATTATTTACTTAGCTCATATTCTTTCCATAAAAGTATTCATGTTTATTATTGGTAAAGGAATGTGGTTTCAATTATTCACCATGTTTAATATTTATCTCATTTTCTGCTGTATTACTTACCCTTACTGAGTGTTTGAGCTCACCCCTTTCTATGTTTTATTTCTTCCAGGATATGAAGAAGTGTTTTATGAATGACCTGTAGGGATAGTATAAAGGGGATATGAGTGTGGTTTATAAAGACAAGATGTTGTTGTAGTTTTCACTTTATGATGTAATGTAAGACTTATGAATATATCTAGAGTTTCCAAGGCTACTAAACTGATCGATCTTTCGAGACTTGATCTTTTGTCATCATGCCAATGATACATAATAATGCACCGACTCTGGGTAACTAGGGTCGGGGTGTTACAATATGGTGGGATGACATGTAAGCATTTTTCAATGATATATAGAGATAAAAAAGACACCAATCCTAGTCTAAGGTGCTTGATACTTGAAAAGAAACAATGGACTGAACAAAAACATGAATAAGATAAGAAAAAATCAAAATGAAATATAATATATGATTAGATGTTCTATCCAGTCTGGAAAACTGAACTCATAAATTATACCACTCAACTATTGTTACATAATGTTAGAATAATGACATGAATTTCATAGGAATTTAATTATTCAATAAAAAATATTGTGGTTAGATATATGAAAAATTTATAAGAAAATTTAATTAAAAATAACATTACCATAGGGAAATATGATCAAATCAAAACAAAATAGAACAAAAAATTAATCATATGATCATTTACAAAAATATGTGGATGATACATTAAAATTGTGATGATGAAGGAAGAATATTGACTGTGTTCAGGAGATGCATGGTTCAAAGGAAGGTTAGGGGTTAGCCCTAGTGGGTCCCAGTAGTGGCAGGTGTTAGCTACAACACTCATGCACAGTATACTCACAAAAGATAAAAGATTGATATTTTAGAAGGAAATATTTTAACATATCTAGTATAGAAAAATATGAAAAAATTGGTTCAAAAATATAGTAACACGTATCATTAGAGTCATGAATGAGGAGGAGGTATGGAGGATACCTTGGAGCTGCGTCGAAGGGGAGGTGTGGTGCTTGCATCGGTGGAGGCGGATACAATTCAATATAATTATAATCAAGAATCAACTAATTTATAAATAGATATACATCATAATTAAATAATTAAATATATTTATAAATAGTAAAACATCATAGAATATACTTTACTATAATAATAAAAAACATAACTACCTAATAAAATTCCATGTATAAAAAAAATACAATTTACATCAAAAGTGACCATCAATATTAGTATAATCTGAACAATGATAACCCTCATGCACACGTACTACAGAAACAAGATCACCACCTCTCATAACGGCATCATAATCATCCGCATCAGCATCAATATATCCATCGACATCGACATCGGCATCAACATCGGTACTGAAATCAGCACCGACAAGAGGATAAAAATCTATATAATCTGAATGCATCGTCATCAAATAGGAAACAATCATTGAAGAAGCTTCTGAAGGATTTATATAATAAATGACATAAATTTCTTTTATTATATTCTCATTTCTCATTTATTGATGTTGAGTATAATCTTATAATTTTTGAGTTTCTTCTGGAGCTAATTTTTGAGTTTGATGATTGATTTTGGAATTCATTTGTTTGATGTTAACCATAACAGAACCTAAACTCAATCAAACATTGTCATAAGACTAGTGTCTACATGGATTAATCTACTTTCTAGGTTTTCACTACACACTTCCATGATTCTCATCTTTTAATAGTAGATGGAAATGATCATTCATGCCCAAATTGTAAGTTTCTATTGTGTCAATACCTTCATTGTAATATTTTGACAGATATATTAAATAAATTAAAATAAAATAATAACACAAAAATCACATTTTGTTAAATTAGAAGAAATTAAAGTATACATACAATTGTCTCTTGGGTGTCTCTATTTACCACAGTTCCATCTCGCTTTTTCCTACTCGTACAGAACATGGTAGGGAAAGGAATGTGAACCTTGATATTAAGTGACTTTTACAGAAAAAGGAAAAGAAAAAAGAGAAATTATATTTCAATTAAATTACACTAATCCAACCTAACAAGAGTCTTATTTTCATTATTATATAGTTAATATTCATATAATTGCTTGAAAATCATTTGTTCACTAATATATGTAGCACCATTTTTTTTAAAGAATTTTTAATTTTGACTACATCAGATGTAGTTAACTGTATTTCACACACTAAATATTGGTCAATGGATTAAATTCCATGGTTAAACTCACAACTAGGAAGAGTCATGATGACATTTTCACTAGATAGTTCTGAGATCAACAAGTCCTTTATAGATTTCCCATTACATCTGAAAGATAACACATAATAACATGGGGCATTGTAGTGAGATGCCACAACATTTGGATCCTTCCAAGTTTCATACTTAATGTAAAAAAAGGATGTCATGTGTGATTCTAGAACAATGTTTTAAAAATACCACCAATCATTAATCAATGATAATTCACACTTATTTGATGACTCATTAAATCCACAATCCTGTGAGGGAATATGAAAATGTATTTTCCAACAAGATTTGACATCATTTGGTAGTTGAAACCCCCCATCACTAGATGAGGATAAAAAAACATATTCCCTTTATTTTCCTAGTTATTATCTAGCCATATGGAATAGAACATATCATCATCAACACTTCTTGTAGAGAAACATACAGTGAGATATGTAGTAGAGATAATATCCTGATGTGTATCTGATAGGGGAACCTTAACTAAACATAGACATAAAATATTACCCAATAAATTTGTTATATCCAAGGATATATCACTTAGGATAGATTTCTTCTCATACCATGAAGATTATACATTCACTTTCTTTGAAAGTGTTTTTGAATTAGGTCATTTACAATACGAACTATATATTGTGCGTTAGTAAAGTTACCCCCTTCATAGTGACATTAGATATCCTTCTTTTCATTAGAACCATTAGTATATTTACCATGTATTATCACCCCTAAACTACGACTAGAGTAGTTTATCTCAATTAGTTTAGTAAAAATACTAATCTTGTCCACAATAATCATCATTGGAAATTTTATTCTAGCTTTAGCAAAATGTTTCTAGGGTTTACATAAAAACTATTACATAGCAGTTTTTTCATCATAGGATATTTGTCCTTAAATTAAGGAGGCTATGAATCAACCTTTCCTTTTCTATATTTTTGGTTCTCAATCTATTCAGAAGAAATAGAAATCACATTAATTGTTTTTCCCTCTGCAGCTTCATGACAGATTCTGATCCTCATGATCCTGTTGTAAATCAGCATCAGAGTTATCAAATAAATCTAATTGAAAATTTTAGTTCATAATATGGTGGGATTCATCAATGGTTCATTATATTATAGTCACTGAGAAAATTTCAATTTTCAAATGTCTATTTATTCTTCCTATTGAATTTATTATTTCAATTTTAAGGGAGAGAAATAATTCTTGAAAATGAAAGAAAAATATCAATGGTAAGGGTAGAATAAAATAGATTACCTATGTTTTCTCAGGATATAAGAGTGAATTGTAGACATGAGTATGAATGCATTTAATTTCAATCTTATTTCTTTTATTTCTGTAATATTTATCCTATAAATAATAAATTATATAATTTCATTAACATATATCCAAAATGTATTTTAAACCTTAAAAAATTATCAAATAATGAAATGATTTTATATATTATTTTATTAAATGCCTTTAAAATGGGGCTATTCTAATATCCAGTAATCTCTATCTATTATAATAATTGGGAATCATGAATGATTAATACTTCAACCGTCAACATATAAAATATCTCTTTACAACCAATATAGTAGTCATGCTTGTATGCTCAATACATATCACCAAATTCCATTAAACTTGTGTCCTTGGAATTTTTCCATTAGAAATATTATATCGCAGTTGCATTGTAATAATATTTGTTAAAATAAATTATAAATTAATATATATAAATGTTGATTAACACTACATACTCCAATATATTCCCAAAAAATGTCATTAATTTTTCTCCAACCTCCCTATAACTTATTTATTTAAAAAGAATGATATTTATGTGTTTAGAAAGTGTTCCAATAAAATATTTTCTTTACATACCATTTTTTAAATTATAACACTTTCCTCATTGTATTGAACTATGATCTACGTGTATCGATCCCAGTCCTCTCTCAATTTTTGTGGAATCGTCATCTGCTGGAGGTTGTATCTAATCAGGAATAATTTTTAGTAAAGGAAAATAATTGAACTGAATATATCATTAATCAATATCAGTATTGTTTAAACACATACCTGTATATGGGGACTCTATTAACCCCTGAAGTGTTTCATCTAGAGGAGAGGGAATAGATTATGTGGTAGGTGGAATATTTACAGTATCAGTACACTATTTAATCAGTTTTGGCAAGTGTACAGATAGAGGGAGAAAACCTCATGTATATCCCTGTACAAATGAGGGTGGATATGGATATGGATCTGGTGGGGGATAAATGGGGGAGTATTTCCATGTATAATGGATGGTGGGAATGGGTAATAAGAAGGTATGGGAGCCTAAGAACTACCATCTTGTGTGGGTGTTGGAGTAAAGGGATATGGAAAAGGTTGGTATGGACATTTTGAAGATGGCATAATTATAGGATTGCCTCTATGTGACCAAAGTGGGATGAAGGGAGGAAGAATTAAATGACCTCCTAGTGATTGAAGCAATGCAGTGGTATGTTGAACTATAGAATCAGTTGTACTAGTACCCCCCCCCCACAATACTATTTGCCTCTACAACACAATCCATCAATCTTCTAAATAACGTATCCGAATATAAAATATTTTATAAAATAAAATGAATGATAACAAGATGAATAACATGAAATAACATAATATTCAATAAAATTGAACTTATAGTGGAGACCATAGGAGACATGGTTAAATCTCTAAAATTTTAATCATTTCTCTGTAATCTTCTTCTTCTTACCACATTAAATTTAGATATTTTTACCTATAAATTTAAAATAATATTCAAAGATAAATATATATAATTAAAATGCTAAATTATACAATTGTAACATAAACGAATATGATACATTTTGAACCACTTTGATATTTCTCAAATTGGTGTAAATTTCTCTTAAAAACATAAAATTTTTGTGGGTTTTCTTCCCAACCTCATTTAATGAAAAATTTAAATCAATTTTCAAAAAAATATAGTGCAACATAAGTTACAGTTTAGAGGGATTTTAATATTTTGTATATCTTAAGGAAAACGAACTATATGGGTAGGAATAAGGATTTGAATAGGGGCTAGTTTGGCAGGTTCAAAGATTGAATTAATAGAGGAATAATCAATTAAATTAAAGGTATTTCTACTAATAAGTAATTAGTTTTAAATAGTAATATATATATATATATATATTACTAAAAATAGCAGTTTCTTTATGTTTTTTTGATTTCAGTGTATGTAAACCTAGGAATACGAGTTCAATGGTGTTTAATTGAAATTCAACCACATACAAACTGCAAACAAGAAGATTTAAGATATAAAATTATTTAAATATATTTCATCTTAGATAAATTAAACCAATAAACATATTGTCATATTTATTCGATAAACAATGCTTAAAATAGAATTTATAATCCCAAAACATTATGATTTTTCAACTAGAATTATACTTATCAGGGAATTAAATTTAACATAATCAGGTACTAATAAACAATGTTACAAACATTTATTTTTAAAAGATAAAATAGTATTCAACAGTAGTTTTAATTACAATTTAAATAGTTTTTTAGACTAAACATTCCAAATTTCTAACAAATTTATAGGTAAAACATCAACTTTCACTAAAAAATGTTATTAATATGGATTTTTAGTAATAAATAAATGTTTACAACAATTAATTCCATCCAAATCTAAATTTTCAGCTCTATTTCTGTTTATATTTTTATTTTTGGAAAACTCTCAGTCATCCTCAATAATTAAAGAGAGTTTTTTACTTGTTTTGACCAGCATTAAAATTTTATTCCCCATGTACTTTAATATATAATCTTCATTATTTTTTCCAATAATGTTTACAATGAATATATTTTATATTTTTATGTTTTTATATATTTTAGAAATTTTACTACTCATTTAATCATTTTTGTCATCTTTCTAAGGTTGAACTATGGAGTAAAATGTAATGTTTCAAATATTTTTAATTAAGGAATCCTAATCCTAGGTTGTAGAAATTTAAACTCGTTATTAATTGTATGATTGAATTCTCATCTTAGAATTCATGAAAAATGAAGTTCAATAATCAAAAACCCTAAATTTCAAATTGAATGTCCTGCCCATGACCTATGCATTTATATTAATATATATAGACTCTACGTGTCCTGAAAAATAATATTATATGAATATAAACAAATATATATTTTATTCCAAAAATTGTTTTGTATAGTATAATCATTGATATTTTTAATTCTAAATCAACAAATTATTTTAAAAAAACATTATATCTCATGAAATTGCAATATGGGAATAATATTTAATTTGATATCATGTATGAATGTTTTAAAAAACACATACAATATTGAAATAATATAATGTATATACTTACAAATGTGTCAATGTTATGTGTGATTTAAGATAATTTATGGTTCACAATTGGTTCTTACAATTGAATGATCTATTTCATCAAATGAAACATTCAAATAAATACCCACTAGCTCATCCACAACATCATTAACATCCATGACTTCATCAAATATATGTCTTTTAATGACAACCAAAATAACACCTAGTGGATTTTAATGTTTCATTTACATAAAAAAACTATATATGTTGTGATGAAAGAATATAAGTTTCATCAGTATGAATTGGGTGGTTCATATCTTTCACTATAAATCAACAGTTATATATATATATGCCTTTATTATAATTCCATTGAATCAAACCACTTCCCTTTCATCATTAAGAAACAACCATGTGCATAATAATCTAATAAAATGATTCTTTTAACAACACAATAATATTATATATTTTTTTATAATGGTTTCATGTATGAATAACTCTTATAACAATATATTTTAGTTGTTATCATCACATCTTCATGATCCATTACAAATTTTGTTGCAAATATATTTATAATGAATTTAAATCCATTGAGAACCATTTCCTTAAAATCGCATTCCACATTGTTTATCCCAAAGGAAAACACTCTTATTTAATCTAATATGTCATTTATTATTAAATTAAAAATATAAAAGATGCCAACAATAAATATTAAATAGATACATTTGATTATGTTAAGATAAAAAAAGGAAATCTATTACTTTTGACATTAACCATGTAGAATTTTTTTTTGTGAAATTGTTCTTTCCTCATAATATATAGAGAAAAACATATCATTTTTATAATTTATAAATGTTATCTAAACATATGAATTCTTAAAATGTCCAAAGATATAAAATAACAACATAATAAAAAAAATTACATTTATTATTTTACTTGAAGTAATTATGAAGAATACCTATAGTTGAATGATATTGTATGATAATCCTTTCCCAATCTTACCTACATAAATTACCCAACAAGTAAGATCCAAATATCCCCCCTAGTTTGGACTGTGAAATAAATACTATATAAATGGGACCATATGCTCATCATTAGTTATCATTATTCTATGAGACCACGTAGAGGCGTTAGCCATGTTTGGTGAATAGAAATCAATCCATTCATCTGTTAAATTTTCTTTTTACAATTAATCCTTTAGGATGAAATTTATTTCTCACAAAATATTTCAATATATGCATCAATATTTATAGCGGATGCATCCACTAACTTGAAATAGGACCACCGAAAATAACTTCTGTGGGAAAATGCATAGTCAGATGTAACGTACACATGAAAAGTGATGGTGGGAAACTTTTGTCCAAGTCACAAAGAATAATAAATGAATATCTTAGAAATTTTTGTACAAGACATTGGTTTAATATTTTGGATCAAACGTCTCTATAAAAATTACATGACATTATCACACAAACTCTAACATTTTGAGAAAGTAAATTTCTAATGAAAATGGGAATCAACTCATGTAACAAGACATGGTAATAATGTATTTTAAGATATTTTAGTTTCACATCATGTGTGTTAACCATTTTTGAAATGTTACATGAATGAGAATATGTAACCTTAAAACATTCCACAACCTGAATAAATTTTTGTTCGCTGCATTTATCATCGAATGGCTAAAAGAATTGACTTTCCACTTATTTTGGAAAAATATCTCAAGTTGAAATTTTTATCTTACAACAAAATCCATAAAATCATGATGTGAGAACAAATCATCTTTCATTTCTACTTTTACATTTAAAGGAGTAACATGTAACATCTCAAAATTATGTTTAATACACATTACATCTATACAATGAGACAACAAATTCGATGAACCATATGGAAACCCAAAGAATATAATTTTCATTCTCCATTTTCTATTTGAATTTTAATTAAGATGAATTTTTATGTTAATTGATTGAATTGTTTCAAGAACATATTTCAAACCATCAAGTTATTTTACAATATCATTCCCCTTATTTTTTTGAGGTGTTTCAATTTCCATGATGGAATTATGAACAGTCTTTGATTTTTTCTGTAGGGATGATCCATCAGTAGAAATAATTGATGATATATGAAGCTAAATGTTCTCCAATACATTAATATATAGCAATTTCCATTTTTCATACAGACAGGGTATTATAATTTCCCATTTTTACTCTCATCATACATCATTTCATAAGCATGTAAATCATTTATCTTCCATAATAAAGCTGTATGAAACCTAATGTAATCCTCCATGAATTAATCATATGATTACAAAAAAACAATACAAAGCTCCTTTTACATATCTATTAATGGATTTAATTATATATAAATATCATTTCTAGGATCAATATGTCTAGATTTCAATATTCATTTCCAAGTAAATTGATTCTTAGTACACATCCATGAATGAATGTTATAACTGCGAATGAAAATAGGCAAAGTACCATGTCTTGATTGAATTTGAAAAAATGGGTTGATACCATCATAGAATAATTCCATTCTAACATATCATGGGTCAACTACAAAATTAGGATTGAACCCATCAAATTTCTTCCATGAAAACCCATCTGCAGGACGCACTATTTCTTTATTATCCTTATTTCTTTCATCTTTGTTCGATCTCTTATTCATTTACATTTTTCTCCCATTAAATGATTTTGATGACTTATAATTTATTGGATGTTTAACATCACATTAATAAGAATGGGGGATTTATTTCCATAATTATTAGTCTTCCAACTTGATGTTCTACACTTTTCCACTAACTAAAATATATATATTCTTTATAGAATAGATAATTTTATTTGTGGGAAAGAATGAATCTTAGTATATAAAAATCCAAAATTTTCAACCATCTTTGATGCCATAGAATCATTTTATATAATTTCAGAGTCATCATGTAGTGAATCCTTAATAAATGTATGAAGATAGTGAATCACAATTTTACTAAACACATACATTTCTTTCTCATGTTATAATCACATTAAAAACTGATGTTTACCCCTTTTTTTAACATTCCTGATATTCCAGGGTATTCACATCTTCCTTCATCTTTCTAACACTCTCAATATTTCCATTCTGATCAGTAGTAGGAATTTTTTTCCAGTATTCATTTCCTCTTGCACTAGTCTATATGATGACGTGTCTTTAGAAACCTTTGGAAATTGATCAAAAAACCCAATTTTATATACTGATCCATTTAAGTGAACCAATTTCATTATACACTTTATCATTTTCTACATTTTGATATAAAACATGATATTTTATTTGTTAATCATTTTTTATGATATGGTAACTCACTTCCTCACAACTTAACCATGGTCTTCTAGTACAATCATAACACGAGCATCGAAATAATCCACCATATGAATCATTATGGGATGAAAAGTCAAAAAATATAATACATTATTCTAAAACACATCATTAATTTGGTCAATGTTTCACATCCAACTTCCATCCAAGCCATGACACAATAACATACATTAAATAATTAATCTAGAAAATGAATAAATGTGATAAGAATTTTCATAAGATATAAAAGTAATCCTCAATTACATGTTTATAAATAATAATAAAATATATATTAAATGAAAAGTAAAATAATATAGTTATACACTTGTTTGAGATATATTTTTCTATTGGGTTGAATCTATTTTTCATATCCATTAATCAATTTATATAAATCCCTGATGAAATAATTAAGGTTCTGGATATATGGGATCCCTATTTAAATGGTTTTTAAGGAACACAGTGAAATGGTGATAAGGGAATCTAAAAAATAAGTGAGTTTACGGTATAAAATGTGTGGAAATATTAACTTATGGTTCACAATGTGAATATAATCACATTTAAATAAAATCAAATAACAATTTATATGTTAAAATTATCTGGAATAATATAAATATATAAATATATAAAATATTCATAAATATCATGAATACTTATTTTTTAAAATAATCTAATTTTAAAAATTGACAATTATTCATTCAAATAAAAAATCATTAAAATTTTATCCTGAGAAGGTTATTGAGAAAGTTGTAGACTTTTTGGTTGTGCATGGTCATGGTGCCTGATTAGTGTGTCACATATTGTTGGGGGAGGAAGGAGAGGCATCACTAGACTTACAAGAGGGTGTCATAATAAATTACTTAAATAGACTATGTTAGCCAGCTCAAAAGGTAAAAAAATAAAAATTACAATGGAATATTGGTGTGCACCATGCCAAACCACACCATAGACCAATATATCGCATACCACGATCTTCCATCTCTACTGGGAAATTGTTCAAGTGTTACGTGACACAATGGACCATAGAGCTAGACATAGCGTATTGGATCACGCCCTTAATAACTATACCTATTGGGGAAATTTTCGTTGTCATTATTTTAGAAATAATTTTTCAAAAAAGTCATCAATGAAGTGTTCCATGCATTGGAGAAATACAAAAAATCCACCTTGGATGTTAAGACCTCACAACCATATGATAATTAAAAAATAATAAAAGAACGTGAAAATTCATTATAATAGACAAGTAAAATGAATATGGATCATTTTGACAATATAAATAATTATTTCGACAAATATATTTAGTTTAGTTATATAGGATAATAATACACTTATTTTAATTTTTTAGGAGCATTATTTTAAAATGAGAATTTCAGATTCTAAAAAAGATTAGTCTTCCCAAAAATTGGAGAAAAATACACTTCCACCAAAATTTATGATAAGAAAATTTATTTAATAAATAATCTAAATAATGGTAAAAAAATTTGTTTCATCCCATTATCAACACTCGACCATCTTATATATAGAGTTTACACATTGTCTAGTTCAAACTGATAGTTATGGATCAATGTATTCTGTATATTCATGAATAATTACAAAAAAATTAAAAAAATTGGAAGTGTAAGGCTACTAAAAAACACACCAAAACATAAGTTGTATGTGTAATAATTCCTATTAATTTATTCCCTCTAAAATTTCCCAAAATTTGTTGTGCTATATTGTAACGCCCCGACCCCAGTTACCCAGAGTCGGTGCATTACTTCGTAACATTGGCATGATCACAAGAAAGATCAAATCTCGAAAGACCGATTGGTTTAGTAGCCTTGGAAACACTAGATATATTCATAAGTTTTACATTACATTATAAAATGAAAAACTACTACAACAACATAATGTCTCAATAGACCACACTATTATCCCCTCATAAAATCCCTGCAGGTCATTCATAATTTACTTCTTCACTTCCTGGGAAAAATAAAACATATAAAAGGGGTGAGCTCGAATGCCCAGTAAGGATAACAAAATAGCGGAAACTTTCATAAATAAGAATAAACTTTTAAGGCAATGTATAACTAAAACAAAAGCCTTTCAAACATGAACTTTCAACATGGTATGGCATAAATAAAATGAAATAATGCCATTTACTTATTCACATGGATATTCTACTAATCGAATAATCATATGCAAAAATCAATAACCACTTTCATAATGTTGGAATGCATAATGCCAGACTATCATAACCACATAGCCAAGGCCTCGTGCCAAGACTACAAATAAGATTTTGTCAAGGCCTTGTGCCAAGACACTAGTTTGTCTCATGAGACCTACCGATGCATCGAGGAGCTATAGCGGGCTCCACCCGTCACATATTAAGTCCAATGCATTCCCATATGAAAAGGTTTAAACATAACATAAACATTCGTATTAAAACTAGCATACGAAATGTCAATACATTCACCATCAACTATGAATGGTATAAAAATAGCACATCCACAGTCAAACATATCACAAAACCTTCAATACAATATAGAAGTTTTGTATCATAATAAACCAACTTCAAATAAGCGTAAAATCCATAAAAGGATGTTGACATAGATGAAATCAAAACTATTTGATAGAAATATCTCTTTTTTTGAAATCATTTAAAACTCACACATTTATAAAGGAAGTAATTAAAAAGAGAATTTTAAATCAAAGTGTCCCATACCACTTTGAAACTTTTGAAAGGAATTAACATTTTAAAAACATTCATGTCCATATAAATAAATCCTTAAAAACCATTTTGAAGACATGGACATTAATTAAAAATATTTAGAAAGATAAATCTTTAAAACATTTAAAATTCTGATTTTGATAAAGAGTACCCTTCCAAAATTCTTAAAATATTCATTTTGAAATAATTTAAAAGTCGCATAATTATAAAATAAAACATTTACTATGAAAATATCCTTGTAAGATTTTAAGGGAAGCTTTTAAAATTTTATAACGGCGGTAAATAGCCGCAGCCGCCGTATATGTTAAAAGAACATTCTTACCTTAATTTTGTCGAAAAGGTTAAAAATCACCTTGTTTGGAAAACGATGGAAAGATTCCTTTATAAACCTCTTATAAAAAGTCAAACAAGGGTATAAATGACTTTAAATCATATCTTAGTAAATAGTAAAAATGTTTTGAAAATTCATTTTTAAGAAACATGGATGTGGATGATAAAGAGATCCCAGTAGATTATTACGTATAAACAATCTCGGATAATGACGAGATTGCGAAATAAACCCTTACCTTGTACTTTTCCTTGGTTGGGGTAGGTTAACCTCCTGTATAATGGTGAAATAATTTTTATTAAATTATACAAGAATCATATACATTAATATGATATCATATATGATCTTTTAATATTGATTTGATAATAATATCTTAGTATTATCATTATATCGGGTGTTAACTTACTTGTTGTCTTTTATATGTTTTGTTACATAAGACATGTTTGTAAAGGATAGGTTGTATATTATTCATATCCAGAATGATATGAAGTCCTTAAACATCATTTTTAAATCATCAAATGATAATTATACTTGAATGGATACGATGGAGAATGAATCTCATCGCGTTCGTGGAGACGGTAGTCCGTACGTACGCACGAGCGACAATATCATTCTTTTGATATTAAAATAATATATAAATGAATGGTATATCATATATACAGAATCATTAACATGTTATATTTATTATTTACATGAGTTACACATCATTATTATACCCATCCAAATAATATTATATTGAATAACAATTACACCACGACGTGGAGACGGTAAGCCGTACGTACGAACGTATGGTGACATGTTATTCAAAGGGTGGATAGAATACTGAATATGGTTGTAACATACTTATAATTACATCACAGTATATGTGAGATACTGGAGTTATTATTTTAGAATGGTAAGAACAAAGGAAGAAGAAGTGGAAGAAGAAATGAACTTAGAAAAGGGTGGTGAAATCATTACCTCTTCTTCGGGTTCTTCCTTTTGATTTGATCAAAAGGGCTCCTTAGGTTGGCTTTCTGATCACACTAAGGCCTCTAGGTTGTATTGAGGGATGTTGGGAGATTATTTGGGCAGAGTTTGGCCGAACCAAAAGGCTTTGAAGGTGTCAAGAAATGAGAAGGAGGAGTGCCCTTTTATAAGAGGGGTGAGGGGCACCTTTGGAAAAGCTAGAAATATTAATTTATAATAAATTAATATTCGGTTTCTAATGGCTCCAAAGTTGATTATTTAAATGTTAAGGTGGGGATAGGTCGAAAACAACTCAACCAATATAAGTTAGACATGTTTGGGTACTTATATTAACCTTATCTTTAAGTATTAACTCTAAGTTAATTAGTTTCACTTTTACAATGTCTCTTTGTAGTTTTATATAATATGGTTAATAAACTTACTATATACATCCAAGAGACCCCCAAGTGGTCCATTAATGATTAAACTATCATAATATAAGTCTCTTGGCCGAACCTTAGATTTTTAGGAATTTAATATCAATTAATAATATAATATTTGTTTTAAGAACTCTTTTATGTCAATTTTGACACTATTCAATAGTTGATTTTTGTGAAACTCCTAACAGATTGATTACTTCGAACAAAGTCAATTAAATCAATCCTAATATATCATATTATCATATAAAATTAGTTTAATTCATTAAAAGTTTCATATTATAATTATTTGGGTATTTATAAGATCAATTATTTTAATTTTTCACTATTTTAGTAATTACTGCATCATCATTGTGTCATATATAAAATAAATTATTTAATGTCTAAAAATTATAAATAAACTATCCTTATGTAGGAAATCGTTTTAGCTTTCTAATGAATATTTATAATCGAAAATCCAACATGTATAACCCTATGTAAAAATTGTTCTTCTAAAAGATGTAAGCTTATGCCATTTTTATTTTTATTTTAACTTTATTAATATAATGTGTCCCTACCACATACAAGTGGCTCCAAGGGGTCCCCAAATTGACCCAAGGATTCTCATGGTCGGGTATGTGTCCAACAATAATGTTAGGACACGTTTTAGGGTAACTTTGTATTATTATAATATTATTTTTTTAACCCTTATTTACCGGATTTACCCTTTAACCATGGTAAATAAAATATTTACCGCAGTAATTATTCAAAATGTGTAAAAATAAAAGTTACCTATTTACATAATTTTGACATCCTGATTCCAAATATGGAATCCATTTTCCTAAATTCAAAACACAGAAGTGACAGAAATTAATTTAAAATTAATTCCCGCTGTCAAAACAAAAAGCGTGTTTTTTAAGAGATAATAATTATCAAAAGATTGACACTTGTTTATGTTCGGTTTAATTGTAAAATTATGTCCAATGACCAACATTATATTAAATGGTAAAAATATATTCTAAATATACTTTAAAACCACTCAAAATCACAATTTATCACTATTAATTATTTTGATTAAAAAAGTTGTTTTTAATTAAAATTTAGAAATTTTCACTATTCATCAAAATATGAAAGTTATCCGAAATGCACCAAAATTTCACCCTAGGCTAATTTTGATATTCCGAATCTAAAAATGAATTCCATTTTGAAATATTGAATATATATGATTTCAAAAAGTAGGTATTACTATTCACAACGGCTAGTTTAATTAGTTGTGGTGTGTGTTAGAACTCGAGGTTGCGTACAACACACGCTATCGCATTATTCGAAGGGAAACGTACCATAGAAGCTTGGGGTGTTACATTCTCCCCTCCTTCAAATAATTGCGTCCTCACAATTTCTAGGGTATTACTGCAAAAAAAGACTTGGGTGGTTCTTTATCATAAGTTCCTCGGGTTCCCACGTTGCCTCTTCCATCTTATGGTTTCTCCACAAAACTTTTACCAGACGCGTCGTCCGGTTTCTCAGTACTTGTTCTCTTGTATCAAGAATCCTGAAGGGCTCTTCGCAATAAGACAGATCAGGTTCCAGTTCTAATTCCTCATAGGTGAGTACATGCGTTGGGTCAGGCATGTATTTTCTCAACAGAGATACGTGGAACACATCGTGAACTTTGGAGAGACTTGGCGGCATTGCCAATCGGTAAGCTACAACCCCAATTCGTTCTAGAATTTCGAAAGGTCCGATGTACCTGGGACTTAATTTACCTTTCTTACCAAAACGTATGACTCCCTTCCATGGAGATACCTTCAGGAAAACATGATCACTGACTTGAAATTCCAAATCCTTCCTTCGATTATCGGCATAGCTCTTCTGCCTACTTTGAGCTGCTTTGATGTGATTTTGGATTACTTTCACCTTTTCCACCGTTTCCTCCACTAGTTCTGGGCCTATAAGTTTTCTTTCACCAACGTCATCCCAACAGGTTGGTGTACGACATCTCTTTCCATATAACGCTTCATATGGTGCCATCTGAATACTCGAATGGAAGCTATTGTTATAGGAAAATTCTACCAGAGCTAAATATTGATCCCACATACCCTGAAAGTCAAGTGAGCAAGATCTCAACATATCTTCTAAGGTTTGAATTGTCCATTCTGACTGTCCATCTGTCTGAGGGTGGTATGCAGTGCTCAAATAAAGTTCAGTATCCAGGGATTTCTGAAGACTTTTCCAGAATCTTGAAGTAAAACGGGGATCACGATCAGAAACAATCGATAGGGGTACTCCATGAAGTCTCACAACTTCATTAATATATAGTCTTGCTAGACGTTCCAGGGGTAGATCTTCTCTTATAGCAAGAAAATGTGCTGACTTGGTAAGACGATCAACAATAACCCATATTGCATCGTTCCTTCTAGGAGTCTTTGGTAGCCCCATGAAAAAGTCCGTCGTAATATTGTCCCATTTCCACTCTGGTATGGGAAGAGGTTGCATGACTCCTCCAGGCTGTTGCCTTCCAGCTTTCACTTGTTGACAAACCATACATCTTGACACAAAATCAGTAATCTCCCTCTTCATGTTGTCCCACCAAAAATGTTCCTTCAAATCTCTATACATTTTGGTGCTCCCAGGGTGTATAGAGAAATTGGAACTATGAGCGTCATCCAGCAATTCCCTTTTTAGATCAGGTATATTGGGAACACAAAGTCTCTTCCCGAATTTCAAAATTCCATCTTCATACACAAAGTCTCTCAATCTCCCATCATTCACAGCTTTAATCTTCTTCTGAAATTCTTCATCATCGGTCTGAGAACTCTTAATCTTTTCTAGTAAAGATGGTTTGGCAACCATTTGAAAAAGCATTGAGGTTTCACCTTACCTGGTTATTCCCATGTCCATCTTCACTAGATCCATGAAAATTGGATCCCTTTCAATTCTCATATTGTTCAAAACTCCATGGTCTTTTCTACTTAAAGCATGTTCCACCTTGTTTGCCTTCCCCGGGTGGTAGTGTATCGTACAATCATAATCCTTGAGTAATTCAAGCCATCTCCTTTGCCTCATGTTGAGTTCTTTTTGTGAGAAAATATACTTCAAACTCTTGTGATCAGTATAAATCTCACATTTTTCACCATAGAGGTAGTGCCTCCATATCTTCAAAGCAAAGATCACAGCTGGTAACTCAAGATCATGAGTAGGATAGTTTTGTTCATGAATTTTCAACTGTCGTGATGCATAGGCAATAACTCTATCATTCTGCATAAGGACACAGCCAAGTCCTTTCTTCGATGCATCACTATAAATAACGAACCCATCATTCCCCGATGGTAGAGTCAATATAGGAGCATTGACTAATCTTCTCTTCAGTTCTTCGAAACATTCCTCACACTCTTTTGTCCAAACAAATTTAACCCCTTTACGTGTGAGCTTCGTTAATGGGTTAGCCAATCGGGCAAAATTCTGGACGAAACGTCGATAATAACCTGCCAAGCCAATAAAACTACGTACCTCAGTTATACTCGTAGGTGCTGGCCATTCTTGGATTACCTTGGTCTTAGAAGGATCAACAGAGATTCCATCTTTTGAGACAATATGGCCAAGAAAAGAAATCTCCTGAAGCCAGAATTCACACATGCTAAACTTCCCATATAATTCATGCCTCCTCAGAGTCTTCAAGATAATGCGCAAGTGATTTTCATGATCTTCGTAGGTTTTGGAGTATACCAAGATATCATCAATAAATACCACCACAAATTCATCAAGATACTCCTTGAAGACTCTATTCATCAGATCCATGAATACAGAGGGTGCATTAGTCAATCCAAACGGCATTACAGTAAACTCGTAATGCCCGTACCTGGTTCGAAATGCAGTTTTCAGAATGTCTTCCTTCTTCACACACAACTGATGGTATCCAGATCGAAGGTCAATCTTTGAAAAGTATTGAGCTCCATGCAGTTGGTCAAATAAATCATCAATACGAGGTAGGGGATACTTGTTCTTTATCGTTATAGCATTGATCTCCCTGTAGTCGATACATAACCTCATAGATCCATCTTTCTTTTTAACAAAAAGAACAGGGGCTCCCCATGGAGAAACACTAGGGTGAATAAATCCCTTATTACTCAATTCCTCTAGTTGTTTCTTTAGTTCGACTAACTCTACAGTGGCCATTCTATAAGGGGTCTTCGATATAGGCCTTGATCCAGGAATCAAATCAATAGAAAACTCAACTTCTCGTTCTGGAGGATGTCCAGGTAAATCTTCCGGAAATACATCTACAAATTCTTTCACAACAGGTACATCCTCTATTTGAACATTCCTTTCCTCACCGATAGTTACTTCATTCTCTTCCTCCCCAATAATTGAATTAAGTTGAGCTACTGGGGGTGGGTCTAAATAAGAATTAGGTGGTGACGATTCTGCTCTAAAAATAAGGTGTTCCTTATCATTATCATCAAGAATCGTAACCTCTTTCTTCTTACAATAAATCTTCGCATCATAGTCCGAAAGCCAGTCCATACCGAGGATTATATCAAACTCAATCATAGGTATGACGATGAGATCAGCAGATAAAGAAAATTTATGTGCTCTAATGGGGACTGATTCACAAAACTTTGTTGCAACGATACTTCCCTTAGGAGTTTTAACTGACTACTCCCTTATTAAATCAAATTGGAAATATCTAATTTTCTTAGCAAACTGGGAAGATATGAAACAATGCGATGATCCAGAATCAAATAATGCATTTGCTAAACTTGAGGAAACCATTAAATTACCTGCCACCACGTCTTTCGGAGCTTCTACCTCAGCAGTAGTGATAGCATAAGCCTGGCCTTGATCCCTTGGCCTTTTCTGAGGTAAGTTCTCATGACGCTTAGGACATGCATTTGCATAATGCCCCATCTCCCTGCAATTGTAGCACTGAACGTTGGTAGCTTCTTTCTTCCCCTTGAAATCATGAGCTTGGTGGCCTTTTTCACCACACTTGTAACAGACTCCCATTCCCTTCAAGCAAGTACCAGGATGTTTCTTCCCGCATTTACCACAAGATGGATATTCAACCATTCCCTTCTTCCCCTTATTTCCATTCCCAGATTGATCAGAAGGTCTCTTCTTCTCTTGCTTTGCTTTAAAGTCATAAGACTTAGAGAATTCCTTTTCAGTCTTGATAGCACATGAGACAATGTCTTCGTACGATGAAAAGGATTGTGAGACTAACGCTCGACGGAGAAATGGTTTTAACCCATAAAAGAAACGATCAATCTTACTTCTTGGGTTGCGAATATAATCTCCAGCATACCTCGCTAACCTTGTAAAGTTAGCCTCATACTTTGTGACATTCTCATCCTCCTTCTGTCTCAGACTCAGAAATTGCCTTTCCATATCTACTCGATGGTCGCGAGGGAAGTATTTTTCTAAAAATAGATCTTTGAACTCCCTCCATTCCATATTTGATACTTTATCATCTTCCTTCATGTTCTGAATCAATGACCACCATTGATCAGCATCTCCAGTGAGGCGGTAAACTGCCATGATAACTTTTTCCCTTTCACTGCTCCCCAAAGCCTGAAATATTTTCTCTAGGGAAAATATCCATTGCTCAGCTACTAAGGGATTTGTACTCCCATTGAACGTTGGTGGTTGTTGCCTCATGAATCGATCTAACATTGATCCTCCACGCTGCGGATCAGGGTGCTCCATACGGGTAAGGTTATTATTCATAACCTGAGTAAGTTGTCCCAGTATGGTGATTAGCTGATCGGCACCAGTTGCATCACCAGCCCCACTATAATTATCTTGAGCAGGAGGGCAATCCCTACATGGGGTGCGTGCATTGATACGGTTTCCATTTCTTCCACTAGGCGCCATTTCTAAACAATGGCATAAACTAGATTAGTTTATGAATCAAAATACATAATCCCATACTTATAAAACACTTAACATAAATTGAACTATTTATGGATATAATCCATAATCATAAAAATGTTCTCTTTGAGGAAGTATATACTCATAAACCCTTCATAATGATTTGTAAAGAAAATGAGAGTTATCCTAAGCATATCCCCCGGGAGTGTCGTAACCAAGAGTGCAGCAAGGCCCGTTGTCGTGCACCAGTTCCCGTTCGAGTCTAGCTCAAAGCGGTGTTTTCGGGTTTTACCCCTAGGTACATCTGTGCCAGAGCCGCCTCTACCTGCTCGTATCCAGACAGGGATGTATTGCTCGGAAAACTCACAAAATCTCTACAATACCAAAATTCTAGGAAGTTCTTCTATACTAATCCTCAAAGTTCATCTTAGGTCTACGTGTTCTAATCAGAGTTTATCTAAATCTAGCTTCCAAGGTTTGTACTAAACTTCCTCTGATACCAACTGTAACGCCCCGACCCCAGTTGCCCAGAGTGGGTGCATTAATTACATAACATTGTCATGATCACAAGAAAGATCAAATCTCGAAAGACCGATTGGTTTAGTAGCCTTGGAAACACTAGATATATTCATAAGTTTTACATTACATTATAAAATGAAAAACTACTACAACAACATAATGTATCAATAGACCACACTATTATCCCCTCATAAAATCCCTGCAGGTCATTCATAATTTACTTCTTCACTTCCTGGGAAAAAAGACATATAAAAGGGGTGAGCTCGAATGCCCAGTAAGGATAACAAAATAGCGGAAACTTTCATAAATAAGAATAAACTTTTAAGGCAATGTATAACTAAAACAAAATCCTTTCAAACATGAACTTTCAACATGGTATGGCATAAATAAAATGAAATAATGCCATTTACTTATTCACATGGATATTCTACTAATCGAATAATCATATGCAAAAATCAATAACCACTTTCATAATGTTGGAATGCATAATGCCAGACTATCATAACCACATAGCCAAGGCCTCGTGCCAAGACTACAAATAAGATTTTGTCAAGGCCTTGTGCCAAGACACTAGTTTGTCTCATGAGACCTACCGATGCATCGAGGAGCTATAGCGGGCTCCACCCGTCACATATTAAGTCCAATGCATTCCCATATGAAAAGGTTTAAACATAACATAAACATTCGTATTAAAACTAGCATACGAAATGTCAATACATTCACCATCAACTATGAATGGTATAAAAATAGCACATCCACAGTCAAACATATCACAAAACCTTCAATACAATATAGAAGTTTTCTATCATAATAAACCAACTTCAAATAAGCGTAAAATCCATAAAAGGATGTTGACATAGATGAAATCAAAACTATTTGAGAGAAATATCTCTTTTTTTGAAATCATTTAAAAGTCACACATTTATAAAGGAAGTAATTAAAAAGAGAATTTTAAATCAAAGTGTCCCATACCACTTTGAAACTTTTGAAAGGAATTAACATTTTAAAAACATTCATGTCCATATAAATAAATCCTTAAAAACCATTTTGAAGACATGGACATTAATTAAAAATATTTAGAAAGATAAATCTTTAAAACATTTAAAATTCTGATTTTGATAAAGAGTACCCTTCCAAAATTCTTAAAATATTCATTTTGAAATAATTTAAAAGTCACATAATTATAAAATAAAACATTTACTTTGAAAATATCCTTGTAAGATTTTAAGGGAAGCTTTTAAAATTTTATAACGGCGGTAAATAACCACAGCCGCCGTATAAGTTAAAAGAACATTCTTACCTTAATTTTTTCGAAAAGGTTAAAAATCACCTTGTTTGGAAAACGATGGAAAGATTCCTTTATAAACCTCTTATAAAAAGTCAAACAAGGGTATAAATGACTTTAAATCATATCTTAGTAAATAGTAAAAATGTTTTGAAAATTCATTTTTAAGAAACATGGATGTGGATGATAAAGAGATCCCAGTAGATTATTACGTATAAACAATCTCGGATAATGACGAGATTGCGAAATAAACCCTTACCTTGTACTTTTCCTTGGTTGGGGTAGGTTAACCTCCTGTATAATGGTGAAATAATTGTTATTAAATTATACAAGAATCATATACATTAATATGATATCATATATGATCTTTTAATATTGATTTGATAATAATATCTTAGTATTATCATTATATCGGGTGTTAACTTACTTGTTGTCTTTTATATGTTTTGTTACGTAAGACATGTTTGTAAAGGATAGGTTGTATATTATTCATATCCAGAATGATATGAAGTCCTTAAAAATCATTTTTAAATCATCAAATGATAATTATACTTGAATGGATACGATGGAGAATGAATCTCATCGCGTTCGTGGAGACGGTAGTCCGTACGTACGCACGAGCGACAATATCATTCTTTTGATATTAAAATAATATATAAATGAATGGTATATCATATATACAGAATCATTAACATGTTATATTTATTATTTACATGAGTTACACATCATTATTATACCCATCCAAATAATATTATATTGAATAACAATTACACCACGACGTGGAGACGGTAAGCCATACGTACGCACGTATGGTGACATGTTATTCAAAGGGTGGACAGAATACTGAATATGGTTGTAACATACTTATAATTACATCACAGTATATGTGAGATACTGGAGTTATTATTTTAGAATGGTAAGAACAAAGGAAGAAGAAGTGGAAGAAGAAATGAACTTAGAAAAGGGTGGTGAAATCATTACCTCTTCTTCGGGTTCTTCCTTTTGATTTGATCAAAAGGGCTCCTTAGGTTGGCTTTCTGATCAAACTAAGGCCTCTAGGTTGTATTGAGGGATGTTGGGAGATTATTTGGGCAGAGTTTGGCCGAACCAAAAGGCTTTAAAGGTGTGAAGAAATGAGAAGGAGGAGTGCCCTTTTATAAGAGGGGTGAGGGGCACCTTTGGAAAAGCTAGAAATATTAATTTATAATAAATTCATATTCGGTTTCTAATGGCTCCAAAGTTGATTATTTAAATGTTAAGGTGGGGATAGGTCGAAAAAAACTCAACCAATATAAGTTAGACAGGTTTGGGTACTTATATTAACCTTATCTTTAAGTATTAACTCTAAGTTAATTAGTTTCACTTTTACAATGTCTCTTTGTAGTTTTATATAATATGGTTAATAAACTTACTATATACATCCAAGAGACCCCCAAGTGGTCCATTAATGATTAACCTATCATAATATAAGTCTCTTGGCCGAACATTAGATTTTTAGGAATTTAATATCAATTAATAATATAATATTTGTTTTAAGAACTCTTTTATGTCAATTTTGACACTATTCAATAGTTGATTTTTGTGAAACTCCTAACAGATTGATTACTTCAAACAAAGTCAATTAAATAAATCCTAATATATCATATTATCATAGAAAATTAGTTTAATTCATTAAAAGTTTCATATTATAATTATTTGGGTATTTATAAGATCAATTATTTTAATTTTTCACTATTTTAGTAATTACTGCATCATAATTTTGTCATAAATAAAATAAATTATTTAATGTCTAAAAATTATAAATAAAATATCCTTATGTATGAAATCGTTTTAGCTTTCTAATGAATATTTATAATCGAAAATCCAACATGTATAACCCTATGTAAAAATTGTTCTTCTAAAAGATGTAAGCTTATGCCATTTTTATTTTTATTTTAACTTTATTAATATAATGTGTCCCTACCACATACAAGTGGCTCCAAGGGGTCCCCAAATTGACCCAAGGATGATCATGGTCGGGTATGTGTCCACCAATAATGTTAGGACACGTTTTAGGGTAACTTTGTATTATTATAATATTATTTTTTTAACCCTTATTTACCGGATTTACCCTTTAACCATGGTAAATAAAATATTTACCGCAGTAATTATTCAAAATGTGTAAAAATAAAAGTTACCTATTTACATAATTTGGACATCCTGATTCCAAATATGGAATCCATTTTCCTAAATTCAAAACACAGAAGTGGCAGAAATTAATTTAAAATTAATTCCCGCTGTCAAAACAAAAAGCGTGTTTTTTAAGAGATAATAATTATCAAAAGATTGACACTTGTTTATGTTCGGTTTAATTGTAAAATTATGTCCAATGACCAACATTATATTAAATGGTAAAAATATATTCTAAATATACTTTAAAACCACTCAAAATCACAATTTATCACTATTAATTATTTTGATTAAAAAAGTTGTTTTTAATTAAAATTTAGAAATTTTCACTATTCATCAAAATATGAAAGTTATCCGAAATGCACCAAAATTTCACCCTAGGCTAATTTTGATATTCCGAATCTAAAAATGAAGTCCATTTTGAAATATTGAATATATATGATTTCAAAAAGTAGGTATTACTATTCACAACGGCTAGTTTAATTAGTTGTGGTGTGTGTTAGAACTCGAGGTTGCGTACAACACACGCTATCGCATTATTCGAAGGGAAACGTACCATAGAAGCTTGGGGTGTTTCATATATCCTAAAAATAGTAAGAATTTCATGTTATAGATTCTTTATCTAAAGTGAAAAATTATGTCAATTGTAAGATCTATGTTCCATAAGATATTTCGAAATAATGAAATTGGTTTATTTATTATAATCTCCACCTATGGAGACTTTAAAATCCATATGGACATGGTAAAAATAATTAAATTTAATGGATTCATGTTGGACCGATGATTTATTAATAGAAAAAAATAAATCTATCCTTAAGTAATGAATTTGAATTTATTTTTAAATTATATTTACAATAAAATATATATTTTTGATATTGTGAGGAGTGTTGGTATATTCCAATACAACATAACCCTCCTGATAATCTGAATAAAAATCTATAAAAAATGATTTTGAATCAATAGAATAAAATTCAGTTTTCCATAGGTTGAAAAGAAGTGAAGAAGAATGTTGACCAATGAACACCCAATATGTAAGCAATGAATGATCAAAAGGACCAACCGATAGAAGTTTTTTTTCAATATGGAAAAAATATGCTACATAACAAATGTAACACCCCATGCATTTACTTGTAAATTTAATTAAATTCTTGATACACTATGTCCCTATGAAACAACTCATTGTTTTAAAGAGATAGTTATAACCTCAGTTATAGTTATAAAATCTATATTTATCACATAAATTAATATTTTAATTAATAATTAAATTAATCATATTTAATAAATTATTTTTGAAAAATGGATTTCATTTTTGGATTATACACATTGAAAAATGGTTAGGTTGAATTTTTGGTTTTTTTCTAGAAATACATTATTTATTTATGCATTGTGAAATACCGTAAATTACCATATATATATATATATATATATATTATAAGCTAAAAGGAATATACCTATAATCTTTGATTTTGTAATAACCATTGGTTATAATTAAAATGCAATTATTACTATTTTTGTTCTATGAAATCAACACTATTTCTTCTCTTGTTGAAAATATTAAACTAATGGTTAAATATTATGAAAACCCACCTCACCTCCACTATAAAAAACCACACTCCCCTATTCTATTTACTCCTTTCAAGCCTTGCGCCTTACCTAAATTTTGTGGAAATCTCTCCCCAAGATACTACCCCATGACCATCAATCATTTTTCTTCTAAAAAGACCAAATCCTCTCCCTTTAAGAGGCTCTCAAAAAAGATAAAATCAAGTGGTAAACTCCTCTGTTCTTTTCTTTCATTTTCTTTTCATGTTCATTTGTTCTCTTTTCATTCCTAAAAGTTCCTCATCAAAAAGGAATGACAACTCAAGTAACATACATATACTATAATTTTTTAATGCTAATGGGATAATTCAGTATCATCTATCCTTTCCCCTCCTTTTATATGAATGAAATGATAACACCACCCGTGATGTGTAAATTTATTATATTAAAGGACGACGAGTTATCAATTTTTTTACCATATTTAATCTGGGTCATGAAACCATTTTAATGGTCGAACCAAACTATTAATTATTTATTTTGTCTTATGTGATGTTCTGGAATCCTTTTTCATATATGATGTCAAATAATAATACAAAACAATATAATTGTGTGAAAAAATCGCTAAATTAATCAAAGAGTTCATCATTAATGATTTATATAATGATTCACCTTCACTAAAGATAACTACATGAATTTTATAACCATATAATCTTATGGTTTTTCACTATTTTTATATATCATCAATTCTAAAAAACCATTCTCATCATACATGTTTATCGGAACATGAATATATGTGAACTGATCACTAAAACCAAGGAAGAAAACACTCCCAAAAAATGAAATCCAACCTCTTAAATCATCATAAGGGACATTAATGAACATAATATGGCTATAATAAATCAATAACATGTATTTTTGGTTCATTAATTGTTAATTGAAGTACATATTTTTATTATTCATGTAAATTAAGATCATGTGAAGAACACCATATTGATTAAGGTAAGGGATCCTATCTTTCTGACATTATTTCAAGAATTTCTTCAATGTTATGTACATTTATTCATAGTTCCTTATTTTGGGGTATGATTTATCAATTTCCCCATACTTCCCTCATAATTTATAATAGATGAGATACCTTTTTTGTTTTCATTATGACCATCTATGTACACCTGATTCCCTACTGATATTCCGTAAGGTATTCTACCCGAATCACAATAATTCCTTTGGGTTGCTCTATCATTATTTCTTCCCAAATAACGTTATATATTCTATTAATATACATGTAATAAATGATTTTTACAATCTATCGACTGTTGTCTCAAAATCCATTCATCATTAACATTTGGGGATATATATGTTTTTAAATGAGTTCCTCCTCAATAATATTCGATAAGAAAACCTATTTTAAGGGAACATCCTGAATTCTTACCATCAACTTTTACACTATATAATCTATTTTTAAGACACAATAGTTTTTATAAAACAAATATTTTTATTATGAAAACATTCCTGGTTCACTAATTGTTTTATATAAATGAGCATTCCTTTTTATGTTTTAAACGACTTTTATATTTTCCTCTAACAACACAAAAATGATTAAATTATACAGATTCATAAAAACTATTTTTCCATGTTATTAACTAAATATAACATCACTTATAATTTTTTCTACTTATTGTAACCTATTATAGTCAATAAATTCTCTAATACTATTTCTTTGTAGACACTTTTATGACACATTCATTTGTTATGATTTATGTCTTAATTATGATTCCTAATTCTATCTCTAGGTAACCCTTATATTTATGTATGATTATTAATTTAGAAAGAATATTCATAAACATTTTTAGATGGATATACCCAGATATGGATCTAATGCATCGGGTAAATCATAGTCTCATGAGATGTTATGTGAAACAGTCTTGGCAGTTATCCTTAACACATACTACCATGTGCAATGATCTTGGTTGTCAACCCTTACTTGTGCTTCTCTATGTGCAACAAGCCTTGAATCGTGCTAAATTCATTAATTATGTTGCCACCACATCATAATGAATTCATGTTTATAAATGATCCCATGTTTATATGTTATGATTTATTATGTACCTTTCCATTTATTTTCATTATGCCAGGTAATCTAACCCATGTATTAATGTTATATTAATATGTTTCTCCGTACTGGGACTCTACCTGATCCCTTCATTCATGCGATCCCTAGCGAACCATTTGCAGATGTAAAGGATCAAAAAAAGTTATGATATCTTCATGAAGATTAAATAAATATGTTTTTTTGTTACCATGTTTTCATTTTTTGTACCTAGTCTTCAAAAACACTAGACTTCATGATCTTTGGCTTGTATTCTAATGTTTAATTATGAAAATAAATCATGTAATGTCGTGTGAAAAATGATTGGTTATTTATAGTTTGTATCATAGGATGTTCTAGTTATTTTTTGAGATAATGATAACAGTAATTTAGTAAGAACCCAACATATAAGAATATGTATATGAAAATATCTATAAATATTGTAAAGTATAGATGTAGTGGTTTATATATAAAATACATTCTTGTCATGATACAAATAGGTAGAGGTGGATATGGAACAGATATATCCAAGGGTAAAACACAAAAACAATGCATTATGATGGACTCTAATAGGAGCTGGTTCATTATGATAGGCCTTGATGCACTCTTTCTTTGATACTCATGGGGGATATACTTTGGAAAATTCATTAAATTTTTATGGATCATTATTAAGGGATTAAAAAAATAAAGAATCCCATAAGAATATATGTTAGGAAACAAATCATGTATAACCTAGATTGAAATCAAGGGAATAAGAATTTAGGATATACATTTACTTTACGATTTTATCCCTTTTATGATTATTGTTTCTTTTTTCTTCTTATTACAAATGTATTAAAATCCTCAACTGTTTTAACCATTGATTGTAAAATAAATTTTTGAGGGTGAAATTTCATAAGGGGGGATGAATGTAACACCACAAGTATTTAAAAGTACGTTCATTAAAATTCATCAAACACCAAATATTTGTGAAAGAACACTTTTTTAAGGTGACAGTTATAATTTCTCACTTAAACAAATTTTTTCCTCTTATGTGTTTTGAATTTCAAAAATATAACATACATGTTTATTTTCATAGTTATTTTTGGGGTTTGATGTAACAAAAATATTTTTTTGAGGAATAGTATCCTAACCATATGAATAGTAACATACCATTAGGGATAATAATATGACAATTATTAATAGTAAATCATCCAAAATAATTGTAACCTCACCCTTGAATGTATAAATCAAATTTAGGCATCTTATAAGTGATAATATGACCATAATAAAAGTATTGGTATTTTTTTAAGTCAAAAATAATTAATAACAATTAATAATTTAATTTAAAATAAATTTTATTTTCTTAAAAGGAGTTTATAAATTAAAAATTTTATGTCCTATGGTTTTTAGATTATTTTATATGACCTTATGTAATTTTTGAAAACATTATAAAATCAATTTTAGTTTTAAAATATGTATTTTTCAAGTAAATTAGGATTTTAATTGAAAATTAAATTTATCATACATAGAAAAATATTTTTAAAAATAGATTTTATTTTTGGATTCAAGACATAAAAAAATGGTTCTGTTAAATTTTTGTGATTTTTCTAAAATACATATTTTTTATGAATAATGAAATGCGGTAATTTAACATATATATACATTATAAGCTAAATAGACTATTCCTATCATCATGGCCAATTTAAGAACCCCGAGATCAAATTAACATGATATTACTACTATTTTTGTCATTGAATCATTAATATATCTTATCTAATAAAAAAATATTAAACTAATGATTAAATATTAAGAAAACCCTCCTTCACTCGAATATAAAAAACACTCACACTCCGTACTTCTCTTCACTCAAATCATGGATTGTGCCTTCCCTAAATGCTACCAAAATATCTCCCAAATATCATCCCCCAAGTCTAGAATCCATTGGTTATCTCGAAAGTCCAAATCCTCTCCCCTTAAGTGGATCTCAAGGAAGTTTAAATTAGGAGGAAAACAACTATTTTCTTTTCATTCATATTCTTTTCATGTACCATTTTTCTCTTTTCATTCCTAACCACTCCTCATCCAGATGGTATAAAATATCCAGTAAAATACATATACTATAAATATTTTATTCAAATGGTATAATAAATTATCATATTTCATTACCCCTCCTTTTATACGAATGAAATGAAAACGCCATCCAAGATGTTTTAATTTTTTACATTCAAGGATAATGAGTTATCAATTTATTTTACCATCATCAATTCTGGCCATGAACAAATTTTATTGTTGAACCAGAATATTAAAAATATATTTTATCTTATTTGACGTCCTGCAATCCTTTTTCACCCATGATTTAAAATAATAATTCAAAACTAGTTAATTGTGAGAAAAATCCCCAAATTAATCAAATAGTGTATCCTTAATGTTTTATATAATGATTCACCCTCACTCTAAAATAAAAAAATTAATTTTATAACCATAAAATCTTATGTATTTTCACTAATTTCATATTTCTTCAATTCTGTAAAACCAATCTTTTCAAACATGTGTATCTGAACCTGAATATAATTGAACAAATCAATAAAACCAAGGAAGCAAACACTCCCAAACAATGAAATTAAACCTCTTAACTCATCAAAAATTAGATTAATAAACATAATAAGTATATAATTAATCAATAAATATAGTGGAGGTTCTATAATTATTAATGAATGAAACTAATTTGATTATTCAAGTCATCATGATCAAGAAAAGAACACTATCAGGCATAAGGAAAGGGATACTCTCATTCTCACCTTTATTGAAGAATCTCATTTATGTTATGTCCTTTTTTGTGGAATTACTAATGATGGTTTATGATTTTTCACCTTCACCATGTAACGTCCCAAAGTTTCATTAATGGAAAATCCCTCTTGATCAAGTTAATTGTCTCTTTATAAAAAAAATGTTTTTATAAGATGTCAACTTCTTTGGTTTTATGATAATAGTTGTGACCGTTACTTTTATAGCCATTGAATAGTGATCACATGATTAGTATAAATATAAGGCTTTAACGAACACAATTTTCACTCAGACAAAGGAAGCGATGACCTCATCCAGTAGAATTCCCCTATACGATGCCCATTTGTTGGAGCTCAGAAAAGAGGTGGGGTCTTTGGGTTCACCCTTGACCAAGCCCAAGCTGAGCTTTATTATGTCAAGCTCAAACATGATCGTCTATGGGAAAAGTGGAAGCTGATAGAGATTACCACCCGAGCGATTTTATCTGAGCCGCCCCAAGAGTCTGTCACCATCGCACACCAAACCCTTAGGTCTTATGTGGCTGTTTTAAGGGGTTATGTAACAAATATGTAGTACTATGTTCATGTACATTATTTTTTTTGCATATAATAATGAATATAATTTCTAGTCATTTTTGATACATTGTAAATAGTTTTTAATGTACAAATGGTGTTTTTAGTTATTATTTAATTAAGAAATCTATTTTATTCAATTAAGGGATTTTTGAATTAAATAATATTTTAATAAAATAATATTATTATTAATATTAAATTAATTTTTATTAAATATAAATGATCTTATAATTTTATGAATGCAATTAAATGTTTTTGAAAGGCATTTCTGTCAAAACCCGTGAATTTTCGATAAATGATGGATTTTATTTTAAAAGTAAAAATTAACATATTTAGAAATTTTTTTAGATACAATAAATTTCATTTCTAGAATCAGGACGTCCAAATTATCTAACAGTGAATTTTTCATAATTTTCTGAGACAGTCAAATTTTTGGGTAAAAATTAAATACCGTTTAAATATATAATGTGTTTTATGACATCATAATAACCCAATGGTGATGTAATAAAATACCATAATCCTTATGTTCGGCCAATATATGTTTTATCATTAAAATAATGTGATTTTGAGTTTGTTTGACTTACTTTCCAAAGCATTAATGAACCCCTCAAGACTTATTCAACACTTTTCCTTTTTAAATTAATTTTCATGGGAGTGTGACTCACCTCCACATAAGCAACCCTAATATTTTAATAAGTTCGGACCTTGGGCTTGTAAAATATTTTTTTACTCTTTCATTTTCCAAAAACCATGGGATGGTTTGTGGATTGGATTAATTTAATATATGGGATCCCAAACCTAAATAATATAGAATTCTCTCACCTTTCCTATATAAACCCACTCAGGCTCCCACTTAATCCTCACTAAAATCCCTTGGAGTTCATCTAACCTCTTCCCTTCTCTATCTAGAATCCTCCCAAGGTTCCCCATGCTCCCACGAAGCCTCTCACAAGCCTCTCTCTATCCTTTGGATGCACACTTCCAAGTAAGGGTTTTTTCTTCATTTCTCATTTTAGTCAATTTTATTTAAGTTGTATTTCCCTTTTATTTTCAATTATGAATGTTGGGGTATGGTTTCACACCTCCCCCATACTTCCGTATTATTTTTTGAATGATGGGAGACCCCTTTCTCTCTCATTAAATGCCTCCCATGTACACCCGTTACTATGCCGAAATTCCGAAACGAACTTTTCTCTCTTCTTTTACATTCAAGAAATATTTTTGTATCATGAATATAAATTCCATTTAATTGTTGCGACATGTATATATATGAATTAATTACTTCCCATTACATGTAAATATGAAGAGGAACCCCTTTCTCTCTCATCAACCTTTTTTATGAATTCTTATGTCACGCCGTTACGCTGCCGAAATCGCACCGATTTTCTAAGCCAACGTCATTGTGTAGTGAATACCATGCCAATTTCTCCATCAGTGGTGTTCACCTTTATTCACATTTACTTATTGATTGTAAAGTTTCATGTATGAATTCCACATTCCTTTATCATGGAATAAATGATTATGTTTTATGAATCCATATTTTATGATCCATGTGGCACACTTATGCATGAAATGAAATGTTTAAGAGGGGTGCGCCCTTATAGCGCTTCAATGAATTGGGTAAAGTATAGTATCATGATACATCAAGTGCAATGAGTGTTTACTCATGATAATTCAAGTGCAGCGAGGGTTTACTCGTGCTTCATGTGCAATGAGGGTTTACTCATGCTCTATTTGCAATGAGCCACGGCTCATGCTAATTCAATGTTAAGTGTTGTTGCCACATTTCCATGTTATGATTATCATGCTTTATCATGCCTTTATGTTCATGTTTCTTTTATTATCTATTGATATTCCAATTGTATAACATGTATTGTACTCCTCATGTTATTCCATGTGTACTCCCTTACTGGGATTTATATCTCACCCTTTTCTTATGCATGTCCTCAGGTGATCCCATGCAATTCTAAGTACGAGGGAATGTAGTTGTCATGTAAAGGAAGTTTTCAATAAAGATGTTGCATTTCATGTTTTAAGTTTTTATGTAATGATCCTAAGCCCCAAAGACACTAATCTCTCGATCTTCTTTATTGTATCAAGTGAAGTTTTATGTAATGAATCATGTTTAAGTTGTAATAAAAAGAAGGGTTGTCATAGTTGGTATCAGAGGATAGGTTTAGTTATTTTTGGGACTAGGAAACCCTAGTAAAGCCTTAGATACAAGACTAAGTATAACAAAAACATCCCTAAGTTTTGGTAAATACTAAGTAAGTGGTTTATCAAAAAAATACATCCCTGTCTGGATACAAGCAGGTAGAGGCAGCTCTGGCACCGATGTATCCTAGGGGTAAAACCCGAAAACACCAATTAGGCTAGACTCGAACAGGAACTGGTGCACGACATCGGGCCTTGCTGCACTCTTGGTTACGACACTCCCGGGGGATATGTTTTGATAAATTCACAATCTTGTTATGAACCCTTATTAATGGAAAAATACCCTAAGTATATATGTTAGAAAGTAGATCATGAAAAGCCTAGATCGAATCCTATAGACTCATGAGTTGAAGAAATTAAAGTTTATTTATAAGTCATAAACTTTTGTCTTTGGATTACCCTTTATGTGTTACCCCTAACTTTCCTTTTTCCAGCCAATGGCCTCTAATAGGAGGACTCGGGCTAACAACTGTTGTGAATATCAGTGTGATGATTGTACTAATGAGATGCCCAATCTAATGGGAGCAGGAATCGCGAACTTTGTCACACTTCTCTCTCAGCTAACTCAAGTTTTGAATAGAAACATGGGTCAAGAGAAACGTTAAACCCCCCCTAAGAATGAACAAGTTTCTATCGAGAGCTTCATGAGGCAAAGTCCTCCAACTTTTAGTGGATCATCCGATCCCACGATCTCTAAACAATGGATCAACTCCATTGAAAAGATATTCTCCATCCTCCAATGTTCTGAACAAGAGAAGGTTATCCGGGCGGCTTATCGTATGGAGGGTGAAGCCGATCAATGGTGGACATTGATAAAAAATACGGAGCCTGAGGAGGAGACCGGGGATTTGGAATGGAAGGAATTCCGGAAGGTGTTTTTCGATAAATATTTTCCACGCACCCTCCGTATTAAGATGGAAAGGGACTTCCTTTCCCTCAAGCAAAAAGATGAAGAATCTGTGGGAGCGTACGAGGCAAACTTCACAAGGCTTGCATGATATGCTTCGGGCTTCGTCGTTACCCCCGAATGCAAGGTTGACTGCTTCTTTGGTGGGCTGATGCCTAGATTGTGGAAAGCATTAGCGATCCGTGACTTCGACAGCTATGAGGAAATTGTCCAATGTGCCCTCAAGGTTGAAATGGATATCGGAGAATCACAGGGATATCATGGGGACAAGAAGCGTAAGGTAGAATTCAATGCTGGTGGTCTGATGGATAAATCCAACGACGCTAAGAAGTTCCAGCACCCCACTTTCCAAAAGTGCAGAAAGAAGCACCCTAGAAATTTCCTCAAGGGGACGAGAAAATGCTTCAGGTGTGGAAGAGAATGGCACCTAGCTATTAACTATCAGCAAGAAGGACCCGCGGCTGCGACAGAGGAGAGGAACGATCCGTTCGAACCTCAACACATTGTTCAATGCTATAAATGCAAAGAACTGGGTCATTTTGCATATCGATTCCCTAATCCAAGGGTTATCGGAGGCAACCAACAACCTCCAAGACAACAAGGAAGAGCTTTTGCCATCACTTCTGCCGAAGTGAACCCCGACAACAAAGTGGTGACATGTACGCTATTTATTCATTCAAGAATAGCGAACGTAATTTTTGATTCAGGTTCTACACATTCTTTTATATCTCAAAAGTTTAGTAGAACAATCCCAGCACCACCACAAATCACGGAAGTAAAGATATCGGTGAGTACTGAAAATGGGGCAATCATTTAATACCATGAATATAAGTCCTCCCCTGTTATAATCTGTGGATTGAATTTCACTGCAAACCACGTCATACTCCCTTTGGTGGAATTTGATGCAATTCTTGGCACGAATTTACTTTCCTTATATAGAGCAAACATAAATTGTCGGGAGAGGGAAATCACACTCCATATGGAGAATCAACCCCCAATTCATTAAAAGTGTCAGGAGGAAGATGAATATCCTTTAGCTCCATCATCTCAAGAATGGATATTACTTCCCTATGAGCATGCGTATCTGGCTCAGATGATTGATTCCAAATAAGAAACCATCCTTGAAGAAATGCCTACTGTGAGGGAATTCGCGGAAGTGTTTCCCGAGGAACTACCTAGTCTTCCTCCAAGAAGAGATGTTGAGTTCTCAATTGAACTTATACCTGAGGCGCTACCAATATCCATAAATCCATATAGAATGGGTATTTTTGATCTTGAAGAGCTGAAGAAACTACTATAGGAGAATCTGGATAAAGGGTTTATACGCCCAAGTGCTTCACCATGGGGTGCACCGGTCCTTTTCATCAAGAAGAAGGATGGGTCAATGCGGCTCTACATCGATTATCGTGAACTTAACAAAATCACGTTAAAGAACAAGTATCCACTCCCAAGAATTGATGACTTCTTCAATCAGTTGAATGGAGAACAATACTTCTCCAAGGTGGACTTGCGGTCGGGATATTATCCAGTAAGGGTGAAGAAGGAAGATATTCCCAAGACTGCTTTTCGTACAAGATACGGGAACTATGAATTCATAGTAATGCCTTTCGGACTCACCAATGCTCCAGAAATATTCATGGACTTGATGAATATATTCTTTAGAGATTACCTTGAAAAATTTGTGGTAGTCTTTATAGATGATATTCTAATATACTCCAAAACCAAGGAGGATCATGAGGAGCATTTAAGAACTGTACTAGAGACTTTGCGCAAGGAGAATCTCTATGAAAAGTACCGAAAGTGTGATTTCTGGTTAAATGAAGTCTCATTCTTGGTCCATATCATCACAAGCAATGGGATATCTATTGATCCCTCCAAAACAGATGCAATTGAGGGATGGCCGGGGCCAACATCGGTAACGGATATCCGTAGCTTCTTGGGGTTAGCTGGATATTATCGATGAGTTGTGAGAAATTTCTCACGATTGTCCAACCCTCTTACCAAGCTAACTAGAAATGGAGTAAAGTTTGCTTGGAGTGATGAATGCGACGAATGCTTCAAGCAGTTGAAAAGGAGGCTTTTCACTGCACCCGTGCTCACTTTACCCACAAGTGGGGAGCTTTTTGTGATATTCAGTGATGGTTCGAAGAAGGTCTTAGGATGTGTGTGGATTCATAATGATAAAGTGATATCCTATGCCTCAAGGCAGTTGAAAATCCATGAGTGAAACTATCCAACGCATGATCTAGAGTTGGCGGCTGTGATCTTTGCCTTGAAAATCTAGCGGCCTTATCTCTATGGAGAGAAATGTGACATATTTACTAACCACAAGAGTCTTAAATATATATTCACACAGAATTAGATTAATATGCGCCAGAGAAGATGGATAGAGCTCATAAAGGATTATGACTGTTCAATACATTACCACCCTAGGAAAGCGAACAAGGTGGCAGATGCCCTAAGTAGAAAGGATCCAGCAATTCTATCAATGATGAGAACTGAGAAGGATCCAATCATCTTAGACATGATGAAGATGGATGTGGGAATCATAAAGAAGGGAACATCATCAATCCTTTCACAAATGATTGCTCAACCATCTCTTTTGGAAAGGTTAAAGGATGCTCAAAAGGATGATGTGGGAATTCAAGAAAAAGTAGAAGCTATCAAAAAGGAGAAATCCTCAGAGTTCAATGTTAATGAAGAAGGAATTGTGCGATTTGGGAAAAGACTATGTGTTCCATCAAGTCCGGAGCTGAAGAAAGAACTTTTGGATGATGCACATAGTTCAAATTTCTCTATTCACCCATGGAGCGCAAAGATGTACTGAGATCTCCGAGAAAACTTTTGGTGGGATAATATGAAGAAGGAGATCGCTGAACATACATCAAAGTGCTTGGTATGTCAGCAAGTGAAGGAAGAGAGGCAGAAGTCTAAGGGGATGATGCAACCATTGCCCATACCAGAATGGAAATGGGAGAACATCACCATGGACTTTGTCACCGGACTTCCAAGGACATCCAAAGGCAACAATGCAATCTGGGTTGTTATGGATCATCTTACAAAGACTGCACACTTCATTTCTATTCAGGAGGATTTCTCATTGGATCAACTGGCACAGATATATATCAGGGAAGTGGTAAGGTTGCATGGAGTACCACTATCTATTGTATCTGACCGAGATCCAAGATTCACATCTATGTTTTGGAAGAGTCTTCAACATGCTCTGAAAACTGAACTGAACTTCAATATGGCCTATCATCCTCAAACTGATGGCCAATCCGAGCGGACTGTCCACAGACTTGAGGATATGTTGAGAGCGTGCTCAATGGACTTTAAAGGAGGATGGGATCAACATCTTCCTCTGGTTGAGTTCTCTTATAATAACAGTTTCCACTTGAGCATCCAAATGGAACCATATGAAGCCCTATACGGGAAAAGGCGTAGAACACCGGCATGTTGGGATGAGGTCAGTGAACGTAAGCTGCTTGGACCAAAAATGGTCGAAGAAATGGTGGATAAGGTGAAAACCATTCAGCAGCATATCATGGAAGCCCAGGGCCGACAGAAGACTTATGTAGATAATCGTCGATGAGACCTTGAGTTTAAAGTTAGAGACATGGTGTTTTTACCCATATCTCCGTGGAAGAAGGTCATGAGGTTTGGAAATAAAGGGATGTTAAGTCCAAGGTACATCGACCCCTTCGAGATTCTTGATCGTGTTGGGGCTGTGGCCTATCGACTAGCACTTCCACCTACAATGGCCAAGGTTCATGATGTCTTTCATGTATCCCTCTTAAGGAAGTACATACCAGATCCTTCACATGTACTCTCTTTTGAGGTGGTACAATTGGAAGATGATCTTTCTTATGAGGAGCAACCAGTGGAGATCAAAGATCGTAGAGAAAAATTTCTACGAAATAATACAATTCCCCTCGTCAAGGTATTACGGAGAAACCACAAGTTTGAAGAAGCGAACTGGGAGTCGGGGGATATGATGAAGCTGAGTTACCCACATCTGTTTTAGTGTGGGAAAAGGAAAATTTCGATGGGGAAATTTCTTAATGGGGGAATATTGTAACGACCCAACGTTTCATTAATGGAAAATCCCTCTTGATCCAGTTAATTGTCTCTTTATAAAAAAATGATTTTATAAGATGTCAAATTCTTTGGTTTTATGATAAGTGTTGTGACCATTACTTTTATAGCCGTTGAACAGTGATCACATGATTAGTATAAATATAAGGCTTTAACGAACCCAATTTTTACTCAGACAAAGGATGTGATGGCCTCATCCAGTAGAATTCCCCCATACAAAGCCCATTTGCTGGAACTTGGAAAAGAGGTGGCGTCTTTGGGCTTCGCCCTTGACCAAGCCCCTGCTGAGCTTCATTATGTCAATCTCGAACGTGATCGTCTACAGGAAAAGTGGAAGTTGATAGAGATTACCACCTGAGCGATGTTATCCGAGCCGCCCCAAGAGCTTGTCACCATCGAACACCTTACCCTTAGATCTTATGTGGCTTTTTTAAGGGGTTATTAAACAAATAATTAGTACTATGTTCATGTACATTATTATTTTTTTATATAATAATGAATATAATTTCTAGTCTTTTTTGATCCATTGTAAATAGTTTTTAAAGTACAAATGGTGTTTTTATTTATTATTTAATTAAGAAATCTATTTTATTCAATTAAGGGATTTCTGAATTAAATAATATAGTAATAGAATAATATTATTATTAATATTAAATTATTTTTTATTAATTATAAATGATCTTATAATTTTATGAATGCAATTAAAATTTTTTGAAAGCCATTTCTATCAAAACACGTGAATTTTCGATAAATGTTGGATTTTATTTTAAAAGTGAAAATTAACATATTTAGAAAATTTTTTAGATAAAATAAATGTCATTTCTGGAATCAGGACGTCAAAATTATCCAACCGTGACTTTTTCATAATTTTCTGAGACAGTCAACTTTTTGGGTAAAAATTAAATATCGTTTAAATATATAATGTGTTTTATGACATCATAATGACCCAATGGTGATGTAATAAAATACCATAATCCTTATGTTCGACCAATATATGTTTTATCATTAAAATAATGTTATTTTGGGTTAGTTTGACTTACTTTTCAAAGCATTAATGAACCCCTCAAGACTTATTCAACACTTTGCCTTTTTAAATTAATTTTCATGGGAGTGTGACTCACGTCCACATAAGCAACCCTAATATTTTAATAAGTTCGGACCTCGGGCTTGTAAAATATTTTTTTCCACTTTCCTTTTTCATAAACCATGGGAAAAACCCATGGGAATATTTGTGGTTTGGATTAATTTAATATAAGGGGTCCCAAACCTAAATAATAAAGAATTCTCTCACCTTTCCTATATAAACTCACTCAAGCTCCCACTTCGTCCTCACTAAAATCCCTTGGAGTTCGTCCAAACTCTACCCTTCTTTCTATAGAATCCTCCCAAGGTGCCCCAAGCTCCCAAGAAGCCTCTCACAAGCCTCTCTCTAGCCTTTGGAAGCACACTTCCAAGTAAGGGTTTTTTCTTCCTTTCTCATTTTTGTGAATTTTATTTAAGTTGTATTGCCCTTTTAATTTCAATTATGAATGTTGGGGTATGGTTTCACACCTCCCCCATACTTCCCTCTTATTGTTTAAATGATGGGAGACCCCTTTCTCTCTCATTAAATGCCTCCCATGTACACCTGTTACTATGCCGAAATTCCGAAAGGAACATCTCTCTCTTCTTTTACATTCAAGAAATAATTTTGTATCATGAATCAAAATTCCATTTCAATTATTGGGACATGTATCTATATGAATTCCTTTTTGAACATTACGTTTAAATATGATGAGGAACCCCTTTCTCGCTCATCAAACTTTTTTATGAATTCTTATTTCACGCCGTTACGCTGCCGAAATCGCACCGATTTTCTAAGCCAATGTCATTGTGTAATAAATACCATGCCCATTTCTCCATCAAGGGTATTCACCTTTATGCACATTTACTAATTGATTTTAATGTTTCATGTATGAATTCCACATTCCTTTATCGTGGAATAAATGATTATGTTTTATGAATCCATGTTTTATGATCCATGTGGCACACTTATGCATGAAATGAAATGTTTAAGAAGGGTGCACACTTATAGCGCTACAATGCATTGGGTAATGTATAGTATCATGATACATAAAGTGCAATGAGTGTTGACTCATGATAATTCAAGTGCAATGAGTTTTTACTCATGCTTCATGTGCAATGATGGTTTACTCATGCACCATGTGCAATGAGCCACGGCTCATGCTAATTCAATGTTAAGTGTTGTTGCCACATTTCCATGCTATGATTATCATGCTTTATCATGCGTTTATGATCATGTTTTTTGTATGCTGTATTGATATGCCTATTGTCTAACATGTATTGTACTCCTCATGTTATTCCATGTGTACTCCCTTACTGGGCTTTATAGCTCACCTTTTTCTTATGCATGTATTCAGGTTATCCCATGCAATGCTAAGTACGAGGGAATGTAGTGGTGATGTAAAGGAAGATTTCAATAAAGATGTTGCATTTCATGTTTTATGTTTTTATGAAATGATACTATGCCCCAAAGACACTAAACCTATCGATATTCGTTGTTGTATCAAGTGAAGTTTTATGTAATGAATCATGTTTAAGTTGTAATAAAAAACAGGGTTGTCATAGTTGGTATCAGAGGATAGGTTTAGTTATTTTTGGGATTAGGAAACACTAGTAAAGCCTTAGATACAAGACTAAGTATAATAAAAACATCCCTAAGTTTTGGTAAATACTAAGTAAGTATTTTACCAAACAAATACATCCCTGTCTGGATAGGAGAAGGTAGAGGTGGCTCTGGCACAGATGTATCCTAGGGCTAAAACACGAAAACACTGCTTTGGGCTAGACTCGAATGGGAACTGGTGCATGAAAATGGGCCTGGGTGTACTCTTGGTTACAACGCTCCTGGGGGATATGTTTTGATAAATTCACAATCTTGGTATGAACCCTTATTAAGGGAAAAATTCCCTAAGAATATATGTTAGAAAGTAGATCATGAAAAGCCTAGATCGAATCCTATAGACTCATGAGTTGAAGAAATTAAAGTTTATTTATAAGTCATCAACTTTTGTCTTTGGATTACCCTTTATGTGTTACCCCTAACTTTCCTTTTTCCAGCCAATGGCCGGTAATAGGAGGACTCGGGCTAACAACCGTTGTGAAGATCAGTGTGATGAATGTACTAATGAGATGCCCAATCCAATGGGAGTGGGAATCGCGAACCTTTTCACGCTTATCTCTCAGATAACCCAAGATTTGAATAGAAACATGGGTCAAGAGGAACGTTCAACCCCCCCTAAGAAAGAACAAGTTGCTATCAAGAGCTTCATGAGGCAAAGGCCTCCAACTTTTAGTGGATCATCCGATCCCACGATCGCTGAACAATGGATCAACTCCATTGAAAGGATATTCTCTATCCTCCAATGTTCTGAACAAGAGAAGGTTCTCCTGGAGGCTTATCGTATGGAGGTTGAAGCTGATCAATGGTGGACATTGATCAAAAATATGAATCCTGAGGAGGAGACCGAGGCATTGGAATGTAAGGAATTCTAGAAGATGTTTTTCGATAAATATTTTCCGTGAAACCTCCGTCTTAAGATGGAAAGGGACTTCCTTTCCCTCAAGCAAAAAGATGAAGAATATGTGGGAGCGTATGAGGAAAACTTCACAAGGCTTGCACAATATGCTTCCGACTTTTTCATTACCCCCTAATGCAAGGTTGACCGCTTCTTTGGTGGGATGAAGCCTAGCTTGCGGAAAGCATTAGTGATCCGTGACTTCGACAGCTGTGAGGAAATTGTCTGATGTGCCCTCAAGGTCGAAATGGAGATCGGAGAATCACAGGGGTATCATGGGGATAAGAAGCGTAAGGTAGACTTCAATGCTCGTGGACCGATCGATAAATCCAATGGCTCTAAGATTTTCCAGCACCCCACTTTCCAAAAGTGCGGAAAGAAGCACCCTGGAAATTTCCTAAAGGGGACGAGAAAATGCTTCAGGTGTGGAAGAGAAGGGAACCTAGCTATTAACTGTCAACAAGAAGGACCCGTGGCTGCGACAGAGGAGAGTAACACTCTGTTCGAACCTCAACGCGTTGTTTAATGCTATAAATGCAAAGAACCGGGTCATTTTGCAAATTAGTTCCCTAATACAAGGGTTATCGGAGGCAACCAACAACCTCCAAGACATCATGGAAGAGCTTTTTCCATCACTTCTGCCGAAGTGAACCCCGAAAACAAAGTGGTGACAGGTACGCTAGTTATTCATTCAAGAATATTGAACATACTTTTTGATTCAGGTTCTACGCAATCTTTTATATCTCGAAAGTTTAGTAGAACAATCCCAGCACCACCACAAATCAGGGAAGTAAAGATGTCAGTGAGTACGGAAAATGGGGCAATCATTGCATCCCATGAATATAAATCCTCCCCTGTTATAATCTTTGGATAGAATTTCCCGGCGAACCTCTTCATACTCCCTTTGGTGGAATTTGATGCAATTCTTGGCATGGATTAGCTTTCCTTATATAGATCCAACATATATTGTTAGGAGAGGGAAATCACACTCCATATGGAGAATCGACCCCCGATTCTTTACAAGTGTCAGGAGGAAGATGAATCTCCTTTAGCTCCATCATCTCAAGAATGGATATTACTGCCCTATGAGCATGGGTATCTGGCTCAGATGATTCATTCCAAAGAAGAAACCATCCTTGAAGAAATTCCTACTGTGAGGGAATTCGCGGAAGTGTTTCTCGAGGAACTGCCTGGTCTTCCACCAAGAAGAGATGTTGAGTTCTCAATTGAACTTATACTTAGGGAACTACCAATATTAAAGACTCTATATAGAATGGCTATTGTTGATCTTGAAGAGCTGAAGAAACAACTACAAGGGAATCTGGAGAAAGGGTTTATACGCCCAAGTGCTTCACCATGGGGTGCACCGGTCCTCTTCGTCATGAAGAAAGATGGGTCAATGCGGCTCTGCATCGATTATCGTGAACTTAAAAAAATCACGTTAAAGAACAAGTATCCACTCCCATGAATTGATGAATTGTTCTATCAGTTGCATGGAGCACAATACTTCTCCAATGTGGACTTGTGGTCGGGATATTATCAAGTAAGGGTGAAGAAAAAAGATATTCCCAAGACTACTTTTCGTACATGATACGGGCACTATGAATTCATTGTAATGCCTTTCAAACTCACCAATGCTCCAGCAATATTCATGGACTTGATGAATAGAGTCTTTATAGATTACCTTGACAAATTTGTGGTAGTCTTTATAGATGATATTCTAATATACTCCAAACCCAAGGAGGATCATGAGGAGCATTTAAGAACTGTACTAGAGACTTTGCGTAAGGAGAAGCTCTATGAAAAGTACAGGAAGAGTGATTTCTGGTTGAAGGAAGTCTCATTCTTTGGCCATATCATCACAAGAAATGGGATATCTGTGGATCCCTCCAAAATAGATGCAATTGAGGGATGGCCGAGGCTAACATCGGTAACAGATATCCGTAGCTTATTGGGGTTAGCTGGATATTATCGATGATTTGTGAGAAATTTCTCACGATTTTCCAACCCTCTTACCAAGCTAACTCGAAAGGGAGTAAAGTTTTCTTGGAGTGATGAATGCGAAGAAAGATTCAAGGAGTTGAAAAGGAGGCTTATCACTACACCCGTGCTCACTTTACCCACAAGTGGGGAGCTTTTGGTGGTATTCAGTGATGCTTCGAAGAAGGGCTTAGGATGTGTGCTGATGCAGAATGATAAAGTGATATCCTATGCCTCAAGGCAGTTGAAAATCAATGAGCAAAACTATCCAACGCATGATCTAGAGTTGGTGGCGGTGATCTTTTCCTTGAAAATCTGGTGGAATTATCTCTATGGAGAGAAATGTGAGATATAAACTGACCACAAGAGTCTTAAATATATATTCACATAGAAAGAGCTTAATATGTGCCAGAGAAGATGGATAGAACTCATAAAGGATTATGACTATTCAATACATTACTACCCTGGGAAAGCGAACAAGGTGGCAGATGCCCTAAGTAGAAAGGATCCAGCGATTCTATCAATGATGATAATTGAGAAGGATCCAATATTCTTAGACTTGATGAAGATGGATGTGGGAATCATAATGAAGGGAACATCATCAATCCTTTCTCAAATGATTGCTCAACCATCCCTTTTGGAAAGGTTAAAGGATGCTCAAAAGGATGATGTGGGAATTCAAGAAAAAGTGGAAGCTATCAAAAAGGGGATATCCTAGGAGTTTAATGTTAACGAAGAAAGAATTGTGCAGTTTTGGAAAAGACTATGTGTTCCATCAAGTCCAAAGCTGAAGAAAGAACTTTTGGATGATGCACATAGTTCAAATTTCTCTATTCACCCAGGGAGCGCAAAGATGTACCGAGATCTTCGAGAAAACATTTGGTGGGATAATATGAAGAAGGAGATCGCTGAACATACATCAATGTACCTGGTGTGTCAGCAAGTGAAGGTAGAGAGGAAAAAGTCTAAGGGGATGATGCAACCATTGCCCATACTAGAATGGAAATGGGAGAACATCACCATAGACTTTGTCATCGGACTTCCAAGGACATCCAAAGGCAACAATGCAATCTGGGTTGTTGTGGATCATCTTACAAATACTACACACTTCATTGCTATTCAGAAGGATTTCTCATTGGATCATCTGGCACAGATATATATCAGGGAAGTGGTAAGGTTGCATGGAGTACTGCTATCTATTGTGTCTGACCGAGATCCAAGATTCACCTCTATGTTTTGGAAGAGTCTTCAACATGCTCTGAATACTGAACTGAACTTCAGTATGGCCTATCAACCTCATACTGATGGCCAATCTGAGTGGACTATCCAAACACTTGAGGATATATTGAGAGCATGCTCAATGGACTTTAAAGGAGGATGGGATCAAAATCTTCCTCTGGTTGAGTTCTCTTATAATAACAGTTTCCACTCGAGCATACAAATAGAACCATATGAAGCCCTGTATGGGAAAAGGTGCAGAACACCAGCATGTTGGGATGATGTCAGTGAACGTAAGCTACTTGGACCAGACATGGTCGAAGAAATGGTGGATAAGGTGAAAACCGTTCAGCAGCATATCAAGGTAGCCCAGAGTCGACTGAAGAGTTATGCAGATAATCGTCGACGAGACCTTGAGTTTAAAGTTGGATACATGATGTTTTTACGCATATCTCCGTTGAATTAGGTCATGAGGTTTGGAAATAAAGGGATGTTATGTCCAAGGTACATCGGCCCCTTCGAGACTCTTGATCGTGTTGGGGCTGTGGCCTATCGACTAGCACTTCCACCTACTATGCCCAAGGTGCATGATGTCTTTCATGTATCCCACTTAAGGAAGTACATACCGGACCCTTTACATGTACTCTCTTCTGAGGTGGTACAATTGGAAGATGATCTTTCTTATGAGGAGCAACTAGTGAAGATCTTAGATCTTAGATAAAAAGTTCAACAAAATAAGACAATGCCCCTCGTTAAGGTTTTGTGGAGAAATGACTAGTTTGAAGAAGCAACTTGGGAGTTGGAGGATATGATGAAGATGAGTTACCTACATCTGTTTTAGTGTGGGAAAAGGAAAATTTCGAGGGCGAAATTTCTTAAGGGGGGAATATTGTAACGACCCAAAGTTTCATTAATGGAAAATCCCTCTTAATCCAGTTAATTGTCTCTTTATAAAAAAATGTTTTTATAAGATGTCAACTTCTTTTGGTTTTATGATAAGAGGTGTGACCGTAACTTTTATAGCCTTTGAATAGTGATCACATGATTAGTATAAATATAAGGCTTTAACGAACACAATTTTTACTCAGACAAAGGAAGCGATGACCTCATCCAGTAGAATTCCCTCATACGAAGCCCATTTGTCGGAGCTCGGAAAAGAGGTGGCATCTTTTTGCTTCACCCTTGACCAAGCCCAAGCCGAGCTTCATTATGTCAAGCTTGAACATGATCGTCTACGGGAAAAGTGGATGTTGATAAGGATTACCACTCAGGCGATGTTATCCGAGCCACCCCAAGAGTCTGTCACCATCGCACACCTTACCCTTAAGTCTTATGCGGATATTTTAAGGGGTTATGTAACAAATAAGTAGTACTATGTTCATGTACATTATTAGTTTTGTATATAATAATGAATATAATTTCTAGTCATTTTTGATACATTGTAAATAGTTTTTAAAGTAAAAATGGTGTTTTTAGTTATTATTTAATTAAGAAATATATTTTATTCAATTAATGGATTTTTGAATTAAATAATATTTTAATAAAATAATATTTTTATTAATATTAAATTAATTTTTATTAAATATAAATGATCTTATATTTTTATGAATGCAATTACAATTTTTTGAAAGCCATTTCTGTCAAAGCTCGTGAATTTTCGATAAATGTTGGATTATATTTTAAAAGTGAAAATTAACATATTTAGAAATTTTTTAGATAAAATAAATGTCATTTCTGGAATCAGGATGTCGAAATTATCTAACGGTGAATTTTTCATAATTTTCTGAGACAGTCAAATTTTTGGGTAAAAATTAAATACCGTTTAAATATATAATGTGTTTTATGACATCATAATGACCCAATGATGATGTAATAAAATACCATAATCCTTATGTTCGGCCAATATATGTTTTATCATTAATATAATGTGATTTTGGGTTTGTTTGACTTACTTTTCAAAGCATTAATGAACCCCTCAAGACTTATTCAACACTTTGCCTTTTTAAATTAATTTCCATGGGAGTGTGACTCACCTCCACATAAGCAACCCTAATATTTTAATAAGTAAGAACCTTGGGCCTGTAAAATATTTTTTTCCTTTTTCCTTTTCCAGAAACCATGGGCAATATACATGGGATGGTTTGTGGTTTGGATTAATTTAATATAAGGGGTCCCAAACCTAAATAATAAAGAATTCTCTCACCTTTCCTATATAAACCTACTCAAGCTCCCACTTCCTCCTCACTAAAATCCTTTGGAGTTCTTCCAAACTATGCCTTGCTCACTCTAGAATCCTCCCAAGGTGCCCCAATCTCCGAAGAAGCCTCTCACAAGCCTCTCTCTAGCCTTTGGAAGCACACTCCCAAGTATGGGTTTTTTCTTCCTTTCTCAATTTTGTCAATTTTTTTTAAGTTGTATTGCCCTTTTAATATCAATTATGAATGTTGGGGTATGTTTTCACACCTCCCCCATACTTCCCTATTATTTTTTGAATGATGGGAGACCCATTTCTCTCTCATTAAATGTCTCCATGTACACCCATTACTATGCCGAAATTCTGAAAGGAACTTCTCTCTCTTCTTTTACATTCAAGCAATAATTTTGTATCATGAATCTAAATTCCATTTCAATTGTTGGGAAATGTATCTATATGAATTCCTTACTGTCCATTACAAGTAAATATGATGAGTAACCCCTTTCTCTCTCATCAACCATTTTTATGAATTCTTATGTCACGCCGTTACGCTGCCGAAATCGCATCGATTTTCTAAGCCAACGTCATTGTGTAGTGAATACCATGACCATTTCTCCATCAAGGGTATTCACTTTTATGCACATTTACTTATTTATTGTAAAGTTTCATGCATGAATTCCACATTACTTTATCGTGGAATAAATGATTATGTTTTATGAATCCATGTTTTATGATCCATGTGGCACACTTATGCATGAAATGAAATGTTTAAGAAGGGTGCACTCTTATAACACTCCAATGCATTGGGTAAAGTATAGTATCATGATACGTCAAGTGCAATGAGTGTTGACACATGATAATTTATGTTCAACGAGGGTTTACTCATGCTTCATGTGCAATGAGGGTTTACTCATGCTCCATGTGCAATGAGCCACAGCTCATACTAATTCAATGTTAAGTGTTGTTCCCACATTTCCATGTAATGATTATCATTCTTTATCATGCCTTTATGTTTATGTTTATTTTAAGCTCTATTGATATACCTATTGTCTAACATGTATTGTACTCCACATGTTATTCCATGTGTACTCCCTTACTGGGCTTTATAGCTCACCCTTTTCTTATGCATGTCCTCAGGTTATCCAATGCAATGCTAAGTACGAGGGAATGTAGTGGTCATGTAAAGGAAGTTTTAAATAAAGATGTTGAATTTCATGTTTTAAGTTTTTATGTAATGATCTTAAGCCCCAAAGACACTAAACCTCTCGATCATCTTTGTTGTATCAAGTGAAGTTTTATGTAATGAATCGTGTTTTAGTTGTAATAGAAAGTAGGGTTTCCATACACCATAATTCCTTAACTATGTATAAAGGAAGATAAACCCCATTTTCTCTATTATTATCCACTCCAAAGTACAATCTATACCTTGTTTATATTCCGTAAGGGATTATACTGGAACAACCTTAATTCATTCCGGTCACTCTATATTTCATTCTACCTGAATGAATTTATATATTCTATTTAAGTACATATCATAAATTCTGTGTATACTCTCCAAACTCATGTATCAAGATTCATTCATCATTCTCTTCTGGGGTTATTCGTGTTTATAAATGATTCCCTCCTCAATACTTTTTGATAAGAAATCCCATTTTAAGGTAGCTTTTGAAATTGTTACCATCATCATGTACACTATATACTCTATTATTAAGCCACCATTGTTATTGAAAAAAATGTTTTATTATGATGACCTTACTAGTTCACTTTTGGTTTCTTATATATGATGATTCCCTTTAATGTTTCAAATGATCTTTCATATTTTCCCATAACCGCACAAAACCGTTTCTATTCTAAAAATTCCCAAAAACACTTTTTTCATGTTGTTACTTAATGCTGACATCCATTGTTATTATATATTCCTATTTTACCCAATGATAGTCCATGAATTATCTAATACCTTTCCTTCATGGTAACTTCTTTGATATATTCATTTGTTATGATTTATGTCCTGATTATGACACCCAATTATTTTTCTAGGTAACAGTTATGTTTATATATGATTGATTATGTATGATTAATTATTGTGGAAAAAATACTAATGAATATATTATGATGGGTGTTCCCAAATCGATCTCCAATTCATTGGTTTAATTTTAGTCTCACAAGCCATTATGTGCAATAATCTGGGCATTTAGCCTTGACTCGTGGTACCATGTGCAATAATCCTTGTGGTTAACATTGACTTTTACTCCTCTGGTGAAAAATCCCTGACTAGTGAAAAATACAAGATTTATTTTACAACCACATTATAATGAATTCATGTTTATATGATTCATTTTTATATGTTATGATTCAATGTGTTACATGCCTTTTATTTTCATTTTTCCATTCATTCTAACCCATGTGTTAATGTTTTATTACTATCTTTTTTTCCATAGTAGGATTTTATCTCATTGCTTCATTAATGTGATCCCTAGGGTACCCTTTGCAAATGTAAGGGCTCAAATGAAGCTAGGGTCTTTTTAAAAAGATTAAATAATGATGTTTTTAGTCCAATTTTTAGTTTTATGTTCCAACTATTCAAAGACACTAGACATCACAATACTTGGCTTGTTTTATTATGTTTAATGATTATTAAAATCATGTAAGGTTATGTGAAAATGGATTGGGTCCCTATAATGGAACATTTTAATGTAGAAATTAAAATTATGTTAATAGTTAATATGTTTAAATCAAGAAATATCCATCGAAAATAAATATTATAGGATTATATAATTGATTGAAACTTCTTATAAAGAGGCTAATAGGATTCAAAAATATATAGTTCCAGTTGTTAAAATAAGTTATTGGTAGGTTTCAATAGGTTATATAGAATACTAATAATTGTATGACTATTTTCGTTGGTCATATGAAAAAAAGGGAAATGAATTAATGACTCAATACATTAATAAAACTACTATAAATAAAGAGAAAATAAACATGATGAATGTTTTCGTGTTAATAAAGAGTGTTGGATAGTATGGCCATCCTAGATGGAAGATAGTATCAAAATGGAAAAAGGATTTTAAAGATTCTTGTTACTTTATATCTAAAGTATGGCATAAAATTATTGCTAATAATAAAGGTAAATTAAAGAAGTGTTCAGTAATATTAAATAAAATTCATATCTATAAAGTGAATGGTGAAGTCGGAATGACGAGGTCTAAACATATTATATCATCAAATAAATAAATGCATTTTCTCAACAATAATCCTCAACCCCATTCCTATCATTTTGGATCTTATATTATCCCACCATGTTCTTATATTTTACTGATTATGTATCATATAGCGTAATTGAATGATAATCTTTAATATGGGTGAAATGGTGCACATTGTAATTTCTATAGTATGTTAAAAAACTATCCCCCATTAACTATATCAATTTTTATTCATATCTCAATTTTTATCACACTTTCTTATTGATAAAATACATGCCTTGAAACTACCATTGTGAAAAATGGATGGTATATATTAAGGGGAGAAACTAAATATGTAAAATCATTTAAAACATATTCATTCCACAAGAATATATAACAATAGATAAATTATTTGATAGAATTGAAAAAAATATTTATATACTTTCTTGAAAATATAATTGGATAGCCCTAAGAGAAATAAATGAAAAAGTAATAGTACATGGTGGTTTATTTATTTGAAAACATTCTTTCTAAATGATTTTATTTATTTATTTACACTAGTATATCCCAATTAGACATAGATGTAACAAGTTGATGATACATTGTAAGAAAATTTTGATGCCACCATTCTCACATGGAAATAATTAAAAACATTTAAGGTGGAATAATTCATTAAAATAAGGTGAGTATATTAAAATTAGAATAGATTGATATTTTAATTCCATTCAATCTAATGTTTTTTCAAAATTAGGGGTATTACTTGAATTTCAAGGCTTCCCTAAATTATAAAAATTGTTGAGACTAACATTATCTCTTTTTCATTTATAGTAAATTAGGTGGAAATGTATTGGATTTCATCATAAGAAAATTTTAAATTTACAAAAACCAAAAAGGGTTATATTGATATTCCCTTGAATGTGTAAAGATAATGTTTAATTTTTCATAATTAAGGAAGTGTTAGTGTATATTGGAAATTTATATTTGATGAATCCATTGACATTGAAAAATAGAATGTAGACTAAAATAGAAATGGTAAGTAAAGAGACTATGCATGGAATATGGGTAATGAATATGGTCACTGGGTGAGAAACCAATTACAAGTTTTGATATTTCAACTTCTATTCATTTTAATGAAATTTATCAATGATTTATAAATACTATCTGTTATGTTTAAAAATTTAATGAGGTGCTATCTATTTTTTAAAATGTGTTATATGTTAACAAAAAATGATACAAACAGCTTGAATAGGATATTAATTGTATATATCATTTAAGAAAAAATAAAATATATATCATACATGAAGGATTATAAATATAAATGTTCAATAACACATGGATTAATTTATGAGGAGAGTGGAGTTGTCCGGAAGTCAGTTTTTATAGCTTTGAATTAATTTGAAAAAATGATATGTTGAAGCTAAGGCTGAAAAATTTCTATGTCTGGAGAAATGTATTTGGGATATTTCTTGGTTCTATGTAAGTTTCATATATTATGTTCATAAGTTTCATTTATTCCATTAATATCCATCCTTTAGTGTATTTGGGTGGGAACATGTCAATCCTTTGTTCTATGTAGGCATCAACCGTGTCAACATAACCATTATTTTCCATTTATGTAGTAAAAATATAAACAAGTGGTCATAAAAACGTATAAAAAAGTATTATTTTCCTATTTAGAAATAAATAAATAAATATATATATATATATAGAAGATTTTTTAACTTTTTTTAAGGGTGAAATAATCTACATTATCATCAACACTTAGAGAAATTATATTTTTCTACATAGACAAATATGAAGTTTCTACTTGTTATAATCTGAATAGATAGTCTATTGAAATAATTAGAAAATATCCAAACTAAAAAACACCCATTATGTATTGTGATTGATGTAATAAGAATATGATAGCTTATCATTATGAATGTACATGAATATCAAACAAATAAGGAATATGTGAGAGAGTTTTTATAGTCCTGAAATTGGGTTTCTCGATTACAATGATAATAATGAAAATAAAATCTAATGATTCTAGGGCATGTTATTAAGAACATAATATCATGGAATGGGTCATAACTGGGACATGGTGTGTACATGATAGAGGCACACTGAAGGAGGAGGTGGGGAGGCCACCTAGGATTAGTAGTGGTGGCAAGGTGAGGTGTCCAGATTCGGCGATAACATCAGGGGAGGCTGGTCACAGAGATGAGAGATCATGGTGGAGTGACCTCTATGGGTGGTAGTATAGTGAGGGGCATCGTAAGAGCTGGAGCTGCCATAAAAAGTGTATCCAGAGATGGAGTGGCTAGAGGTTGAGCATCTGGAGGAAGAGGTGGATAGTTGAGTTGGGGAGGGAGAGGGATGATTAACCATTGTAGAGTAATGCCACAAGGGGATAGTCATGATTACAGGTAGGAGCATAAAGTTGTGAGGGAGAGAATAAAAATCGAGGACCCCATTTCCATATGATGATTTTTCCCATAGAAATATTGAATGAAATGTCATGGTTTTTAAATAACCATGGCTATATCTCTACCTATAACTATGGTCCGATCAAATTGTGGTTATAGGTCTGTGGCTCTAGGTATGTGGCTATAAGACATTATTCTAGTAGTGTTAAGTTTAAATTATCATGGAGTAAAGAATTTTCTATTTCATTTTTCTCAATAATGTGGGAAGAATAACCTAGACGAATATGTCAAATACTTGGTAAGATGTTTTCTATATGGATATAAATGTAATATTGTAACAAATTTCTTAGGAATTAAACGTGTTATATGTGTAAAATGTGGGAAAAATCCATTTTTTTTATTTTCACATGAAAATTTTAATGGCTATGTGTCAAACCTAACATCTTCATCCAATTAAAACCATTAAAGTGATTTAAATCCCATATGAAGACTAGAATAAATTTCCCTACCTAGAGATTACATCATTATGCAATGCCTCCAGCATCACATGATAACTCGAATAGTTACCCCATGCGGGGTTGCATGAGTCTGGTATCGATGGAGAACACATACCCTCTCATTAATCCAAATTTGGATGGCCAAGCACTGGTGAATGCTTCCTTTTCTTGAACCTCATCTGAAGAGGATCCTTGTAGCTTATAAAAAAATTTCACATTCGAAAATCACAAAATCACCAACAACCAATCATTTTGTTGCAAAACACAAATATTTATATATGGGAAGACTAAAAATTGAAAATTATAAATCATAAGGAATTTTATTTTCATCTTATATTCACACTTAAAACTCATTGGAACCATCAATCCCTCTAACAACATCATTAAGATCCAATAGAGACTAAGCCACAAAAAGATGTCGACAGTTTCTTTCCCACACATCCCAAATTACCATGAAGACCACCACTTAGATCCTCCTTGGAGAGAGAGGTGGAATCATAGAGATTGATTAAAGGAATGTTCCACCAAATCCCACAATTAATCTCATCTCCATGACCCCTAAATCTTCAAATTTGAAATACAAAGAAGAAATATACGTCCACAACATGTCATACCTCCTGGAACACCCTACCCCTCACAAATAATCCCAAAACCTCCTTGGAAACCATCTCAATCAACTATCCTGGAATGGAGAAATGGAATAGGATTCCAGAGGAGTGAAAGAGTTGACACACCCTCCACATGAAGCCATGATCAAACCAGTATCATTGACCCAATCGAAAAACGCATTTTCAAACCAACACTTCAAATTGTAAGTAATATGCCTAAAATTAGCACTGAATCTGAAAATTAAGACTTCAAATTTGACAATATAGATTCTAGTATCTAGTAACAAGTTTAAACCACATGAATAAAAATTCCACCCATTTTTAGTATACATAATCAAAGACAACATAATTTCATCTAACATATTCCAAACATCACTGGTTCTTCATTAGAAAAAATCACACAAAAAACAGCCATTTCCAATGAGTGAATGGATCGATATCGAAGAGACCACAATAGGGGAAGAATAAAACCCATTAATATATATTCCAAAATCATTGTGAACTTTATAACGGAATGTCACGAAGTGAAAAACACCACTAATACAAGGAAGAAGGAGACAATCTCTTCGGGATGGAAGTACTGTTACAAAAAATGATATGAAAAAACCATATATGACATCCAATACTTTGGGATTGAAATTTAAATATAAAAAAGATCCATAAAAAACCAAATAATGGAAATTCAACCTAGAAGAAGAAAGCATTCCAAATATGTGGAGAAGAGGACATGAAGATAATCGTGAATTGGGCCACTGAGGCAATGGTATCTGGATCTAAAAAATCGGCCCAGATTTGAAGCCTCCATGGTCATTCCTATGTTGATCTAGGTACGAGTTACTCTCTACATTATGGTTTACTACCTAGTCCAAAGAATGACCTAAACTAAGGGTAACTACCTAAACCAATGATTGACCTTTTCTACAGAAATGATTGATGTGAAAAAATAATGTGTTTATATTGTTGAATGCTTTTTATCGATAAAATTATGGTGAATGGATTCATGAAACATATAAGGACTATTACCCAATTGTTTTTCTTTTTGTAATTTAATGTATATATTTTATGATACTAAGGATAAGGAAAATTAATTTGTGTTAAGTTAATTATTTATGGATGCACATCATTATGGTATTGATAAACTGTAATATGTTTTTTAAATTGGGTAAACTCATAAGACTCTTTAGATAATATTTCTATGGTTGATCATTATTTTAAAGGTACATATAACCCTTTCTAGGATTTACATGATTCGAATTTATCATGATTATTTTGGTGATATTAATTGGAATGAATACCTTTGATTTAGTATATGTTTTACTAAAAAGGTTATTTGAGAATAATTCTTTGATATTTTATATACATAAGTTTAAATTAATTGAAAAACATTAAGGTTAATATGTTCTTTAGGGTGAGTTGTTTATTTATTATTGGGGTTAGTATATTTTTGGAATATATCATATAGAATACAATATATGTTTAAAGGAAATTTTTATCAGTAATATTATTTTTAATTTTTTCCATCATATTCATGGAAATGTTATAATTTCAGAAAAAGGAAGACATGTATGATAGGTGGAAACTGTTCACATTCTAAAAGGAAATGGGGCTTGAAACCACAATTGAAGGTCAAAAAGGGTGAAATGCCTACAACATGGCAATGTGATGTCCTAGTTAGTATGACATTTGTATCACATGAAATGCTTGATGGCTGAACAATGAGTAAATTTTTAGAAACATATTATTGGTTAAAATATTTTGATTTTGCTGTGATTAATGATATATTGGGAGATGTTTTATTGGGTTCAGGTATATTTAACATGTAGGTTTAATATAAAGTATTATTCAGGAATAATTTTATTATGTTTTTGGAGGTGTAAACTGAATGGAATGATATAACATTTTAGGTTAAAACATCATTTAATGTTGATGATATTGGTGTTATATGGGATATATGGATTATGGATAAAGTTAATCATGATTTATGTTATTGACAAGGTAATTAATTATTCAGAATATGATATTTTGAACTACATTATATTGTATAAGGATAAATTTCATACCAAAGTTTTGGGTTTTGAATATAGTCAGTAATAATTTGGTGGAATTTTAAGGATAAATACTTATTGAATGGATTATGTTGAAATTTAGATAATATTTTTTTGATACTAAGGTATTATTTATCAAATTGAAATCCTTGTGATAACAATTTTGGTTTCAGTAAATATTTAGAGGCTGAAGGAATAACTAATGGATTTTATGATTCATTAAATGTGCTTTATGAATAAAAAATCATTATGGATATCCATATATTGGAATAAAAGATGCAGCAGAAAGAGATGAAAGAATATAAAATGGATGATATTATGATCATGACATGTAATGAACAAAATAATGTTTATTTTTTTGAGTTATTTAAGTAGAAGTAAAAAAATTCGTAAATTGTTTTAAAATTGACTTGAAACAAAAATGTAATCTCTTTAATTTTCTTACTAGGAAATCATTGGTCTTTTAACCCATCAAATATTTATATTTTTCTGGTGGTTCACTTTCCTATAACCATGTCCTTTATCACTTTATATTAATACTTTGGAGTCATTTTTTTATTCTATTTCCATATTTGAACTTCCAAAAAAATTTAATTCTGAAACCTTGTTATTTAAAGTGTTTTCATTCCCCCTTTCCCACTTTTTAAGGAGAAGTTTGATGAATCCTTTTTACGTTGTTGTTTTTCAATAAATGAATTTCAAAGGTAAAACCATTTATTAAAACAAAAATTCATATTAAATGTTGAAATTTATCTAAGGTGGGGAAACTGTGAAAACAATAGTTTTTAAAAGAAAAATATATTTGATAGTATATATGGTATAAAACATGAAGTCTAAACGAACCCCAAAGTATTGTTATTTAAATATGGACATTATAAAATATCTATTAAATTATCACGTATGAATATTATTAATATAATTATAAAATATATATCAATGACTTACCCAATAAATATTCATTGATTGCTTTTTAGGAAATATGTACTCAATTTCATTAATGTTGTTTTATGTTTCAAAAAAAACTATTCTAAAAAATGATTTTTTATTATTTTTGTGAAAAAATAATATAATTAATTTTTTGGAAATTTTTGTAAAATTATTTAATAATAATATGATAATTTTTTAAATCATAATATAATAAATATACTAGTGAAAAATTTACCAATTTTTTAATATTGATTGATTTTTTATGATTACTGAAAAATTCAATTTTTTTTATCGAAATATATATATTTTTCTGATAATTAAAATTTAAAATTATTTCATTTATATAATTCATAATTCAGTTAGATTTAATAGAATAAAATTTATAATTTAGTTTGGTATAAATATGTTTCTTATTAAAAAATGGCATTTTTACAGAAAACATTATTTTTTAGAAAATCATTTTTCATCATATTTTGAGAAATTATTATAAAATAAATTCTAGACCACTTTTAGAATGAATTTAGTAAAATTGATTCCATATTATTAATCCAGATAATCAAATTTGGTATATAGGTCCCTTCCATTTTTCGAAATTATGAATAGTATCCAGGGTAAAATTTGTGACCTAAGTAAAGGATAAATCCGGTTTACCTAGATTACTACTAATTGATAAGGCCATACTATATCACCATTAATATAATTTAGAGGAATTTATTATTTTTTTAACACCTTATTCATGAAACCAAGTTGTTTAATGGACACTTCTCTATGATAATTACTTATATATTATTTAAATCAAAGGGTGTCACAAAATGTCACACCCTTTTTTTTTAATATCTCTCTTGTGTCCACATAGAAAAAAAGTAATAAAATAAGGAACATAAATTCTAATTTTGAACTTACTGAAATTATTTTAATGATAATTTTTTTCACAATTTTTTATAATTTATATAATATCCTAATACTCTAATCAAACACTAATACAATATCTATTCAATTAACAAAATAATGAAGTAAAGGATTATAACAATATAATAAGTGACATATTTTGTTTTATATAATGTTTCCCATGATTTATATAGATGAACATGACATATTATTGAAGTTTAAATGAATTAAAATTTATATACATCAATTTAATGATGTACTTGAATTCAAAATAATCGAATAGTCTAAAAATTGACTTTAATGATACTTATCCAAACTAATACTTTATTGAATTATTTAAAAATATAAAAAATATTGAATGTGGATAATTAGGACAATATATCAGATAAAAATTCATTACATTTCCATTAATATTTCTATATTTACATAATATTTAAAATCATAACCCTTTAAGTGTAAAAAACATTATCGTGGTTAGTGATAAGTATGGTTACCCAGGGGGTTACTATAATTGATATGGTTTTAAATGATATAAAAACTTATCTAATAATAATTTGTTTGAATTATTAAAACCAAATACATTTTCATCAAATTAGAGATCATTTTGATGCATTTGGATCTTCGATAGTCTTAATATATTTTAATTTTGTTAATAAATTACAAAAGTGGTCGTAACCTCAATTATTAAATGGAACATCCTCCAAAACATCATTAAACTGCTTTGAAGCATATAGATCAACAATAAACCTGACCATTACCCTTTAAAAAATCAATATCGATGTACTAGAGGTATGAATTTCCCTAAAAGAGAATCATCAATTTCTTTAAAAAATAATCTATATATTCCCTCTTGATGAAGAAGTGATTATCCAAACCACGATTATTCAATTTATCTGTTCATATACTCCTTCTAAATCATTTCATTTTTTCATGAAAATATAAATTCATTAAATTAAATATACTAAAATTGTATTTTAATTATTAAAAAGCCATTAGTAACCATTTTTTCAATTAAATGGGATGTGAAAGTATTGTTTGGGAGGACGTATGGCTTATCACCTCAAATTAATGATACAATTAATTTTTCATTGCCAAAATTTTTAGACAGGGATTCTGATGAGATTAATATATATAAATATTATAGTTAAAAATTATTTACATATTTAATATTAATATCATATCTACCTATATATCTTCCAATCTTTTGGGAAATAATAACGTCAATTATGCGTAAGTGTGGACTACTACCTCCACAAAGTGATGCGATTCATTTATAAATTCTATTTTACATGGATGACAAAAAGGATATATTTAATGAATATAATTAATATTAATTATATAAAAAATATTATTTATAGGTAAAATATTATTTTCATTTCATTCATTCCATTCGTTGAAAAGTGAAGATAACATTCATCTCTATGTACGCTCTAACATCTCCATTAACAGTGTTATTCATTTTCAATGTCTAAATTATATAGAATATATAAATATATGTACAATTAATATATATGATATTAAAATCCTTTCATATATTCTGGTGATGATGTAACCATAGTATAATTATATATATCAAAACTACCAAACAAAAACATACATGAAATATAATAAAATTATCAACAATAAAATGATTTTAATAATTTATTCCTAATAAAATGGTGAAAAAATAATATAATTAAGTAATACATGGTATAATAAAAATATTTATGGTAATTTAAGAGATTTATAATAAATATATATTTATTATATAAAAGGTTCATACATATTTTATGTATTTATACTATGATTTAATGGGTTTTCATATTAGTTTTACGTCTGTGACACATATACCATATTCAACACTTATTTCATTGGTATAGAATCTAAACTGCCCCCAATTATATTATATCATAAATATCATTAGTATCAATGGTACATAATGTTTCATATGATGTTACTTATTTCATGGTGCTTACGATTCAAAATAAACCCAAGTGGTATGGTTTTTATTCACAATATAATATTATTCATGATTGTTTATGTTTAAGACTCTATTATGGGGTATTTATCTCACATATCCATGTTTTCTAAAAATGTTTAGCAGTATATTTTTCCAACCTTCTATAAATTATAAAATACAGTTTATCTATGTTTCCCTTTAAACAATTTTTTTGAAAGCAGTCTTATTTTTGTCTTCTAAATGGGGTACATTATGACTTTTCCATAAAAAATGTAAAAGAATCATTTTTTACATATATTTCATGAATATATTTTCCCATCATCATGGATAATATTTTTATGAATATTTATTTACATTTATTGATGTTAATTTTCAAATAAAATGATTTCTTTATTAAGTGTATGGTTTTTATATTTTAAAACATAATTTTCAAAGTAGAAAGGGTATTTTCCTCAATAAAATTTCATTGGAAATAATTAATGTATTTTCATTTACGTCAACATTTTTTGATGAATATTATATTGTGCATATTCTATAATGATACCATCCACCCTATTCCTTTTTATGGTTTGTGATGATTTTAATAGGTGGATTATTATAAAATTTTGTATAATAGTTCTTAAAATATGTACATTTTTTGTTTATTAAGCCATGTTTATTCAATTTCATTATTTATTCATATGAGAAAATTTATTTTTTTTAGCTTATGTTTTTTTATTCAAAAAGAAAAGGAGAAGGAAGAAAACATCCTGTCAAGCGGGCTGGAAATGATGGAGCCCAAGAGCATCCCCCAGCACAACAGATGCACATTCGGGAGGGAGGGAGAGAAGAGAATCGTAAATGATAAGGGGCGCGTCCTGCCTACCCAAGCGAGCAAGGGATTCCGCCGAAAAGTTGGTCTCCCTCCAACTATGATGAATAAGCTTCCCTCGTGAAGTTTCAATCTTGAATCTACTGATGAGGTAAGTGAGATCCCAAGGAACCCCACTAGTCCGTTTTAAGGTCTTCTCAAGGAGTTCTAAGTCCGTCTCAATCTCGGCCGCTGTCAACTTACCCCGTCTACAAACTATCAGACTAGAAGCAAGAGCATGGACCTCCACACTCAGAGAGTTTCACGTGCCCTAAAAAGCAGTAAAGGCGATGACATCTGAGGTTGAGGTATCTCTCAGCACTCCTCCCCCCTCATAATGCCCCCCTTGCATGATACATCAATGTTGAGAATGAAGCCCGTAACCGGCGGGCACCATTCAACCCACTGACCAGTCCCCTTTCTCAAAATACAGGGGCGGTTGAGCAGGTTACTAACCACAGTTGATATCGAACCTCCATTTATCTAATAAGAAAGCGAAAAAATAAGAACTTTGAGGCTAGCATGGAGGAACAACAACAACCGCTTTTCTCCCATCCGAACCCAATTGCGAGCCTCCCAAAGCACCCAACACGTAGCCTCAATGATGATCGTTCTAACCGTCTGCTCCTGGCCAGAAGACCCCATTCCAGAAAACCAGAACTCCATGTATTCCTGTAAAGTATACTCTCCATCATTTCTGCATGGATTATACGTGAATAGAGACCAAAGGTGGAGCGCCCAATGGCTTTGGAAGAACAGATTCTTCGCCGATTCTGACGTGTGATTAATGCCACAGAAGCATCTAGAGGACAAAGAAATGCCCCGACGCTGGATGTTATCCTTCGTAGTTAACGACTTGTTCCTGATTCTCTAGAGTAAAAAGTTCATTCTAATAGGAATTTCATTGCACCGGGATGATGGGGCCCAAGCGTTGGTTGTGCTACTGGGATGAATGATACTCCTGAAGCCTTGCGAGGTAAACCTACCCGAGCTGGTAGCTGTGAAGAAACATCTATCAGGTTCCTCACTCATGACAATATTCTTGAACACAGACATTGATTAGCATTCAAAGAAGTACTGATCAAGTTGAACTCCCCGCATGAACTGCTAAAGGTGATGTCCGAAAAAGGAAGGTCAGAGTCCCTAAAGGATTCCCCTGACCAGTTGGTGTCCCAAAAACCGATCCTCCTGGCACCGATGATCCATCTTTCATGGCCTGACAACATCTCGATAAGAGAAAGCATGCGCCTTTCCAGCCTCGTGGAGCTGTAGAGGCCCCGTGTATGAAACATCGGGTAGCGCGCTTTGAAAAGCTTCACCAACAACGATTCCTCGGCGGTAATTTCCCAAGCGAGTCGTGCCTGAATGCTTTAAATGGTAACCTGGATATCGCGAAGACCAATTCCTCCTACCTGCACTGCTCTGGCCAAACGTTTCTAGGGGGGCCAGTGGTATCTTCCCTCCTCCTTGGTGTCCCACAAAAAAAAGTTAAGACGGATTTCCATTCTCATTACAGTCCCCTTTGGGGGATGAATCACCGTGAAAACGTGCATGGGAATGGACGTGAGAACACTGTTGATTAAAGTTATCCGGCCATCGAAGGAAAGCAGCCTATTATTCCAGTTATAGATTCTACCCAGAATGTGATCAAGGATCACATATAAGTGTACCTTCTTAATGTGACCATACAAAATCGGCACCTTGAGATAAGAAATGGGAAGCGGCAGCTTACAACAACCCAGAATCCTTTGAATCTCCTTGCTTCTTGGGACCGGGCAATTTTCTGCAATGAAGAAGTGGCTTTTAGCAGAGTTAACACTCTGCCCGATCAGTCTGCCATAGGTGGATAAAGAATCCATGAGGTCCTTCAATGAACTTTTCCTTCCATTGATAAAGATTAGAATGTCATCCGCAAACATTAGACGTGACATGTTAAAACTACTCCTTCTTCCTCAGAAAGGGAGGATGAGGCCTGAAAACATTCTGTGGTTCAAGTTCCTTGAGAGTGCATCCTGGGCGAGAACAAAAAGATATGGAGACATGGGGTCCCCTTTCCGAACACCATGAACTGTCTTGAAGAAACCAAAACCTTTTTCCCATCAAGGCAATGGAAATCCACGATGAGGAATAGCATCTGAAGCAGATATCACAAAACTCCTCACTGAACCCAAACTTCCTCACGACCCTGATAATGAAGCTCCATTCCATCATGTCGTAAGCCTTGTTCATGTCGATTTGGAAGATGACATTTGATCTAATAGATTTTCTGTTAATGTCTTGCACCATTTCATTGGCGATGCCCACCGACCCATGGATTCTCTTCCCATGATGAAACTGTGCTGCTCCAATGAAACCAGACGAGGAATAATCATGTCGAGCCTTCTGACAAGAACAGATGCCAAAATTTTATAAGCAACATTGCAAAGGAAGGTTGGCCTGTACTGACTAACGAGGGTGGGATTTACGATCATCGGAATGAGCACCAGTCTGGATGCCGAAATTCCCCTGATGATAGGGCCCCCGGTAAAGAAGTCGTAGATCGATTCCACTACATGCTTGCTGACAATCTCCCAAGAAAAATTGAAAAAGCTGGCCAGGAAGCCATCAGGTCCAGGCGCGCTGTCCTGAGGCATGTTTCTTACTACGACATGGACCTCCTCAACCGAGGGGATGGAGGAAAGATCTCTATTGTCCATCTGATTAACCATAGAGGGGATTCAACTGAAGATGTCCTCAGTGATTTGATTCCCTCTCACGAAGGATGAAACATTCTCCCCTGCAAGGATGTTTTCAATGTAGTCCAGAGAAATCTTCCCCGCAATGTTCACATTTTAGGTATAGTCCCCATTCTCCATTCTCAGGTTCATCCTTGATCTTTTCCTCTATCTAATGCAAGCGTGAAAAAAGGCACGGTTTCTATCTCCTTCCACTAGCCATCTAACCCGCGACCTCTGTTTGAAATCTTTCTCCAGAGATAGGAGTCTCTCTTCCATGATGTTCTTCTTGTCACACAGAGCAACAAACAGATCCTCGTCCCAAGTGTTCTGGAGAGAATCCTCCAATATGTCGACTTCCAACCTGAGACTATTGATACACTGCATGACATCGGGTTTAAAACTCGCCCAGCTTTGCATGTCCAGGTTAAGGCGCCTGAGGCGGTTCAACAGACCACCCCACGATCTAGCACTGACATCCTTAATCCAAGACGTCCTGAAAACATTTAAAAAGGAGTCATCCCCATGCCATGCATTTGAGTAGAAAATAGGAGTGCCTGTAACCTCCTCCCTACTGATATCAATCAGGAGTAGATTATGATCAGAGAGAACCCGCTTGAGATGGGTGACTGACGTCTTTCAGAAGATGTCCGACCCTTGAATATTAGAGAGGAAATGGTCCAACCGGCACCAAATATGGTCTTCACCCTTGCGGTTGTTGCACCAAGTGTACTTAGGGCTAGAGAACCCGAGGTCTAAAAGAACATCACTCCTCATGAACTCGTTGAAATCAGATATGGAACAAAGATTTTATCGAATGCCCCCCTTTTTCTCGGAGACATCTGCAATGGAGTTGAAGTCACAACCCACGAACCAAGGATGGGGCCCCATTTGCAGATTTTCCAGATGATGCAAGAGCTCCTTCCACTTGGAAACCTCAGTGTCCTCATAAAGGAAGGAGAAAACCAAATCGTGGCTAGCTGTGGAAATCATTGGGTTGATGCATTGTGCAGAGAGACTCAGAATCTCTACGGTAACATGGCTCCTCCAGCCAATCCAGATATGGGAGTTCTTAGCCCCTCCATGAAAGAAGTTCGGAAAACCCATCTTCCTGGTAAGAGCAACACCTTTTCTATGTACCTGTTTGGGTTCAATAATTACCACAACTTGAACACAAAAACACCTAGCCTCAAAAGCAAAGAAAGAACGTTTGGATTGAGTACCTAAGCCCCGTGCATTCTAGATGATAATGGGAATCATCATGGTAGGCCCTTCCGGGCTCTAAGAGAGGAGGAAAAAGAGAAGAGAGCAGGTGCAAAACGGCCAGAATACTCGGATTTAGATCGGGTGATAGGCCCTGAGATCTCTTCCTCGAGGTGCGTTGGCTTGGGATAAAAAAACCACCTTCTTTAAGGAATAAGAATCCTCCTCCAACAGGGCATTCCCAATTCCATTAACAACTACAGAAAATGAACCCATGTCTCCTTGAGATGAGGAGGCCAGTAGATGTCGTTGCAGGGAGAGACAAGAGACCGCCGGCTCTATCTCCAATCCATACGAGAGGTAATCCTTCTTGTCCAGCCCCTCCACAGATAGAGTGAGGTTGATAAACAACGAATTCCGTAGATTCTCTGATGTAAGCAGGGATGAGATGGACAATGATGAAGACAGAGGAGAGAGATACCTGGGAGGACTCCCAAGAAGATCTAGGAGGAAGCCATGCTTGATCAATGCTCTTCGATCCTGTAGGGGGGGATCTTGGTAATGAGACTCGGAGACCAGGAAATTAGATCACGAGGCTCAGAAGGGGCTGACAACTAGGCCGACATGGCAGATCGTGCCCCCATGCAAACCTATTCTATCTCGTCACACCCATCGAAAGGATTCAAATTTGAAATCATAATGGGCCGAATAGGAGACCCCTCATTCCTTCGACTGGGCGATGCCTAACCTGGACCCGCCTGTAGATCTTGCCGGGACGAGCTAGTAGCGTCCTTCCTTCTCCTGCAAGCCGAATCCCAGTGGCCACGCAGACCACAAAGGACACAGAACTTCAAGGAATGATGATAACTGACCCTTTGCCTCCATGTAAACCCATCGCTAGCCTGAAAAATAACCTTGGGGGAAGTTTCTTGTCTAGGTCGAGTTCTACACAGATGCGGGGATTGACCGTCGACACGAGGGACCTAGTCATGTCGTCCATGAAGAGAAAGGAACTAAGAGAATTCCCCAAATACTGCAATATGGAGGGATTCTGGAAAGGGAGCAGAAGTCCTGGGAAGGAGAGCCAAACCGCATCTGAAGAGGACTAACGTCCAAAATGACAGTCCCAGGACCATCACAAAAGGGAGAAGCGCCAGGCACCATACCATCCTCTAGCTCTAGACCAAGCCCTCACAAAATCATGTCTATAACCAAATTGAATGCTGAAGGCAACTCTAAAAAGCTCGTAGACCATAGACAGGAAAGAGAGGCCCCAAGATTTCACCACACCCCGGAAGAAGCTCAACGAGGGTTTTCTGCGACCGAAGCGAGCCACCAAAAAGAGGTCGAGGAGAAAGGAAGATTCATGGAGCTCATGAGAGGAGAGATCCACCGCCGGAGACTAATAAAATATTTGAGGAGAGAATCCTCTTCTTGTATTGAAATTTAATTTGAAATTGACGTGTTTATCTTATCTTCGAAGACTAATAAAATATTCGATCCATGGGGATGTGATTTCATATGTCAAGTAAAAATGTAATTATGTAACTATTGGATATGCACTACTAGCCTCACAGTATTTAAAATTTACCCCGTTAAATGTTTTAAATGAAGATAAGCTTTTCATCATAAATTAGTATTTTCACTATATATTGGAAAATAATTATTTTCATAAAATTCCCAAAAATTAAATCTATGATAGTTTTTAACGTGATGATTTCTAAATGAAATCAATTTTTTAAAATAAATTTTCCTTAAGTGGAATAAATACACTATTTTATTGTTTATAAAAACAAACAAAAACCAATTTGAATAGAATTTTTTTAAAACCATATAATGAATTTAATAATTTATTACTTATTTGTCATGATATTTTAATGATGTAAAAGAATGATATTTTTTAAAATGTTTCATTAATATTCATATGGACAATTTATTAGAAATGATATAATTTTATGCTATATTTTCATTTATTATACTTGGGATTTCATGTATCAAAATATATTGAATAAAAAAAATTTATTTAAAGAGTTATTTATAACAAAATATCATTGTGTAAAATTAAAGGTATAAGTAAATATTAAACGGTTTAAAGTGATAAGGACATAATTCATTCAACTCATAAAAAATTATAGGAAATATACATATTAAAAATATTATTGGAATTCCTAGAAAAGTGGATCAAACTAGAGGTACATTGAGGAAAATAACTCAGACTACATTGAAATCTCTTGTTAAACCCATAAATATTAAAGAATCTAAGAATCACCATGAATGTATTGAGGTTATCATGTGAGAAAATTATTAGAAAGAATATAATGATACATGATATTTAGTATCCAATCCCAATGGGAATAAAATTATCCTTAATAGAGTGGATCTTATGAAAAAATTATGGATGAAAAAGATGAAGTGGTGACAAATAAGGTATTATTGGGTCATAATAGATTTTCACATGTTTAAGGTGTTTTATTCAATAATACTGTTAAATCATATAGAAGTCTTGAAACTAAAATAATTTTTATTTACATTGAAACACATAGAACATGTAATATCTTTAAAATGGAGGTAAATTAAGCCTTTATCAATAGTGAATAATATTATGAAGTTTTCAATGAGAAATGTTTTTGTTTCTATAATGGAGAATATGAGAGTTATTATTTAAGGTTAAAATAGATTTTTGTGGGCTAATGTGTCCCCAAGATATTTTTTTAGTGACACTAAACCTATTTGATGATGTTTTAATTCACAAAGGGTATTGTTGAGGACAATATCTACAATAATAATGATAAGTATGTATTCCCCATATTGTTTTTTTGGTAAAAAAATTTATATTTTATGAAAATTAAAGAGTTTTTGAAGATATTTATAATGAAATGAAGAATATTTTCAAAACCTTTATTATAAATACCCCAAGTAAAAAATTTTATATTACATTTTGAATTGAAATATTCTAATAAAATGTTGAATAAATTTTGAATGTTTTTTTTGAAGCTAATTTGTGTACCATTTTTTACAAGAAATAAGTTATAAAATGATGTATAATGATATGATATGGATCCTAAGAAATTACAAAATCTAATTAGTAACCTATTATACATGAAAAATTCAACAATGAATATTTCATATGTTGTTTCACTATGTAATCTATATCAATGTGCCCCAAAATATTCCCACTTCATGGTTGTAAAGAGAATACATAGATACAAAAAATAGAAATCAATATATGGTTCAAAATATGATAGAAAACGAAATATTGATCTATTAGTTTATTCATATGTAGGTTGGAAAGGAATTGTTGATGATGGTAGGTTGAGAACTGGGGGAGTTTTATATCTTTGAGATATGTGAATTTGTTGGAACTTTGAAAAGAATATTTCTATGAAATTAATCACAACTAAATAATAATTTGTGAATTCAACTAATTCTGTTACTCTATTAATGTTACTGAAGACACAATTAATAAATTTTATGGTTGAAGTAACACTACCACTTATATTTTTATATGATAAGAAATGTGATAATTATTTATAAACATATATATATAATAATTGAATAAAAATGAAAATTAATATAAAATGTAATTTTAAAAATAAATTGTGGATAAAAATTATTTACAAGTGGAATTAATTCCTCTGATAAAGAAAATTTCCAATTTATTCATCAAATCATTTCCAATAGAAGAATTTATAAATAAGAGGGTGATACTGGGAATTCAACCTCATCTATTTTAATGATAAAATATGATTGATCCTTACCTTATTCCATCTTATATTTTGATAGTTATTTCAATGGGGAAATGACAATAGAAATCAACCATTTATGGTTTTCATCCTGTAATTTTTCAAATGGGGTGTTTAAAATGTATACTGAGTATCCATTGATATGTGGTACTTTTCAATTGAAAAAATAATCTATTTAAAATAGTTTTATTAAAATGGGTATGATATGATTTTATCATGGATGAACTAATTTAATCATTTATTATAATTGGATAAATGAAAATAATTCAGGTTATAATGTATTAATAATGTGATGTTGCAGTCCCATTTTAAGATTGTGAATTTTTGTTAATAAAGTTTCATATATATTTCTATCTTACGTATAAAAAAGAATAAATTATTCAATTTTCTTATTTCCTACAACATGTTTACAAATAATGTTTTAAAATTATTCTATAGTGATCAATTTATATGTTTTATAAATTTCAAAGTGATTTATAATCCTTAGATAACAAAAAATACAAAGTGGAGTATTGTTGAGATAGAGTGGTGTTGATATAGTTATTATGATATGTGCAGCTAAATATTTGGTGAGGAATATATAATTGTGTGTGTTAAAAAAATAAATACAGAAATCATATTATATGTTTATTCGGATAATGAATAGTACACTTCTAACTGTTTAAATCTCAGGAGTGTAGTTTAGGATTCATTTATATTGAAGGATTACAAGAAAGAGTTCCACATATGAACTCATATATTCCACATTATATATGGAAAAAATAATATGTGATTCATTTAAATAGATATCCATGTTTAATCATTTTATCATCAATTCATGATATGTTTTATTAGAGGTATTCATGTTTAGGAGATTTCTATTTTGGTTGTGGGAGGAAATATGGTCTATAGGGCCTTAGATTTTAGAGAAGGTGTATATAACATAGAGAATAATAAAACATTATTCTCCAGTCCATATTAGGAGGGATATTCTATATAAGTGTATGGGTAAATTTTAGACTATCTATACAATTTGGGACCTCTATTCCATAGTGAGGTTGATGATGTAATGCATGATAAGCTAGAATTTTGTTGTACTAGAAAATTGAAGGCCTCCATACCATATCTTGTTTCCTAAGATGTAGTTAGGAGACTTTAAGTGGACTAAATTATAGTGAATTCACCTCTCCATATATGTTATCATAAATAGTAGTGGTGTTTCTAGATATTTCTTGCCATCAATGTCATATAAACTATTATATACCATATTCATAAATAGATGTTAAGTGAACCCCAATAAAACTAATAAGCTATTGTATAATTCCGTATAATATGATATTAAACATATTTTATAGGGATCATTTATGAATTTGATGCATTATTTTTTAATTGAATTCATATTGATATTTTTCTTATTTTAAATCATTTTGACTTCTATATCAAATTTAATGGTCAATATTAAAATGAAGGCGATCTAAGGAATATAATTCAAGATGAGGATTTCAAGTTGAGATTCAAATTGAGGATATGAATTACTTATAGATTGGTCTGATGTGTAGACTTGTAATGTGTGGATTAAATGAGAATATGCATGTGAGTAGAGAATAAAAATTTGAATAATTTTTAGTTATGTTCAATAAAGTGAATATTTTGTGATTTTATATTGTTGAATCATGGAAGGAGAAATACAAGATAGAAATGATTATGTGCACATAATATGTAAACAATGATAAGAAGCAACATGTTCCTCAAGTAGTTTGATGAAGAATTTCATCCTCTTATTTTAATATAAGTAAAGTAGAATTGGATGATTTCATCAGAATCAAAAACCGTAATGGAGTATATTTATAATATATCATTACAGTTTTTACCTAAAAATTTATATTTTTAAATATTTTTCATTCACATGTGTGTGTGATTCTGAAAATTATAGTCATGAGATATGAAAATGTGTGTTTAGTGGTAATAACATGCACATTATAATCATACAATGATTCAAGTGGGTATCTCACACTAAGAAATAGCCTCCTCAAATTCAATGATGAATGTGTAAAATCTATACTATTTCATTGTGTTTGTGTGTGTTTGGGTGTATTGTAAAAAATATCATAATATCATAAAATTTAGATAAGGCTGTTTCAAAAGAAATGTAAAAACTATATTTATCACTGATTATGCCACAATCTCAGTGATTATTCTTGTATGCTAGTGTGGTTCTATGAAATTAATAATCAATAGCATTACACTTTTAATAAGTAGTTCAATTGTAATAAAAAAATTTAGGACACCATCCCTAAGACCCAATAAATATAGAATCTCAATTCATGAATGTATTGAATATAAATAAAAAATATATCCTTCCAAATGTATAGCCAATCATAACACAGTCATCATTATTCTAAAGTATAAAAAACATTAAATCAAGGATCTGATTCCATATTATAGTCTCCCTATTCTCATCTACCCAAATAGTAACAAAACTAGGTTACTACATACCAATGGGATACCTCTATATACACAAGATACTATGATATAGATATGAGGATATGATTATATAATGTTGGGAGAATATACCCTAAATATAATTAGATTGAAAATATTAAACAATAAAATAAACCAATAGCCACAAAATTATAGAGTATAGTATATATAAGTAGAATCCAAATGAAAATATAATAAATACAACTTGATAAAAAACAATACAAATACAATACATGTAGACATACATATTAATAAATTGTTCATAATAGGTTGTTTATAAAAAACACATAAATTTAACTGAAAACAAATTTTTAGGATAACTAACCGCTATCCACAGGTACACCTCATTCCAATATCAATACTCACACCTTGTTCCCCCAACTTACTAACCAGTACTGAGATTCACAGGAACATGCCTACCAACCCATGGTTCATCACATCTATTAAGGTACATGTGAATTATATGGGCTGAGAACCTAGTAGGAAACCACAAATAGTGGTCATAATAAAATCTTATATGTATACAATTTATTTTATTGAATGAAATGATATATATAAACAACACAATAATGCACCCATTTAACCATAAGGTGCTTGATAATCCACATTGATGATTGAATCATAACCAATTTATTTAATTCTTATGTCAATTCTAAACATGTTATATAATAAGTTGTTAATATACTCACTTATCACCATTTCTATAACCCACTCTATTAATAAGTATTAATATTATCAAGAAAATTCATACTTATACATATATTGGTTGAAATATTAATCACCCTTCACAAAAAAATAAAACACGATTTTACTTGAAGCCCATCCTATTCACAACAATCAGTATCAATTTGAATTATGTTGAACTGATACTAATTATTCAAAATATTTTGGTATAACACCCAAATTGAAATTTATACCACACATAAGGAGTAGTGTTTCCCACATTGAAACATATCTTTGGGGGTAGTAAATCCCTTTTTGTAACATCTATCAAGGGAATAAATGTCCCAATTTGGTAATATCTCTGAGGGTGTAGTGCATCATTTGTATTAACATCTATTAAGTGGCAATGCATCTGACCTATTTAAATCCCTTTATAATAATATCTCTAACATAGATTAATATATTCAGGGGAGTGAATCCCACTTGTGAATATCTATGTTATAAAAGAAATCATTTCACCCAAACCACACCCACTCATTGGGGTAGTATATCTCACAATGACCATTTAATCCCATCTCAGGCATGCAGATCACCCATTTCTAATAACAACTACCAGTTATAGGATAAAAAGGCCTAAAACCATTAATTAACCTCATTCAAACTCCTAGGTTTACAATCCATCCATCCAAGATAATCAAATAATAGAACATTTAATTTAAAAATTTTTATTCAATGAAAAAAATATTTTATCGTCATCATTGGTGGGTGAAGAATCTTATATTTGATAGAGTGTCTCAAAAAAAATGTGTATCAAACATGACTAAAATACTAAATGGTAAATGTATAACAAGGTCTTTAAAAAATAATTTTCATCATCATATTTTTAGATACTAGAATAATCACTATTGGGTGAATCCAATATATGTGGGAGATGAGTTTCCAACATGATTCTAGAAAATAAATGAAATAAATTCACACTCATTTTTTTCATACCCAATGCAAATGCATATATAATATAAAACAATTATTTAATGTAAGATTCAATATACCATTCATCAACAAATAAAAACAATCAAAGACATATATAAAGTAAAAAACATGTGTAACATGAAAAAATGTGATATATAAAATATGGGTAATCCAAAAAAGCCTTAAGGTGTAAAAATGATGAATTAATAGGTGGTAACGTATCCAGAAGATATCATGGATAACATTATTTTAATCACTGAGACCATCCTTCTAAAACCTCGAAACAGAAAACAGAAACTCTATAATAATAAAGTTATTAGATCCAATGTTTGGGGGACCTTTCCATTACCTGGATCAAACATAAATAAACTTATATGTGTTTTACTAAGGATCATGATGGGTATCGATGTATAAATATGCATTAAAACGTCTCATTCCCACACCTTAACCACTTATCACAAACTTTTTTCAAGGGAATATAATGAAAGGATGGTGGATTTTATAAAATAACAGTAATCATGGGATGTGAGTGACATATAAAAACAAAATCAACATCAAATAACTCTCTATATGGATTGGGTCCATACAGGTACTACGAGCTTTATGAAAATTAATATTGTCTATGAAATATGAATGTACTAAAATCAATATGCATCACCCAAGATCTAGAGTCATGGAGCATTATAAAACTCCATGAAAGGGATATGTGTATATTTAGTCATGGAATTACTACATAACTAATGGGATGAGGACTTATGCACTCAATCAAGGTACAATAATCTTCCCCTACTTTATCAAACTAATTTACTTGTGAGGTGGACCTACTAAATGGATAAACAATATAATATATATTTTCACAAGAAAAATACATCATGAAGATCATATAATAGGCTATATGTTATCTTTAGCATATGGAGAATAGAGAATAATGTGATATACCCTCAAAATAATACTTTAAAATAATATAAAATAGGATTAATTAAATTTTCACATCTTATTAGATATGAACAACGAAACATTCAAACCATTATAGTGTATAAATGTAATACAATGAAAATAAATCTTAGAAATATAATAATATCAAGGTTGAGGTAAATAAAGAAATTATAAAAAATATATTTAATTACATTTATCCACTTAATAATATGATTATTTTATGAGAAATTTTTCTTTTTAATAGGTCTAGTTTGCTCCACATTGTATGGTATGAGTTTAGGATAAAAGAACATTTTTTGGATTTAGTTTTGTTAATCCATTGGTAAATGTATTTTTGGCATGCTTCATGGTTTTTAATTTTATTAGGATGTTTTTTAGAGGTTTGGGCAGTGTTTGGTTGGATATTGGATTAAAGTATTAAAATTGTGAAGAGCCTATAAGCCATACACAGTTTATGCATTGTCAATAGGACCATGTGATATTCGAAGGAAGACAATGTAACATTCCCAATTGAAGGAAGGTATATTTAATATGCTACACATGGTCTCCCAAGAAAATGTTGTTGGGATACATAATCATTGAAAGAAGGATGTGGAAGTTAATGTTTTTCATATACATAGTCTCTTGATACTAAGAAGACATTCCATTAAGACACCAAAAAAACCATACTAAAACATGATTTTAAACTCCATTTCTAGGGGTATAGATTAATTTTTATCCACCTCACATTCCTCCCATTAATAGGGATTTTTTTTAGTGTCTGGGTTATCTTCTCCGTCTGAAAGATGTTTCTCTTAGATATTTGGGTGTTCATGGTCTCGATCTAAGGGTTGTGACTATCAATCCTCTTCCATTATTAATAATCATCTTTTCACATGGAAAACCAAAAGATGAATAATTATTGAATGAATTCAAATGTTTATTCTTGAATAATTTTTAAATTTTAGTTCTAATTATTTTTTTCAGGCTAAAGGGAGTGAATATATAGAGTTTTACAGTGGTATTTAATGGTATTAATTGGTTTAGGTAGGATAATTGTTCTTCAATAGATTTTTTTTCAAAAATATATTACTACAAAATGTGTTGTTTTCTTTTAAATATTATATACCATAAAAAAATTTGTTTAGGATGATGTATTTCGGTTTTTAAAAAAACAATTAAGGGTGATTATTGTTTTGGGTAAAATGGATGGTCTTTTTTTATAGTGGGTGAATGTTTTCCAAGAATATCCAACAAGGGGTGAAAGATATATTATATTTTTATTTATATTAAATTAATATATTATTTATGATTGTGGAATTAAGTGATAGTTATATATTACTATGATTCATTGACTGAGATAGTTTTTTGAGGGATTAGGAATAATATTTGGATATCATACTTTGGTATCAATGAATTGGATGAAATTGAAAATATAATAATTCCAAATTATGAGGGGAATACTTATAAAGGTTAATGGGTATTAAAGATATTTTTTTGGTTAGTGCTTCACTTATGTGTAATATTAACCCTTGGATTTGTTTGATGATGGTTTCCAATGATTTTTATTGCCCTTGGGTCTAGTTTGAGCACTTGATTAGGAATATATGGATTAGATATTTATGGATTTGACATAGTCAACTTCTTTATGTTGAATTCTATTATGGTTACAAAATCTTATCATTTATAGTTTTTTTATAAAATTAAATGGGTGGGGGATGGTTTATAAAATAAAATATATCTATTTTATTATATACAATATGTTAATATGAAGAATCCGGTAAATCGTACTGGGTCTAGTACACACCCCAATTAAATATACTTATTGGATCAGTAGACTACATATAGTGTGGAATATTTAAGAAAATATTTTTATACTTGTCTAGTAGTATACTGTATCCCTATAATTATTGATATGTGAGAGGAGATGTTATGATTGATGTGATGAACTATAATATTTTTGAAGGCATGGAGGCATCGATTAAGGTCTATTTTTGGAAGTTAAATTTTGTATCTATATATTCCTTATTCTAAAAGTATTACAAATATACTACCTTGTGGGATTTTAATATATCTAATAAAATTGTTTTCTAATTTTTTTTATATTAGGTACCATATGATGATGGATAGTATTGTATCTTCTACCTTGACTGTTTTATTACTCATAATTATTTTTGGAGTTATAGACACCTCATTTCAAAATTTTGTGAAATATTTTTCTCAATGGATTTGTTTCAAATGAGTTTAAACCATCCAACAATGCAATTTTCTAGTTCATTAATGTTTAGTTCAAACCGTTTGTGATCAAGAGAAGCACCTATGTCCTAGTATCATTTTGACTTGACTTTGAGGTGTTCAAGGGGCTAATGGGTCTAGTTAGTATGATACATGAACCATTTCTAAGCAAGAAATATATTATTATGAGAGGATGAAATGATTAAACAACTAATTTAATTACAATGTACTCTTATAAGGTATAGATAGTTATTGTTTTGAAGAACTATATTCAACATACCTACCAAATTTATGTGATTTTGTGGATTTAGATCGCTTCTTGAAAGGAATAGAAATTGAAAAATGAAACAATATGGAAATATCATTGTTATTCATAGGACTGAATTCCATTATAACTTGATCAAGGTGAATTTTAGGTATTTGATGAGTTACCGAAGGCCTAAGTTGGAGTGATAATGTATTACACCAAATTCCATAAAAATAAATAATAAAGAAGATTCTTTGAAGAGGTTCATAACATTATATTTGAAAATGAATGATACTTTTAAGAATAAATATGTTTTAACCAAGGTTGGAAGGTGGGTTATACTTTAGATGATGAAAGGATAATGAGATATTATAGAGTATATTCACTAACAAATGTGGAGAAAATCTAATGTTAATGAAATTTAAGAGTATATTTTTTAAGGTAAAAGTATAATTTTCCCAACATAATAAAACCTACAATAAAACTGGATAAGTGTTATAGGTATATGAGAACCTTGATATTGTTTAATGTGGATCTATTGACACTATGGTACCACTGCTAACAAGCATCATTTCAAGTGAGTACCCAATTCTACCGCACCACATGGGAACTGCCCATTATCCTTTACCGATCTTCCCAAACCCTAAAAACTCATACCTACCTTTAAAGTAACTTAAAGAAGGATGAAATACCATAAATTGAAGGGGGATATTAACTCATAGGGTTTAAAATATTTATAACCTTCCCACTTTTAATATTCTTCACCCTATTATGTCTCAACTTTATTCGAAACAAAATAAATTTGATCATTGACTCTTGGATTCATATTCTCTTTCCCATGAATGATATTAGACCTGTCCAAGCTTCCATTTAGTCAAACCATAGTTATCACCTTCCCAATAACACATTTTCACTCCAATTGATGACATAGATTGAATTATCCAAATATTAAAATTGGTCATTTAGATTATGGTCATTGTAATAGATCATGTGTGTTGTGTGAGGAACATACATTCTTAATTAAAATACATTTAATGTATTATGCCTAGTACTGAATTTTGAGAGAATATATATATGATAAATAGTATCCTTGACTATCCCAAATATCTCAAAAGGCTAAACAAACCTCAGGGGCAATTTCTATTATATTCCCATTCCTCAATGACTAAACCATAGTAAAACCATAGGAATATATGATCAAAAACAATAAAATCATGTGATTACCTTTGATATTCCAAATAATATTATCCCAAATTTGAGAGATTAGAATACACTTATGAATTCATTTCACCTAAATTATTATATCCAAAATGACCCCAATAATAATAATAAATAATTCTCTTATTTTCATCCAGTAGAAAGGTAAATTACACAGTCACCCATAAGGAGATTTGAATAGATCCGTTTTGATATATTCTAGGTAATTTTTATTATATAATAATTTTAGTAATGATAGGTTATCCGCCATTTATCATCTAAAAAAATTCTATTTTTGGAAAAATGTTCAATTATATTAATTTATATCTTAAACATGATGTCAATCTGTGGGTGAATATTGGTATTAAATTTGACTTGGAATCCCAATTCTCATTGAATCCCATATCAGAATAATGTTATTAACTTAAAAACCCAATTAGAGAAGATAAAAATTAGTAAACCATGTAAATTGATAATCAAATTATCATATTACAACCTACTATCATTATTTAATGTGTCATCCTCAGTATATATAATGTAAGCCATCATTGATAGATTATATATGATCAACCTAGTAGATTATCCACCACTATATGATTTTTTATGTCTAATATCAATGTTCACAGAGATTTATTCTAACTTATATAATCAGTATATAATTTACATCTGAACACCAGTGAGCATTTCATTCTCAAATTTCACCTATTGGTAGGTGAAACACAAAGTTACGATCATTGTAATCAAATTTTTCATGTCAACACACCAAATTTGACAATAAGAACATTATACATTTCATTATTCCAATATATTAATCCTTTCAAGAAGAATTGTATTCCTTTATCATTTAATATATTATATTAGTATGGAATATAGTATAATATTCATCTATGGAATGACGATGGATCTTAGAAGAAACCATTGAGGATCTCTTCACCACAATATCTTTATAAAATAATGATACTATAAAAAATGATGTCTAGGAGTCCTAGATATGATTTATGATAGATGACATATGGTTGATATGGTTTAATTGTTCCCCACCCAAATCCTTACACACATATATATATTGAGTTCATTAATGAAAGAATGAATCTCCTTTACTCCCTCGACACCTTCACCCTTCAATGGTGCAACTTCTCATTAAGGGGATTGATAACAACAATTAAAATTCAAATAGATTACTAAATATCAAAAAATTACTAAATATATATAACCTAATAAAACTACCATAGATTCATATCCCATCGATAAAAGATTTATTTGTGTATATTTCAGTTTTTTAACACCATCGAGTGTTAAATTAATAGACAATGGATCAATCACATTAATAAATAAATGATAGATAATAAATCTAAATAATAAGTGTGATTGCTTCTCTCATGAGTATATAACAATAATTTCTCCGATGTGACTACCAAAGGATCTATAATTACAGTGGAACAATATCTACTAATGATGCAGCACACATACCATGGACCCTTCACTAGGATATAGAAAAACAAGAAATATATATAGGTTCAACCCATTCATCCACCCTTGAAATGACATTTCACATTGATTCAACCATATAAATATAAATTATTTCTTTATCAAAGGTTTCATTAAAGAATATATTTTTTAAAATTCATCAATGAAACTATATAACAACCTATTTACTGAAAACTTCTTACTAAAATGATATTTAAAGATACATTTTAGGATATCACTAATTCCACATTTTCTAGATCTACTAGAATACATATTCTAAATTAAAATTTCTCATTAAAATGAATTATTGGATCGAAAGGATAAATTTGGAAGCATGGAATATAAATGATCCTATGGTAATGTCTCCCTGGGAATGTAAAAATTCAAACCATGATCATCCTATGAAAAAGAATAGTTCAATATATTTTCAGTAAGTAATTCCATAATTGTCTCAGGAGGGATAAAAGATCCTATACATTAATTAGATGAATAATTTGGGACAATATGTTAGATGAACTATATCAAAAGATACTTCAAATGACCACACCTTATTTGGACTACTACTTTTGGATTATTTGAAGGCCTCACCAGATGATAATGCCTTCTTTAGAATTATTCAATTATCGAATCCATTAATCCACTTTTTTTTAAAAAATTATCAAGATTATTGTAAATTTTGGGAAGGTGAAAATTAATTTTTATGATTATTTCACACATGTTTTTAGAGAATATATATAAAAATATGCTCCTATTGAGTTTTATTACAAAGAAAACTAGTGTGACCCCTTAGAGAAGGTTTTGTTTTTTTCAATCATTTTACTTAATTATATTATACATAAATTTTTAATTCCATTATCATAGTAATACTCATATTGTCATGAACTAGCTCAGATACCCTAGTAACCTTATACCGAAGTCTGAACCGACATTCCAGAAAAGGAATTCTGATCCCCATGGGTCGCAAACAAGCACAGAGAATCATACAAGATCATAGTGGTAATTAATTTTTCAAAAACAAAACTATGAAATATAAAAGATGAATGTTAGTAAGATTAATGATCCAAAGGGAGAATTTACAATAAAATTATGTATCACAGAACCCAAAGAAAGACACCAGTAAAGTACTCAATTTATAGAAAGAGTAAAAAATAATATATCCCATGAAAAAAGTGGATAACATATCTATATATCACCTCCACCACCACTCCATGGTCCTAATGATAAAGAACATATACCTCATCTTTGTTCTTCTTCCCCTTTCTCAAAAAAAGAAATATTTGAGTATAAAAAATCTCAAAGGAAAATGTATGGTGATAGAAATAAATACCTATTGGGTATCACCAAGGGTTCTATAATCAATACCATAACAATTTTACATTTATGTTTTCAATTTAAATAAAAAATCTCATTGAATTTCATTAATACATTTCAAACCAAAATATTATTTCATTTAAAAAAATTAGATATGTAAAAAAACTTTCAAATAGTCTGAAATGAAATTTTTATATAAAATAGTTTCTATAATTTGAATGAATAAAAAAGGTCAAAAATCAATTGCATGCTTATCAAATCACAAAACTCATAGTTAAACACAATGTAGAAATCCCCAGGTTAAATTAGTTTTTTAGGTAAGGGGATCCTCACACATCTTATAATGATCATAACACTAGTTAGGTGTGTGGACAAAAATACACCCCAATAGGAGAACACATCACATTCTGTCTACCCCCAATAGGGGAACCCATAATGGTATATCAGTCTGAAGTGGTTTTAGTAATAGTTTTCATCATCAATAAATTTATAGGGAGTCATGGTCCTATCATGCTTTTCTTATGTACCACTAACTTAGCAGAATATCTTGTTCTTCCATCAATCATTCAATAAAATTGGAAATAAAATTTTTTAAAAAAAATACAATTTCCTAATTTCATTTTCCAACAGGCCTTTTCCATTAACAACTAAATCACAGATTTTCTTCATTTTATTCAATTTAAAATCAATTTTTAGTTATATCAATTTCTTCTGATCAATATCAAATCATTTCATTAAAATGATTTATTTATCAAGGAATATTTTTTTATCATAAATGAACCCCCATAATTTCAATTCAATTGATTATGGTGTTTTTATCAATTCCTATACATATTTCAAACCATGGATCAAATCATCACATTTTATAGTTTTTTAAATAAATTAAAAAACATTTAAATTTAATAAATCAATTCAATGATTTAATTTCAGGGAAAATAATTATGGACATCCTCTATTTAAATAAAATATCTAGAAATAAACACACACAAAAAAGATCTCTAATGAAGAACAATGCGCATGCGATCAAAAAAGATATCCTATATTCAAGATAAAATGAAACAGAGTTTAGATCCATCATTTACATGATGATCCATCAATCTATATGGAGGAGAGAAAGTTAGATTGAACAATGTTATTGGATAGTATACCCACTCACCCATAAGAGATCGACTGAGATCAAGACCTCTTCAATCCACCAAAGAAAGGGTATAGAGGGGAAAAATCACCAATTGGAAGCCTCTAATGAAGAATAAATCATGTCAGGTCTAAATGTGGTGATTGGGAACATAAATGGGTAGGGATGGGAATTTATAAAAAGATTTCAGAAATTTTAAATCACACACACGTAGTTAGATAGAGGGAGGAGCACGGTTAGGGAAAATTGTGCACTAACCGCATGCCCCTACTATTTGGGGCACAATGATTCCCCTAGGTGGGAACACTTTTTTGGAAAACATGTACCAAAATGTGCATTATCCAATATTTAGTGGGTTCATCATATAAACTGGGGACCTATTTGGGAAAAACATTCCCCAAACATGCACAATACAATATTTTTAAGAGATTTCAAAAATCTATGGGAATAACCAAAAAATAATACCTTATATAAATGAAGTAAAAATAAGGGTCAATGAATACCTGGAAACAAGAAATGGTAAAATTCAACCTCCCCACCATAAAAAATACTTATCACCATAAATAATATAAGGAAGGTTCCATATCAAATAGGTGTGGGAACTACTCTCTCATCAGTTCCTCATGCTACCACATCTCATGAGAATATATGTTAGGCTTCAATAGAATATGGACAAATAGTATCATCCACCCATGAAGAACATTTTTCTTTTTAATCATCAATATTTTTTGGATGTTTAGTCACCAATGAAAAGGCTCAACATCAATATCGTCCCACCTCAAGACATGAGACGAGTTAGAAAGATACTTTTTAAGCTATGATAAATGAAATATATTACGTGTCGAATTCAAATATATATTAATTTCTAAATGGTAATCCACATTACCCTCCTAAGAAACAACTTCAAAAGGTCCCAAAAAAGAAGAGAAAGCTTCCTCTTCCTCTCATGTGATTAGTGTCCTAACTGAGGTGAAACTATATAGACCACTTATTCACCAATTTAAATCAAAAAAATATTAAAAATAATGGCTAGCATGGGAATTGTATAGGATCCATACAATCAATACTCTCTGACGAATGAAATGGGAAATTTCTGCCATATCTTTGAATAATCTTATTTAAAACAATGAACATTCAATAATATCCGACTTACACAACATATATTTACAAGGAAATCCATACATGTCCTCAAAAGGATCCATCTGAATTGAATACTAGTGACTATTGTTATAGGAAAACTCAACCAACACCAAATTCATATCCCAAGATCCACCAAAACCAAGGACATAAGCACAAATAATATTTCAAGAATAAGTATATCTATCTTTATGTGGACATTTATATTCAGATGGAATTCCATACTAAAATTATCTTAAGATCACAGTACCTCCTGGATTCCTCTCCAAAATAGAGAAGTAAAATGGGGATATATATCAAAGACAATAGAATTTGTAACTCCATGAAAAGAAACAATCTCTTTTAAATTTATACACACAAAATCCACAAATTTTATTGTATCCTAAATGGGTAAGAAGAGATAGGATTTGGATAGCCTGTCTATAAAAACCCATATAACATTATTTACATGAGGGGTACCTAGAAACCCAATGACAATGTCTATAGAAATATCACCACACATCATATTCTGATCTGGAAGTAGTTAATGAAATCACGAAGGTCTCTGGTTCTTGGCGTTAACCTGTTGACTTGTATAACAAAATGAGACAATTTCACTAATGTCACATCTTATACCAGGCCTCCAAAATCATCATTGTATGTAATTAAAAATCCTCCAGGATCTAGGGTGAACTTCCTATTCAGAATTTTGGAAATGGTCCCTTATGTATTTTCAAATGGAAAAATCCACAACAAGCTGATTTTGAAATCATATTTTGTCCTCGGAAGAGAACATCCACACAAAAATAGTAACTCAACCATAAATGGATCCCTAATTCCATAAATTCACTGTAAATATAATCCTCTAGAAAATTCAAATTCATAAGTATAAATTTCATGTGAAAATTTTTCAAGAAGTCCTTTCCCTCTACCTCTCGGACTCCTATGTGAAACTATCCATAATGTGTTATCAGGTTCCTCTATTCTAATGAAGCAATCATGACCTAGGTTAGAAGTTTACTTCTCAATGAATGAGAAACTACGTTCTCATTCTCTGTGGGGTATCAAATGTGGAAATCAAAATACTATAGGTACTCCACCCAATGCCTCTACTGATGTTTCTCAAATTTTTGAGAGAAGATATAACTCATGATTTTGTAATTATAATTTTTGGTAAACCATTCTCTAAAAAGGTAAAGCTTCCACCCTTTAAGTTAGTGCATCATGGATGCAAGTTTGAGATAATTGGTTGAATAATTCAGCTCAAGTGGTCTATGTTTTATAGAGACATAGGCGATGACATGATCACTATGAATAAGAACACATCCCACTCCCAAACATGTTTCTTCATAGAAGACCACATATCCCTACCCTAAAAATGCAAGAGTCAACACCGATATAGAAACCAAAATATGTTTCATCTCAAAAATATTATTATTTCGCTTCTCATTCCAGACAAACTTCACACCACTAACATGTGAGAGCATTAATTAGATAATCCAACTTTGAGAAAACATTTACCAATATAAGATAATATTATACTAATGCAATGAATCTATTAATCTCCAAAACATTTATTGGTTTCTCCCAAGTCAAAATTGTTTTCACCTTCCCATGATAAACATAAATAAAATGTTTAGAGACCATGTTTTACAATAACATCACTACTCTAATCCATAAATGACATTTTTATTTCTTGGAATAAAGTAGGGGGTTTCAAAAAACTTCTAGAACCGCTCTGAAATAATGCACATGATCCACCTCAGATTAAGTGTAAACCATGATGTCATCCACAATGTCCCCAAATAATTAATCCAGATACTCATGGAAGATTCTGTTCATTGACACCATAAAGACATCAGGATCATTAGTCAAACATAATTTCATGAAAATATATTCATAATGGACATGTATTCTCTATATAGTGGACTTATAAATGTACCATTCTATTATTATCAACTAATAGTAACCAGATCAAAGTTAAATCTCCAATAACCACCTTTCCCCCTTCAATAGGTTTAAAAAATCTCTTATTCAAGGAAAAAAATAATCATTCTTTACCATAACTCGATTTATATTATGATAATCAACATTAAGGTGAAGATTTATATCCTTTTCCTTTGCAAGGAGAACATGCACTGCCCAAGGTCACATTTTCAGTTGTATTAAACCTTTCCCGAAAATATCATCCACCTGAGTATTGAACTATTTTAGTTCATAAGGTTCTATACAATAAGTATTAATAACTACTGGTTGATTACCATGAGGTAAATAAATAGAAAACTATATCTCCCTTACCAGTGTAAAACCAATGAGATTTTATGTAAACACATTTGGAAACACAACGATAAATGTAGAGAGATCATCACTCAATTATTATTACTCTAATTTAATAGAAATAAATGATATTAAATACTCCAAAATTGGGTATGAATATCTATATATACTCAACCATTTGTCCCATTCTCCTTGAAATACATGGAACCTCCCATCTAGAATAGTAAAGAAGACCCGCCATAGATTGTAGCCAATTTGGCCCTTGTTTTCAATGAGCTAGTCCATCACAAAAACGAAATAAAGAGGCATTATTTTTAAAACCATAAAATCCCATACAAGTTCAATATTTGATAAACATAAAAAACAATATAGACAATAGAGAACCTACTCTATCTTCATTATGATGGGTGTTGTAGTATCTATCATATAAGACAAATGATACATATGAATATTAAGAAGGTTCGCAATATGTGTTTATATAAATCAGTGTGATGTACCATTATCTAATAATGTAATAACTAAATATGAAGTTTTTGTGATGGTACCTATCAGAGTTGTTGGACATATATTATCATTCTCTAGAAATTCTTCAACTATGTAAGTATTCTTTATTCCAGATGACTATGTCTAAAACCCCTTAGATATTTAGTCATTTGATTTCACTATAGTAATTTTGTGCCTTGATAATCCCATTCCACTATGTGTGGTAGAAAGTAAATTGAATAATTTTTTTGTAGGTGTCTCTAGTGACCATAGGAACTAATGGTATTTATCAAAATGATATAAGAATATATCGAATTCCCAACATTGAAACACTAGAAGAATGTTGCATGACATATACACAGAACAAGAAGAGGTCTAGAGGATTTCTATTATTGAAAACCACCACAAGACTCATCAAACTTCATCTTTATTTTAAAGCAACTAACATAACTTCCACTATGATAAAAACTAACTCCCATCAACCTTGACTTACCAACCAGCCCAATATCTACCATTGACACCCTATAGAGAATGTTAGTAAATGAAGTGAAATTGATTAAAAAAACTTATGAATGAAAATTATGTTGAGTACCCATATATATTTTTCATGCCTTTATTTTCTCATTTGATAAAATATTAGGTGAAAATTAAAATGATCATCAAAGTGGTTTTATTATTGTGTCAGGGTCCTATCAGCCTGCTGGAGGTTAAGAAATTTCATATCTTTATCGATTACTATAGATTCTATATAGAAAATATTTATTAAAATAAATCTATTGTACTTCTACACTAAACACTCATGCTTCTTAATCATTAAAATCAAATGACACCATCTTACTCTATACTGTTCCAACATAAAGGTAGAACATTTCTCCATAACAACCTCAAGCATATCTTGGAAATAAAAAATTCTCTCTATCTTGTTCAACTAATACCTATCCTCTTCAGGATCATTAGTTCTTGGGACTTTATACATATTTTTACAATAAATTGTTGAGAATTATTCTCATATTCACAATTTTAATATTCCACAACATGAGACTGAGTGGGAATGGGTTAGATTCATGTCCCATGAGATTGGACAGTTCACATAATTCTCTCAACATGATTTTCAATCATCATAGGATACACTTGTAACTTTTCACCAATAGCTTCCTCTGAGGTCTTATTCAACCACCATTTCCAATGCTTGATGATTAAAAACATCAATAAACAACACCGAAGACACCAGAAATTTACCTAGATAAAAAAACAAACAAGAGAAAAAAGTATATTAGTCCCATCAGATAAGAAAACATGATTTGGATTTCAATATACCAAAATCAAAATTAAAAAAAAAACAAGATTAAGATATAATTATTTATCAATATGCCTTTCTCCAAACATAGACAGTTACATAAGGATCATTATTGTGTGAGTTGGTTAGTTGATATAATAGATTTTTTAATACAAAAACCCAATCACAAAGTTAACACATAATATAAATGCAATATATAAGTGCCTAGATTATTTATTTGGGAGGTCCTAATTTGAGTTATGAAACCGACACTTTTCAATTGATTGTATTTATAGGAAGACATATTTTGGGTATTTGATTAATATTTAAAATTCAAAAAATAAATATAAATTAAAATTAAGTAATAAAAGAAAATATATAAAATTGAAAGGAATTTAAAAGGTTTTGAAATCAAAATTGAAACTATAGTTATAAGAAATCGTAAAACTCTCGAACACTCTCCACTTCTTTTTTTAAAAGGATTACCAAATTATATTTATGAATTCCCACAAAAGGACTTCTAGATGAATACTATAGTTTAAAAGGATATAATATTAGTACCTAAATTGTATTGTTTAATTACCTATATTTTTTATTCAATTTCTGGATTACCTCCAAGGATTCAGACATAATTTTGACCACTATTCTGAATGAAAATACCTCACCAAAAAATATAAAAAGTTAAATGTATAATTTTTCCTCATATTTTTGACAACCATCCTAAAAAGGAATTAAAATTGTTTCCATGAAATAATTAAACAACTTTATTTCAAAAATATAATTTCAATAGATGTTCAAAATATATTTGATAAGAAGATTATAACTCATTAGAGAGTGTCTATCAGTTATCACCATCTACAACCACTTGGTACTTATCCTCACATCAATTTAGTAGCCCTCATCTTCTCTATTATAACATGAATATAGATAATATTCATAAAACATCCAATATAATCCTTCTCTTTTCTATCTCAAACCAACAACCACCAAAGAAATTATGTAGAAATGTGAATATAAATAGGATGGGGGGTGGAAATTATGAAATCCATTTTATTTCCATCTCAATTTATATTACTTCTCTCCAAATTCTGTAATATATATCTAGTAGGGTTATTTTATGTAGTTTATCTTAGATTAATTTTTTATCTTCCCTTAAAATTACAATCCATTTAAACATGTGTATGAAAAGTTACATCCAATTTATTGAAGTCATATATTTATATCTGAAGATACCTTTCAACTATATCTAACTTAATTCATGGAAAGATATATTTATGAGTGAATGTTTCCATGGAATTTATCATCCATGTGTAAATTTATGTTTTCAATCATATCCATCTATAATAACCTAATTTGGAGTATTGTATATATGGTTATGTGTCATTTAATTTATTGGGGTTAGTTCAGTTGTTCAAAAAGATTTTTTTAAATGAATTATTTATTTTTGGCCTCGAGAAGTTCGAATCAACAATTAGAGTAGAAAGTTTTTATTTCAAAAAACATATAAAGAATAAAAAATAAATTAATATATTTGGATAATTGTTGAGAACCTTATTCTCAAAATACCAAACTGATTGAAAATACATAATATTCCAGACTTGTTTTTTCACATTTAATAACAAAACACCACTAATATCCAAAAACAATGAAATTAAGCTCAAATTACTAAATGGGTGGGTTTAATATAAATGAATTACATATATAAATAGTTGAAATATTGGATCTATCAATTACCCATATCGAGAAATTGGAATCCTTGACAAGTGATCATCAAAATGAATTCAATGAAAATTTAAAACACATAAAACTGTGGTTCACCAATTTGTCACCACGAAACAAAAGAAATCACGACTCATTGATAAAATATTTAATGTTATCAATTCAACTCATTATGTTCATTTCTAATTATTATTTACTCCCACAAACACACCACACAAAAATCATATTATTTTTATTTTAATATACAAATATCAAATTACAACAAGGTTTTTCTCATCCAAACTCATGAAGTAATCATCATAGGAATGATACATTCCTACATATACACTAGATGTGAGATAATAAAATTTTATTTTCATGAGTAATTGTTTTTGTTTCTCTTTGACAACAGGATGGTAAATTTTAGATGTAAAAAATTATCATGATAAATAATAAAGGATTTTCTATTTTCTAATAAAAAATTCATGATTCCAATTATGTATCAAGTATGGTTTCTTCCTCACCCCATTATATGTATATCAATACTATGTGTCTTTAAAAATCAATTTTCCGTCCCACACAACAAATATTTCAATAATAAAAATGAAATTTCTTTTCTCCCTTTTTATTGAAATCTTCATATAGGTAAAACATTCTTCTTTTGAGATCTCCAAATAGGAATAACACCTTTTTCCTTAAATATGTCAATAAGTGCATAGATTCAAGTAAATTATTTTTTTAAAAGAAAACCCATATCTTTAGAATTTTAATTTCTCACACAAGAATAACTAAATGATGTATTGAACAATAATCCAACACCACTCAAATAATTATGTTTATCTAGATCATGCATTTTCAGTTATATAGAATGTTGGAAAGGGAAAATTTGATTGTAATGTTGAGAAACTAAAAGTTTGTATATGGAAACTATGGGTTTGTAAGGATAAAGGGTATAAGGTATTCTAAAATAAAAAAAATGATCCTAAAAGGGGATTTCAAATCCCAAAAAAATCTATATTAATTTATAATACAAGTACATCAACTGTTAACTTTGGATATAAATAAATCAAGTTTTTGTTATAGAATTCATGGATTGTTTCACTAAAAAATGATTTGAATTTGAAACAGATGTCAAAAAGGATTTATAAGCAAAACATTAAGTGTAATTACAAGATAAAGATAGTGATATGTGTCCAGAGATTAAAAAATTAGAGTTCTTATCAATAAATTTCCAATGTTTTTATCTTGAAATGTAGTAATTTTCAACATTAATTTATGTTTAGTTTCATGGATAAATTGGTTCACTCATTTATATGGTTTTCAAAATGGAAAATGATAATCACTTGATTTAAAATGTTCCAAGATACACACAAAAAGTTGAATGAATGACTCACAATAAATCGAAAAAATAAAATAAAATAAAATAATAATCACTTCAAAAATTGAAATAAGAACTAAAAACAAAAAAATGAAGAGAATGACAAAAAATCATAATTTAACCAACATGTTCCTCCCAATAAATTATTATTTTTGATACATTAAGATTATTAAATAGTTTAATTTCATAAAATAAAATTTTATAAATTAAATACATAATAAAAATATATTTTAAAGAAAGATATAATGTGGATAAAATTATATTCAGCATCAAGGATATGGATATCCTCCACTGGGATGCTCTTGAAATTCATCTGTAAAACAATCAACCTACTCCTATTAAATATTATTGGTTTCCTTTTTTCTAGTTATTTTATCTATATTACCCCAATGATGAAAAAAATTATTAATAATGAAAGGATGATTCTATTTGGAATGAAATTTAACTAGGAACAACTTCAATATAAAAAAAACAATAAAACATAATATCTTTATATGATTCAAGTTTTGAATCATCCAATCATTATATGATTTATTTCATTCCTTATAAAAAAATTTATTTTCATATTCATTATTTCATATAATCTCCATATACTAAAATAAAGTTTTTCCCTCTTCTTCAGCAGAAAACATATTAATATTATGTGTTTTAACAGTCGAAGAATATTTATGTTCTAACTCAACCAATATGAGAAATGTCATTAGATAAATAAATATAAATGGTGACATGAAAATTGGGGTTTTGAATGCAGTCATATATGACCATATTTCATTATATAATGTTAAAAAATAATCATTCTTATTTGGTTTCATAGTTTTTTTCTTAATTTGTTGGATTTCATTTTTTGAAAACTCATTAATTCTATTTATTTGACGGTTGAAGTGTATAGAGACACTATGATAAACTCTACATTACATTAAAATATATTCTTATATCCTATTAAATTATTAGGTTCTGTGATTAGAAATAAAAATGTTGTCAATCCAAATATAGAAAAAAAATTTCTTTCCCAAACTTGGATACATTTTTGACATCATCAACATTTATTGGAATAACTGCTACCCACATAGAAACAAAACCAAAAAAAGCATGATATAACAACATATAGAAGAATTTGGTAATGATATCATGAAATAAATACCCCTTTTATATAATACATTACTAAACAAAAGTGTTTATTGAGGCATCCCATTTAATTTAAATGTATCAAATAAATTGGAAAATTTTACGTTTTCTACAAAATTTGTAAAAATCAATAAAAATGGAGTGCTAATAAAACCAAGAATCAATTACTTTTGATGATGTAATTTATGGTGGAAATTTTCCTTCATAACTCAAAGATTGAAGAAAATATATGATATATTGATATTTATAATATTTAATTCATCTTTAAATCACATTACAACTACCCACATGAACTAAGTATAGATTATCCCAAATGTAATTATCATAATAACACACAAATCTTGAAAAATAATTCGTTGAAAACCAATGGAGAACATAAATAGAATCCCAATAATTCAAAATATTAACCAACTATGGGTATTCATTATTACTGGAATACTAATCAACATCTAGAAATGATTCTTTAATTTGTGTATAGATATGATTTTTTCCCTTCAAAACAAGTTCTATTCTACTCCAATTATAAATAAAAATGTTTTATATTACTTACTTATCAATTATTTAAATATCAATCTTCAGTAACTACAAGATTCATCTCAAAATATTCAGTTTTTTATTATTCAAATTTATTATCATAAAATGTTTTCTGAAAGTAATCACGTTGTATCCTATTAGAAAACAGCTAAATATGCCCAAAGTAAAGAATAAAATCAGTTTATTCATAGATTTTGTGTACTTTTCTGGGTCCTGATATAAATTTTAATATGCATCTAGAATCACATGAGATTTATCTTCCATCCTTTAAAGCACAAATTCCCCAAGGGAAATATAAAATTCATCAATCATGACTTTGAAGTGAAATTCTTATTTGGGAGGGAAAAAATGGGAGGGTTTATTAGTTTTTGTTCATATAGCTAATGGATATTTACATATTTCATCCAACAAAAATGGGTTTTATTTTTAGAGCAATATATACAGTGGAAATAAAAAATTACTAAAATCTTTTACGAATCTCTTATAAAAATAGACATGACCCTTGATATATCTCCAATATCAAAAAAACTTGTGTATCAAAATTAATAAATGTCATCAACTTTGGATTGATCAACTTGAATTCCATCTAGAGACAACACATTACCAAGAACAATACCCTTATCAACCTTGAAAAGTTATTTTTAAAAATTAAGGATTAAATTATTATCAATTAACATTAAAAAAAATGATCCATGAATTTTAATAAAATCTGAAATGATGATCCACAAATACTAAGTTCATCCTCAAAACCTTCCATGTGTGATTATAAAAATACAGTGTAAATTTTCAACATACACCTTAAAAATGTTCCAAGAGAATCACATAAATTTTGGGGAATTATCCTACAATAAAAGTATCCAAAGGTGTAGATGAATGTGGTTTCTTCTTGATCCTATAGTTAAATTGAAAATTTTAAATAAATAATGAATCCATCAAGAGAACAATATTGGTTTTTTCCTTCTAGACGTTAAAGGAATTGATCAAGAAATGGAAATGGGAAGTGGTATTTCCATATCACTTGATTTTTTATCTTGTAATTAATGAAAATTCGTCATTTATTTGGAAGCCAAATAGTTAAAAGATCACCAAATCAATTCCTCAAGACTGTAGAGCCACTATTCTAAGGAACACCTTGGACAAGACTCACCCATTGACTATCACAGATGGGAAAACAAATCAACTTTCCAGCAAGGTGGTAACTTCCATCTTAACAACCTCTAAAGTTATTGGGTTTAATCTCATTAGAAATTTAATAAATTATTTAACATTTTCCTCCAAAATTATTTAATCCATATACACTAAGAGACTAATTCCAACTATATCAGATAGATTCCATCCTATGGATTTCATGTGGGGTTTGAAGAATCCTGACATTTCATTCCCTTATAATCTTTAAATGTCTGTTTAAGTGATCAAAGTTAAATTTTCATTTTCACCTAAGATATAATATTTGAGGTTATTAAGAAGTGGTTTTAGGTCTATCTCATTTGGGGTATTTTAATTGAATGAAGAAAATTGCCCATAGATTATATTGTTTAGTGATACTCCAGATTTTAATATAAGTTCATCATTTTGATCACTTTCCATGTTCTCAATATCTATTCAACATAGGAATTTGGAATTTTTCTTGGGAAACCACAATTAGGTTAAATGGATTCAAAAAATTTATCTTCATAAATTCTAAGATAAATGGACTCTTTTAAAGACCTTTCAATATTTAATGACTCATTATAGGGTTCATCTTCACTTTTGTGTTCATTTTGTTATTCCAAAATTTCCTTTCCTTATAAAAAAATATTAGTTAATGATCATATGAAAAATTAGGAACTATATAAGTGGAAATCTATTTAATAATATTTACTTGAGGGGAATAATTATCACCAACATCGTGTTTCATGGACCGAAAAATATTTAAGTGAACCACATATTTTCAAAATTTAAGTGAAATGGTACCATTGTTATCATTAATGATTGATTTAGCTGTTTTCCAAAATTATCTCCCTACAATGAGAGGTACATGGGTACTAAAACTATTATACTCCATATCTATGATATTGAAATCCATTGTATAAATAATTTCTCTCACCAAAACAAGAACATCCTCTATAACTCTTGTAGGCTTGGTGGTACTTAGGTTGGTAAATTTAATGATAATTCCTGATGTTTTTAGTTCTCTAACAAGAATGTATGATTAAACACAATGTGGAATTAAATTGATAGGATATCTTAAATCAAGCATAATATCATTGAATTCAAATTTCCCAATTGTGTAGATAATTGTAAAGGTTCATGGGTCTTGACATTTGACAAGTAAAACATATTGAATCATGGATGAAACATTCCTCCCTTATGTCACATTTTCATTTCCATTTAATTTCATCTTGTGGGTATACGTCTATTTAAAAACATGGCATATATTTGAATTTTCCACACTATTGAGAAATGGTATATTGACATTAAAATTCCTAATCATTTATAAAAAAAATCATTATCTAACACTTTCATAGAACATTACTTCATTGGTAGGTAAATCATAGGGTAAGGTAATTGTGGTTTTATTGTCTTTGCGTTATATTGATCACTACAATGAGAATAAAAAAGACCATACATCCAAATCATATTCTACTTTTTTCATTAAAACAATATTTATTATCTTGATTGTGACTTTTTATTCCAATAAAATTTATAATTTCTATCATTTCAATCAGTGGTGGGATTATCTTTATCATATTCTACAACATGTTTGGGTTTCTTAGTTTTATGGGTATTAAATCATGTACCAATATGTTGTTCTATAACACTAACATTTTTTCCCAATTATCAATCTAATTCACTTATGGTTGTGAAATTAATTCCTTATTCATTTTATTTATATTTAAACTATTATTAGAGAGAAGTTGACCCATTTTAAACCTGAAGGTATTCAGTATGTTGTGTTTTTTGTTTTATGGTTTCTTGCTATCTCATCATTTCCTCTTGAAGTTCACTCCTTGATATATTATTTGGATGAGTAGGAAAAATTTTTATTTCATAATGTGCATTTGATTTCCATTGAAATATCATGCCTATGAATTAGAAGATTTTATTTGGAAGAAGCTTCAAGGTAATTCATTCTATTTAAATATTTCATTATATTTGTTGCTCCAAAAGTTATTGAAATATTTGATTAGTTTGAAATGGTATCTGTTGGTTTTATTGAAAAGTACTTATAGAAAATTAGCATTTCAATTCTGAAAAGGATATTTCATTTATTGTAACTAGTTAATAAAATGTGCTTTAGAAGAACTTATTCCAAAACATAATTGCATAAAAAATGTTTCTTTAGTTTTGGGTGGGGTTGGTAGGTTAGAGGAAAACAACTCCATCCTCACCATGGTGATAATATCAGAATTAAAATTTCCAATCATGTTGTTTTCAAAACTAATTGTGGGGAATATGTTGACAGATTCGACATGAACAAGGTCCCTTCTTCTGAAGTGTTGACTATTTTTGGACATTTTTTAAATTAATATCTTAGTTATAAGTGGAGTTTTATCAATGAACTTACCTCCTTTAGGATCATCAATCATTCCAATAATATTTAGATACTATCGTTTATAAAAATATTCAATTAATAAGTGATCCCTGATGTTATGGTGGTAAAACCTAAAACAGAGCCTTCTGAATTATTCCTAGTACTTATGTGATGTTTCACATTGAGATTCCTAATCTCAAAAATATAATTTTTAATTTAATACATTTTGTATGTAGAGAATATATTTTCATGAAAAATATTCTTTAATTAATTCCAATTTCTAATCAATGTAGAACATGAATTTAAAATCCACTCTTTGTAAACACCTTCCAAAGAAAAAATGACCTTAATTTTATTTGATTTTTATAATATACATGAGGTTTCATGTTAAAAAATATATAAGTCAATTATTAATGTTTTTATTTTGCTATTCCTAGGTATTTCCATTAAATAGTATCATTTGGTGAAGGAAACCAGATTTAATTTCAAATTGTGCAGGTGAATCATGAAATACCACAAGGTTTTCTTGGTTTTCATCATAGGATGAATCTAATTCTCTCAATGTTGTTTTATCAGTAAATTGAATTTTATATTCCCACATGTCCCCCCTATTTGTTCATGTGGAATAATAAACACTCGGGACATGGGGATTGTTAATCCAATAGTGATATGTTTTATCTATTTCAGAACAAAATGGTAACATGTTCGGGACAACATGAGCATAACTATGCTACCCATGACCTAGAGTTAGTAGTAGTGGTCTTTTCTTTGAATATGTAATAACATTACTTGAATGGTGAATGTTTTATAGTCTACTTTGATCAAAATAGTATCAGGTATATCTTCTCCTAGAAGGAACTGAAACCGAGACATCAGCATTGGCTTGAGTTCATCCATGACTATGACTTCGAGATAGTCTAAACACCAAGGATAGGGGATAGTTTTAGCAGATTCCCTCAATAGGAGATCTGGTATACAGTTGTTGAGTGAGGCGACGGAGCTGCTAGCCACTCTATGGATATCCTATGTGGATTGAGATGGAGCAACTTATCTTCAGTCTCCGACAGTAACTCCCCCACTCGTTTAGTGAGCCATGGAGACGTTTCTTGGAGACACTGACTGTAGGGCACAACCTGCTCAGATATCCACAAGACAGGCACATGATGGATTTTCTGAAGGTCGGGAGCACGTCATCCTCTTCAGAGGAAATAATATGGTACTAGTGACACTTTGGGAGGAAGTGTTGGGGGAGTTCTATACATCCCCGCAAGATGTACATCCTGGAGTGGGGAAGAGGTATTGGGACCATTAGTGTCAGCACTGGTGGCCGAGAATGATGAAAGCAGTGGAAAATTTTGTCTCACGGTGCCTCACTTATCAGCAAGTGAAGGTATAGCATCAGGTTCCAGCAGGATTTGTTCACCCACTAGAGGTGCCAGAGTAGAAGTGGGATGGAATCTCCCTGAAATTTGTGATAGGACATCCATGCAAAAACATGGGGCATGATTCCATATGGGTGACCATTAACAGACTCACCACATAGGCACACATCCTACCTAGCAGAGAGAAGGGATCAGTAGAATCTTTAGGATGCCTATATGTTCAAGAGATTGTACGGTTTTATGGAGTTCCATATATAATTTTCTCTGATCGTGAAGCACGTTTCACTCACCGGCTATGGAAGGGGTTGTAGGAGGCGTTCAGGATACAACATCGGTTGAGCACCTGCATCCATCCTTAGACAGATGGTCAGACAAAGCGGACCATTTAGTCACTCGAAGACATGCTACGTGCATGTTTCCTTGATTTTAGCCATATCTAGGAGGATCACTTGCCCTTAGTAGAGTTTTCATACAACAATAGTTATCACTGAACTATCAGTATGGCACCATTCGAGATGTTGTACAATATACCTTTATAGATCACCTCTGTGCTAGCTAAACGTAGGGGAGTCATCACTCATGGGACTAGAGATGGTACGGGCTACCTTGGAGAAGGTGAAAATCATCCAAGAGAGGATGAAGACCATATAGAGCCCAAAAAATTCCTATGATAACAGGAGACAGAGACCTCTTGAGTTCGAGGATGTTGGTTACAGACGACTATTCTAGTGATGATTTTGGTTATAGACGAAAGGATTTTGGCATACAGCATGGTGATAATGCTCTACGGCGTGATTGGTGGGCGACTGGTGAGATATCTAAAAATCATGGGTTCTGTGTATCATCGGTTTCATTTTGAATTTTTAAAGGGGCATGTTGAGATTTGTAACCCGTCGGTTACCACTCTCCCTTAAACCGACTGCTTCAAAAATCAAATAAAAAATTATCTTTCAGTTCAGTTCAACGATCGATCGGATACAGTAATTTTTGGGCGATCGATACCATGGGTTCACATTCGTTGGTAGCACGAGAACCTCCAGGAGAGTTCATGGGAGCAGGAGGCTCAAATTTGTTCTCAATACCCCCACAGTTTTCCCTAGTTTATGTTGTGGATTTCGGGGACACAAAGCCCTATGGTGGGGAGAGAATATAATGACCCAAAATTTTCTCAGTATTTTTTTACTTATATGGTAATATTATGAGTATACTGAAATCGACGACGTGTGATTTCGAGTCCCGGTGGGCATAAAATGAATTTCTAAATTTGTTTCGGGTACATTCAGTAAACGTGCGAGTGGAAATTTGTAGCTTTTGAACTGGTGCTTGGAATTGAAATCTGAGTATGTCGTTGGGCTCACAGTGCTGATATTTTCTTAAGGAGGCCTTCCCCTTGACCATAGTAGGTTGAGGGTAGATGTTAGTTTTTCGGATTTTTCGTGGGAGGGTTAGAAAAATAATAAAATAAAATAATTTATTTTAATTTATTTTTAATCCCTACAATTTGAATCATGAATGTGGGGACCACACAAGGGTGGTCAGGAATTTAGTACGAGAAATTAAATGCCCAGTTACACAAAATGTGTGACCACATTCGTCTTTAATTAATAGGAATCATTAATTCTGAATTAATGAATCAACTTGTTAATTAAGAGATATTTTGTTATTAACACTTGGAATCCCCTATTGATGTGCCAACGTTAAATCTTAACTTATTAATTTGGAACCACACCTCCCATGGGGAAAAATATTGAAAAAAAGAGAGCCTATGGAGAAACATCCTCCATAATAAGAACCTCTACAATGAAGAACTCTCTAAGGATCGAGAATGAGGATGACGCATAGTCCTGGAATGGAAATGTGTTATGGGAGCTACGAACGTCGGTGTCCCCTTCATAGACTTTATCCTCTTCCTCACCACACCTCCAACGGATGAACGTGGTAGGGGTTTTAAATTTAATTATGAATAAATAATTTTTATTGATTTTTTGAATTCTGGATTAACAACGACGGTGGCCAAAAAAAATTTCCATCATCCCGCACATATACCTTACAACTTCTTCTTTTGTTCTTAATTGAGTTCTTCATGCGATCATCAACACAAAATAATTGAGCACACAAGAAACACAATGTTTTGTTGAGCGCGGCATATGGACGTGGATCCCTCGACCTAAGGATCTTGAATATGAGAACGACAAAATTTTTGGGCTTGGAACGAAGCTGCGAATGTTCAAAGTACAAGGGGCAGCTGACACCCGACCGACAATGAGGAAGGAGGGTGGTGCAAAGCCACACAGCCGATTGAGTATGAGGAAAAGACCCATCAGCTGCGGTAAAGCAGGTTGGCGTCCCGTACCCAGCCAGTCGCGGGTGGAACAGCAGTATGCGACAGCTCCGCTGGGGGGAGAAACGATCAGCCATTTCAAGCGGCCGCATCACACCAAGTGGGACCACCAAGCATCCCCGTGAGCCAGCTGGGTGACCAAATGCTCTGCTGGACCGTTCTAGAAAACTGGGATGGGGAGGGGGCCTATCTCCTAGGTGACGGCTAGGGAGGACCCCGTAGATGGTTGGGCGAACCGCCCCAATGGGCCGTGCCTCAGGCGGGTTGGGTCACGTTGAGCGAGTCGGGATGCCCCTTCGCGGGCTGGGCCGGTTCGCGGCTTAGCGGGCCGGGCCGTCCATGACCCAGGCCAACTGGGCCAGACCCTGACCAGGTTAGGTCAACCTGGACCGGGTCGGGTCGGCCCATGCCGAGTCGGACCGGAACCGGGCCCAATTAGACCCAGATACACTTTTTTCTCCATAACATGAGAATCGGGCTTCCATTTGATGAAACATATATGGCGTCGGGATCCTTGAATCGAGATGGTCCTTTTGGTATACTCCACATGAGTTTTGGATATTGTTGGACTACAGCTAGGTTGGATCAAACCTCGAATCCAACCAGGAATTTGGAGTGTAAATATTAATATCTTATATATCGGGCATCCAATTGATGTGTCGTCTGTTTCATTGGGTCCTTTATGAAGTGATGGACCGTTGAGATGCTTCTTCATGGAGCTTCATGTTTATTGAGGTATGAACGATGGCCAGTGGATCGGTTATCTCAAAACGTGCTATTAGCTGGAATGCATTGGCTAGAAGTGAGGCGGAGGTTGGAGACAGATCTTACGGATGTTAGTGCCGAGCGATCCTATGTGGGTTAGCAATGATCCTATGTGGGTCAGATCTTGTGTGGGTCAGATCTTAGAGATCTTGTGTGGGTCAGTGCATACTGATCCTCTATGGGTCAGATCTTATGGGTGTTAGTGCTCAGTGATCATGTGTGGGTCAGTGAATACCAATCTTGTGTGGGTCAGATCCTATGTGGGTCATTGCAGGGGTTAGTTATTATCGATCCTATGTCGGATAGACTCTTTATAATCTGCATTAGTGCCTCTTGGTAGAATAAGATGATCTAGCTTCGCGACTGATCAGCTGTACTTCTATACATCCCTAATACCTGGTGTGTGCTGAGACTTCTACCTTGGTGGTTATACCAGTGTGGTACTTCTACCTTCATGGTGATTCATTTGTTGTATGTCTACATTTGTGGTGATACCTGGGTGGTACTTCTACCTTCATGGTGTTACCTATGAGGTACTTCTACCATCGTTGTGTTACCTGTGTGGTACTTATACCCTCGTGGTGTTAACTTTTAATATATTGATAACATAGGTATATGTATGGGCATATACCTAAGTAGTGTTAATTACTATTGCTTCGTTATTTGTGGTTTTTCATTTGTGGACCTCTAGGCGACCTACGACGGTATCATGATCCTTAATTAGTATTGTTATACTCTCCCCTACACGGTTTATGCTCGCACCTTGTTGTGTCTTGTGCAGACGACAAACATCATTGATCGTGGTCAACGGTACACGGCTGGAGGCTGATTAGATGTGGACATCCGATGATACAACCTGTAGGGATGACCATTCAAGAGCTGTATCTACCCTTCAGGTATGGTCCTTGGTGGGTGTTCATAAGAGCTATTATTTTTGAATTTTACATGTACTTTCTAGCTGGGCTTGTGTTCTGGCCCCCTCTACTTACGGTACTCACTATGTTTACTATATAGCTTATTTTGTGCTTATATCAGGCCGAGTCTTTGGTTGTGTGTGATTACAGCTTATAAAGACAATGCCTTCCCAGTTTTAGGGTTATGCCTTTCCGGTGCTAGTCGCCAGTGTCTCGCCAATGGAAGGAGGGCTAGGGTAGTCATGGCAAGGGCCCTGGGGTACTGGTCATGAAAATGTTTCACGTATATTATTATTCGTTTAACCATATACCTGTTTTTAGGGTGTTTTCTTAGAAATTTATTAGATTATTTTTGGAAATATGGATAAATCTGTATCATTTTTTCAATATGGATATTGGATAAGGCATATTGTTTATTAGATATGAGGAAGGCTCAGGACATGTAAAACACATTTTGGGGATAGTTTAAGGTAAGACCTAGTGGTTGTGGACCGGTATATAAAATCCACTAGCTTCATTTATAGTCTCATGATACAATGTTAGTAATAAGAAAACACTTCGAGTATTTTTTCAACAGAATAGGCAGGTTTTAACCCATGGTTTTAAGCTTCCTGTAGGATAGATCTCGACAGTAGAGGTTTTCATGTGCCTTAGAAATGAAATCCAATAATTAATAATTTCCTTCATTTTTATTTAGTTATTTTTATCAATGATATTTTTCATTGACTTATTTATGGAATCATTTCATTCTCATTTTATTGATTAAATTGAATGTGTTTTCATCCCTTACCTTTCCATATACATATATCTATATCTAGTTATTTCAATGGAATTTGTTTCTAGTTATTACCTTTCCATATTATTTGTGAACTTCCTTCTTAGTTGTTTTACTACACGGTATGATTGTTTATTTATTTAAAATGAAATAATTATTATTCTCATTGATTCATTTTTTTATGATATACATTACATTTACAATGTATGTAAGATCAGCCATATATTTTTTCATTTCCCTAGAAGTCCAAGAAAGCATGACATGAAAGATATAAATGGATATATTAGATGGAATAACGTTTTTTGTGATAGAAATAAAATTATATTATAATTCGTGTATTAATTTTTAATACAAGAATTATGTAAATATTTTGTTTACAAAGGATTATAATCTCTTCGATCCTTCAGGAAATGATTCCTTATAATCATGAAATCTAAACGGTAGTTGACACTTGATCTAGACATTCTATTTTAGGTTTGCACTAGTTTCCAACCAACAACACCCCATTACTGGAATGAAGATCAGTTTAGCCACTATTGGCCGACTTCTCGAAAGAAGCTCATTTTCACCTGCCAACATTTCATCTTTTACCAATCACAATTCCATTACCTCATAGGGCATCTAGTGATCACTCAATATTTATCACTTATATCCACCCTTGACTAAGGATGTTTCCAAATGTTTTTTACATAACCAACCACATCAATGTCATATTTCTGAGGAGGCACCAACATGCTACAAGACTCACTATCCTCACAGGAATTAAAAAACTAAATTGATCATTTTCATATGGTCTTCCTCATTTATGTTCCTTCTAGCTATAAGGACACATTTACTTGAATTTACATGATGTTAACTACCTTAAGAGTTTCTTAGTCATCTAAATGAGTGCTAGACTAGGTGCTTATAAGAAAACAAGATAAGATTCACATTAAATGACTGTGTAAAGCCTCTTTGAGTCATGATTTCCTAATTCATAGTATTTTTCAAGAAAACCACATCCAACAAGACTATATTGTAAAAAAACCTGATCCACTTGTAAAAAAAGCATGATAATTGGAAAAAATATGATTCATTTAACATCCTAGTCACTCTACTCTGGAGATAACCCGAGAATGTACTAAAAAACTCAAGGCTCAAGGATTCTGCTGAGCATGACCGGTTCATTGTATCATTTAGAATCATTTCAAGTATTGTGTATATGAACAAACACTATCCTGGGTTTTTATAAGAAAATGACACATCCTGAACACTATTCATAGGCTTTCCACCCAATGTAACAATGTATCATGTGGTATGTACAAGTGATTTAACCTAGATTTATATTTCCCCTTATGACCATTAACATGTACAATTATGTATCAATTAGTATATCACTAAGGTAGAGGAGAGGGCCACATTACCTACTAAGTGGTCTACCATTCCCGAGGACTGTCTATCATGTTGAAACTGAGCAATAAATGATTCTACAACCAATGATAACGATCACAGATTCCTCAAAAGCCCATCCAAAAAAGGTTTAATTTAGAATATAAGAGTCGTACTAAGAAAAACGACACCATATGTCTAAAATCTCACGACATTTAACAAGGAATTCAAGCTCTAAGGTTGATACATACCTTAGGATAGCCCCTTAAAAACCATAAGAATCAAATCTATCACTAGGTTAGTCCTAAAATATTTAACCAGGCCCTACACCTATCCTTTAATTCCATGCTATAAATAAAAAGGGCCTACGTAAACCACTAAAAAAAATTCCAAGGAAATTAAAAGTCATGTTCAACATTTGGTAATATTATTATTTAAAATAAGGATAACACCTAAGGTTACATTTTAAATCATTACATTCATTCACATTAAACATTTAAACATTTAAAAGATTTAAATCAAAACATCAAGTACCAATTATAAGAAAAATTCTCTTGGTAGCTGATTTAACTAATGCCTCACTGAAAATAGGTATGTCTTGTCAAAAATTTATTTTAAACATTAATCATTTATTTAAATACCATCATGATTGATAAATTTATCACATAAATTCATTTTAAGTTGTAATAGATAAGGAAAAATATGATGGTCCTGTAAAGCCAACCTGGGTTCAACATAATGCAACCTAATTGAAATTGTTTAATTGTAATAGTTTAAAAATCAATTTAGTGGGTAATCTAATAATAAACATTCTACAATTGACCTACATAGGTCCTGTTTCGCATTTAGTAATTTAACAATATGGATCTCCCTGACCATGTTATATAGTGATAAGATTTATAGAGACAACCATAAATAGTGTAAACATTTAAATGGCTCTTAATGGGGTTTATCTAGTAAGTTTAAATATCATAAATGACCAACTAGGGTCAAGTAACCTAAAAGTTTCATAATAAAACAATTTATTTCAGATTAATGTTAAACTTATTTTACATTTCTAACCATCTAAAAACATATCCTCCTCTAATATAAGGGTTTGAATATATGGGTTTGTATCTCCAAATCTATAAATCACCCATGAACATTATAGATTGCAGAATATATCTCCTTTAATCAAACCCAATTCACTTTAACATTGAAATTTAGAATATTTTACTTTATAACATATACCAATATATAAATACAATTCTCAAAAGATAGTTTGAAAACAAGGGTTAACTATCCGCAATTTATAAGGCGCACATACAACTTACAACTGAAAATTTTCTCCCATTTAATTGAAACCGATATGTTTCATCCCATGAAACCAATTATATGTAAAAATCGTATCAAGTAATGATATTTCTAGAAGGGAACATAAATTAACTTTCTTATAAGAACTGAGGTACGATACATAGGCAATACAAGCCAAATAATCACACCGCATGGAATATAATCAGCTAATCCTAGAAATAGATTATCATTGTAATACATCACCCAGGCATGTCATATAAATGCTAATAAAATTGAAATACCTAAATAGTTAAAAAACATTCACCTAACTAATATTCCTAAAATGGTATATAACATGTTAGATAATATTCACACAATGAAAATCATCACAATCAGTTGGCAGCATATAAGTGAAATATTCATGAAATGTGAATCTCTATGTGCCTAAAATAATGCATATAATTATACTTTGTTTCCACATGAGGTCAAGAGAAAAGTCAAAATGTTTTATAAATCAATAAGTAGTTGACTGTACACAAATCACTCAAGGTGGAATAACAATATACTGTAATAGAGAATGAAATGAAACACCATCCCATCCTGGGGAACTTGGATATTTCTACATATGTGGGTTGATCACTTTGAGGAATGGTTATTTACCACGAACCAACACATTCTGAGTCTCATGTCTATCAGATCCAAATAGTATGTTAAATGAAAAAAACCTATATCTGATACCACTTTGTAACGTCACAACCTGAATTTTTATAAAACTTATAGCTAGACTGGTCATCACATGGCCTCAAGTGTGCCTCCCTATACACTAGAAGCTACTGATTAGAAACAAGGGTATAAGGAGGTGATAGTGAGAAAAATATACCTTCCTCATCAGAGCAGTGAAATGTTATATCATAAAATAATTTATTGATAATATTGAATTAAATAATAAATGAAACATATAATAGCTGAGTAATAATATCAACTGAATATAAATGGTCATTACTAACATAAAACTGTGTATTGATGTCAAAATGAGGATACATAAGCTATAACATTAGACACATAGCATACAACATGATATAGTGAAGTCAATGAATAATGAAAATAAATAAAATCCATAAGGGAGAACTCAAAAAGAATCCAGATCTCCCGCTAAATCCCTTTCTCCTAACTTCTAGGTACATGAATAACAATGAAAGAAATAATCCAAGGTCTTGAGAACATGGTATTTTCTTAGTACCTCAGTAAAATGGTCGACCAAGTAGGGTGTGAGATTAAATCTCATTAGGCCACGAAAAATTGTTTCTATAGCTAAATCCCATCAATGAATATTAGGTATAGTAGTTTGTAAGTACAAGGGATAATAACAAAATCATAATAAATAACAACCACCCTGCTCTACTTCCTGACGGACACCCAGAGGATCTGCCTACTTTAGATCATGGACGAAATGAGTTTATGATTACTAACTATATATATATCAGTATATATAAATATAGTATAGTTTCATGCTACATCTAGCTATATGAACTATGTATGTTTGGATGTATGTATCTATATACCTGGGATACTATGTGATGACTTGACCGAGGCTTAACTCAGGCACCCACAACCATTCTAAATGATCATATAACCTCATTCAAAGGGTGTAATACAAACATCACATAATTAATTGGAGATTTCATTATAAACACTCAAGATGGTGTGTGTCTCTGCATTCCAACACCTGAAATAATGGATGTGGTGTTTCAAGACCCCTATCTCAATAGAATTAATGGTGGGAGATAGTATCATCAACACACAATGTAAGGTACAGTGAAACTTCATGCTGAACAAATACTATAACAATCTTATGAGATCCACTATTACTGTCATAATAATAAGCATAATAATAATTCATTACCACTTAATCATAGGGAGTTCATAATCCTAATATAACAAAGGGAATCACTTTTCCTAATATTCACATAATTTAGGATTTTTTATATATTGTATTAGTTGTGCTCATGTCATCAAATTCTATTTTATTTAACTTAAACCATTTAATTTGAACAAGACATTCCATTTATCAGGGCATGGAAATTTATAATCAATGCTTTCCAACCCACTTATAATGTGGTTGGTCTTTGAAACAATTGGTTTCAAGGAATCTCATTCCCAATTATTCAATATATTTAATAATATCATTTGAGGAAATTTACTAAGAATTAAATATTATATATAAATAACCATATATTCATATGAATCACCAATAATATAAGTACAAGAAATATTTTAATCACTAATCACCACTTTTAGTTTTGAAAACAACCCAACTCATCTAATTTTTTTTATTATAATACATTACATTATTAAAAAACATTTCATTTAGAATAGCCTTGAATAAAATTCAAGAGGCATAACTCAATTCACCAAAACGAATCATTTTAGTAAACTACCAAACATGTAAAACAAATTTAATGGTTTATACATATAGGAAGTAAGGGGGAATGTAATTTATAGTCAATGAAAATTTATTAAAAGGAATTCTTGGATATTAAAAAGTTATGTAAAAGTATAAAATCAATTTACACACCAAATGGGGTGGCTATAATTGAGGTATACATCCTCCAATTACATATCAAGGATCAATGGGTGTAATCTTTCATGCATATTGAAATGTAGTATTGATGAACTCATTTTATGGTGATGAATGACAAAGGTTGTCACACATCATGATTAAAATATTTAAAATTCAACAGAAACATGGGGAAAGAGCTATAGAACACCAAATTTATATAAATGATACATCACTCATCTAATATCATGTCTTGATTTTTTTTTGGTTATAGAGAAATCATATAAACATACATTATCTCTAAAAATATGGTTACCGTGCTCGGACAATAATAGAACAACAGATTCAAAGCGAAGCATTGAAACGAAGCATGTGGAGATGAGTTGTTATCAAAATCTATCAAATTCATAACACAAATCATGATTTAGATTTTGGATCAAGAAGATATATCAGTTAATAATTTGATAGGATGAGGAATCTATGGGATTGAAATGGGAGATCCATCTAATGGAAAAGAGAGGAAGAAAAGAATGTTTTAGATATTAGGTTCATTAAGGGCTTTTAGTAACTTTTTCCAAAAAACAAAAGTCACATGGTTCGGACCAATGGTTTTCTAAACCACACCCAAAAAATGATCCATTAAATATCTAAGGTGGTACCACACATGGTTAATACCCACAATTTCCCTAATCATTCAAAAATTATGCAAATCCCACTATCCACGATGTTTTAAATCTCCAACATTAATACCCCTCAATTAGAACATTTACAGTAAAATTATGTGGCCCGAACTACTCAAAGAGTCACATGAATGGTAAGTACAAATTATATGATAACTATTCCTATAGTGACCCTTACAGTTCATTCATTAACATTACATAAAATTTGTGTAATAGTTAAAATATTATATAAATTGTTTCCCAAATACAATATTAGCCTAGTTTCTTTGGAAACATGGAAACATATGCACTGGTACATAAGGGAGATATATTATTTCCCACTAGGATCATCATGGATTAAATCCTTATTAGGCACATCAAACATAATACATATATTTATAACCTGGGTAAGAAAACATAAAAAGGGGTGATCTCAGATACTTATTAATATTAAACAAGGGAGACATATAAGAATAAATATGATTATAGGGGTATGTGAAAGTGATCATAACATTATAAGATCGCACCATAAATATCACAAGGTCATAAAAATGAATCATAGAATAAATCATTGTGGTTAAAAATATATGATTCATATATAAATAAAAAACATAATCCTTAAAATCTTTTAATAGGAATAAGACATGGAATTATGTCATACATAAACATGTGATATCATTACCTATAGGTCAAGAAGCATTGATATAACTTATCAAGGAACATCATGGGAACCACACCATTGTGTTGGGACAAACCACCATCCCAATAATCATTCATCTCCTTGTAATGTATCATATTTCCCCATCTTTCCATAGTAGATTGGGTTTCCCCATATTCCAAATTCATGATGGCTACACCTATAGATAGGACACACCACAATCCACAGTTTCAAACCATTATTTGAATGGGGTCAGGTTTTCCAATAATCTCATATTGGATCAAGCTCATTGACTTGATTCACAAAATTATATCATGAGATATAAATTTTTACGCAATGCATTGGAGGGGGAAATAGGTCCAATCTATCTCATAATAATATCAGTCATATATGTTCTATAATATAATAATGTATTCAACATACCATGAACCATAAAAAGAGATGGGTTTTATAAAAATATTTTGATAATCCAATGAAATGAAATTTCAAACAACAACTTTTCATCACATCATATCCTATGGGAAAATAGATAGATTTTTTAATCATTTCATCAATGAATAACCCATGAAAATAAGTGGGTTTTTAAAAGAATATAAGTCATGAATGATAAATGCGTGTTATAAGAATAATTCCATAAAAAAACACATTCAACAATGAGTATTAAAGGAACCTTTGGATCCATTATGATTATGGAATGAGTTACATTAATATATTTCTTATTAGATCGAAAATAACATGGAATTTAAATTTGAAAACATTTCTTAATGAAAATATTCTTTCATCTTTGAAAAATAATACATAAAACATAAAAATTATTGAAATCTACTTACATGAAAATAAAGATGAAAAATTATACATAAATAGTTGAAAACATTTTTAAAACCATTACTTTTAAAACAGATAAATAGATCTTCAAAACATTTTGAAAAACATTTTCCTTAAAAACTTATAAAATAATTTGATGACGTTTTGAAACCCATTTCATTGAAAATACATTAAAAACATTTATAAGAATATCTAAAAACAGAAAAAAAAATTTAAAATAAATTTTATTTGAAAATTATCACAAAATATTTTCCATAGTAACATTTTTTAAAACATGGTTCTTGATTTTTATGGCATGTGTCTCAAAGAAAGAAAATTGGGACAAAACTACTTTATGATTTGGTAACATCTGAAACATAAACCCCATGAAAGAGAGATCATAAAATGGGTATGTAAATACACATAAATTTAAGTATAAAAATATTATAATATATTTACGGGTAGTATAATCACCACAGAATAGAGATGAGTAGTGAATATGGCATACATCTCATGGAAATAAATGTCAGACAAGAAATTCACTTACCCTGTGTCTTGACACTCATTATACTCATTCAAAAACCCTGTATAATAAATCTATATTTATTATAAAAAAATATTATTATATATAATTCCATATAATGTTATATTATTAATTTTTAATTCCCATTTTTTAAAAATTCTTTGTTATGGTTTCACTTCAGGTAATATCCAATGTTCATCGCATGTGCCTTAATTTTGTATTTATTTTCTAAGTATAATTATTTCATGATTTTAAAAATTTAGACCATTATATAAATAAATTATATATTCATCATATTTATATTATAATAATCCATTTAATATATATGTATTAAATGGAATTCACCGATCATGGAGACGGTAGGTAAACATATGCATGAACGTAGTTTCTATTTAATTATTATATTGAATAGAAGAATGTAAATGACATATAAATATATATGTGTATATTTAATTATTAAATTATCATTATGATATAATATATATCATATAAGATTAGTAATCCCATCCTTAATTCATTCCATTTAGTGTGTGAATGAATCACATTTCTTTGAGGGGGCGGTAGTCCACACATTCTCAAAAGAAATTATCAAATTTATTCAAAATTATTATTATATTTATATGAGTTGTAATATAATTAAAAAATAATAAATACATAATATATATCATATATATCATATATATAATATATAAATTTTGTTTCCATCATAATTTCCACCATGATGGTTGGTAATGATAAATTTACAATCATCTTTTCATGAGGGGGTAGTTCGTCGCACACATAAAAAGTATTTTCGTTACCTATTAGATGGAAGTGTATGTAAGTGTAGGATGAACCATTAGAATAAAAAATATCAGTACATTTAGAATACAGGTGTACATAGCATTAAATAGTTATAAATGATATATTGGATAATCAATATAAAATAAAGGTGCTTGAGGGAGGGTGATTCCTCTTAACCAGGTAACTCTATTTGGTATTCACTAAAGGAATTCCTTGGATGGTTTTCCTCCCAAAGGGAGGTATGAAGGATGAATAAATGAATATTCGTATGTGTAGTGGGAATATATTGGGAAACCTTATATATCTTATAGGCATGAAGAATGGGTATAAGTGGTGGACTTTTATAGGGATTGGAGGGGGAATACATGAAATTTTTTAAAACTAGTTAGGTGTACCCACATTTTTACTTAAAAAGGAATACAAACAAAAAAATAATTATTGAAATGTTTATGGACGAAATATGAAGTTAAAATGGGTTTAATATAAGTTTCTATGTCATTTAGGCCCTTATGTTTAATAAGTATTCCATTAATAATCTTAATTTGACCTTAATAATTTCAATTTATTTTAAGTTTATTCAATATTATTTTTTTCCAAAACTAAGTTAACATTATTATAAATTTTTATTAGGATAATTCCTAAAATTATATACAAATCCCAAATTTAAAACACATATGTTGTTGAAATGAATGTCAAAATAATCTTGTAGTGGGGATGAAACTGTGGGTTTTTAAAGTAAACATGTTCAACAGTTAGCTATGTTTTTTGATAACCAATTTCAATGTGAAATTGGAACAATGACTTAAATTGGAATAATTTATAAAACATTTAAATTATAAAAATTTAAAACAAAATTAAAATATAATTTAACAATATAAATAAATTATATGAAAAAGTAGTTTGGAATTGAAATTCCTTATTTTTTCACTATTCATACAAAAATGAAGTTTCTAAAGAAAATCCAAAAAATTCACAATACAATAATTTAGACATTATAAATTAAAAAATGAATTATATTTTACCAAATGAAATTTCTAAAATTTTCGAAAATTCATTTTATTTTTTCATAGAAGGACATGAAAAATAGTACATTTGAGAAAATAGTATTTTTTAACATATAAATAATTTACAAAAAATTATATTTTTCATTCTGAATATATTAAATTTATATAAAAATATTATAAAAATATATGAAAAGTTGCTATTTATATTCTTATTTAAATGTTTAACTACTAGTGTATAGTTGACTCATTTAAATAATTATACCAATAAAAGGATGTTTTGTAAAAACATAATGTTGCATGTTACGTATGAAAAGTCAATGTTTCATGTACAGAAATATAAGTATATTCTATGTGAAAATAATGTTTAAATTAGTGAAATGATTGACAATAATGAAAAAAATTTCACTCGAAAAAAAGGTCCATAAAATCACAAGGTGTTATATTCTACTCACCATAAAATTAATTTATCCCTTAAAATTTTTCATTCTATTACAAAAAAATGAGGATACTTATACTTTATCATGCCCTTAATTTCCCATGTATCTTCCTATAACTAGTTATTTCTTCACAAAACATTTACCTGGCGAGTGGAATTGTTTCATATAATATTCTCTGTATTATCTATAATTTCAATTGGTTGTTACTTGTATGAAGGATCCTTATCTAGTGGTATGACCACTAAGTTATGTATAAGTAAAGGGTTTGGAAAAAACTTTCTCAATAGAGATGCATGGAAAACATCATGAACTGAAGAGTGATTTGGATGAGATGACAAGTGATATGATATCGTCCTAATATGATCAATAATTTCAAGTGGCCCAATATACCTAGAGCATAGTTTCCCCTTCTTTCCTGAATCTCATAACCTTATTCCAGGGTGAGATTAGTAGAAATATCTTTTCACTGTCATCAAATTCTAGATCTCTCCACTAGTTATTAACATAATTAATCTACCAAGTTTGACCTTCCTTGCTAATTTTCGGAAATGATCTAACTATCCCTACCAATAATTTAGCAACCTTAGGTACCAATAGATTTATATCTATAAGATCATATGAGATCATTGGAGATATAAATTTATTTCCATAGATGGTTTATAAGGTTATATATGAATTCTTGATTGAATGATATATTTTTAAGAAAACTCAACTAGAGGATGGTTTTGATCTCAACTACATTTGAAATCTATAGAACAAATTCTAATAATATCCTCTAGGTTTTTAATTGTATTATTAGACTGGATGTCTATCCGAGGATGCTAATAAGTGTTTAAATTAAATTCTTTGTCAATTTATCTCTGAATACTTCTCTAGAGCACAATGGGAAACCTCTGTTCCTGATCTGATTCGATGGAATTTGGAACTCCATACAACCTTACAAATTCCTTAATTTATATCATGGAAAGCTAATCGATGGATAATTTCACTCGAATAGTGACGAATTATTCTAACTTTGTAAGGAAATAAACTACCATCTATACAAAATTAAACTATTTAATGGTTTTTGGGAGTCGAATGAAAAAATACATAGTGATGGTCTCCCTTTTCAATTATGTTATGGTTAATGGATGCAACATCCCTTAATAATTTTCTCTTTCAACATTAACACTATATAATACCATGAATTGAGATACAAAACATGACATATATCTCTTCATTCCATCCCACGAGAAGTATTCATTAAAATCCCTATACATCTTCATACATATAAGATGAATGTATAATTATGAACAATGGGATTACTCTAATAGATCCTTCTTCAAATCTGGTATTATCATGAAACAATCCTAGTATTCATCTGAAATGCTGCCTCACCCATTTTTGGGAAAGGCCCAATGGGTGTTCCAGATTACCACCAGCTGGTACAAGTTCCATGGTATCAATAATAACCTGAGGGAATGATTTTCATGAATTTACAAACATAAAATAACAAATAATATAAGTAAAGAAAAACCGAATATCATTAAAAATCAAGCCTTTAACAATTCCTAGATTTCATGTCACCATATTTTAACAAAAACCTAAAAGGATACTACCAAATGAAGGACTTAAAACCAACTCAAGAACCACCACATGGAGAATAGGAGCATCACCCTCACGCCAGCTCCACAACACAACACTAAGAGGTAGCACTAGAAACCCAAAGCACAGTCTCCAAAAGCATTAACTTTTTTTAAATAAAAAATTATAATGTCTACTTACACCCAAGGCTGTAATTAGGGTGTGGGCTTATGTCTAATATGATTACAACGAAAAATTATTCCAAGATATAAACATTAAATGATATACATCTTGAAAGTTTTAAAAATAAAATAAATTCTATATCCAACATCATGGAAAACAAAATTAAATGAAACAAAATTTATTTTGAAAAAACCTACAAATTATACACTATGTAGATGGTGGGTGTGATATAACATAAAAACAAAAGTCACGAGAGAGGTCTTCTAGGCACGTTCTAGAAATAGGACCCCAGAACCTCGCATCTCGAGGAAATGTTTTTTAAAAACCACAACTACGAGTCTTCTCATGCACAAGTCACTAGGAGGGGACACACCAAAGAACTATTGGTCTATAATCCTCATCAATATTTTGTTAGTGTTGACATCATCAATCCTAATAGGTGAAACTAGGTGGAAGACACTTCTGTATCACTAGAACACTAGTTCTAGTCCACCAAAAAAGTTACCCGAGCCTCTTATTTTGTGCTCAATCGTGTTCTAAATTCACATAACACACCACAATCATATTTCATAAGCCAAATAATACAATACACATTATATTACATCACATTTAAACCCAAACACCGCTTTTAAAATCAAACTCATATGATAAAAGTTCTCAAATATGATTCTCACCACATTAATAATTTAATAAATTAATTACACATTTTATAATCCCATTCCAAGAAACACAATAGGGTTTCACAGAAGTGATACATCCAATTTGTTGAAGAAAAAAATAAAACAAAATTATTATCAAATCCTTCCAAAAAAACATCCTCACCACAATCCTAATTCATAAAACACAATAAAATACACATGAAATAATAATAAATTCATATAACAATGCTTAAAGATGGAATCACCAACATCAGGTGTTGAAGTCCCTTGTAACTTGTAAAAATCTCCAATCGCACCCCAACTACACAACAATAGATAAAGACCGAATAGTAAACATGAATATCTCACAAAAAATTCTCAATCATACCCCAAAATGTAACCCTCGTTACTGGAGAAGAGGAACCTGATGAAAAACTAAAGAATGAAAAAAATATGGGAAGAATCAAATGAGGGAGTGGAATTACTTGATGAATTGAAGATGAACAACCCTAATCTTTCCCAGTATCGTAGCCCTAAGGGAGGATTACGGATTTGATGTCATGACTAGGGAGAAGAATCTAGATTGGGGTGAGTAAATGAGGGTGATAGAATTAAAAATATGGAAGATAGTGAAAAATAAACAAGATTTTTAATGTGCTAGCAAGGATAACAGTTACTCTGAACGATTTGAAAAACTGTGCAGAAATTGTGCTTCATCTATACCCAATAAGGGTTCTACCACTTGGATGACTCGAAAAGTCACACTAACAGTGTCCTGGCTAGACGGAATCTACTACCTCAGCTAGTAGTTATCTCATGGTTACCTAGGCAGGGGCGTACAATTACCACTAACTGTGAACCAACCTTGAACCACAAACTTTCCTACTAATTTTTCTGTTTTTCTTCCAAAACACAAATTAAATAAAAAAGTAAAAATGACGACTAAAAATAAAAGAAAAAATACTCAAAATTAAATAATTCATATTATAGGTATGGAAGAAAAACATACATAGTTCATGAAATTTATCATTATATCCTGATCAAGGTTAATCTTCACACCACTTCTAACATTCTTTTTCATCTCTACATCATTCTTTTACACCTCCATAATCTTCACATGGATATAGAGTTGAACAATCTTTTGATAAAGATGAACTATTCCCCCTTCCTTCAAGAATTCCATATCCAGCCTCTATAAATCCCGAGATATTTGATTATTCATGATCCTTATAATGGTTAAGCGAGCATGGTCCTTTCGACACAAAACATTGGCAAATTTTTTCATTTTCCTGGGGTGGTAATGTATTGAGTTGTCATGATTTATTATCAAATATGACCACATTCTCAAACTCATGTTCAACACCTTTTGTTTTAATATATATTTCATACTTTTATTATTAGTATATATATCCCACTTTTCTCAAGGAAGATAGTTCCTCTTTATCTTTAATGAAAAAATTACCGCTGCTAACTCCAAATAATGAGTTAGGTAAATTTTCTCATGAATCATTAACTTACATGAGGCTTAAGGAATAAAAATTTTATTCATAAAAATAACACATCCAAAAACCATCATAGATGCATCACTAAATATTATAAACCCTTCTCCACTATACGGTAATTTATGTGCAGGTGTGCTAACCAACCTCTTCTTCAGTTCCATAAAATTTTACTCACATTCCTATTCCCAAAGGAACTTGACACCCATTCAGGTTAACATGCTTAGAGGATAAGAGAGTCATGAAAAATTCTCCACAAACCATCAAATATATCTAGGGAAACCAAGAATACTACGTATCTCATTCAACATGGTTGGTATAGGGTAGTATTCAATAGCCACCGTCATTGGTGAATATACTGTTATACCATCTCATGAGATTATGTGACCATACAATGAAAAAAGTTTCATCCAAAAATCAATCATTTTAAATTTTTCATATATATTTTCACCTTCTGTAGGGTATTTATTAAAATTACCATATTGTCTTAATACTCTTCCATGGTATTGGAATTGATGAGAGTAACATCTATAAAGGCTACCACAAACTAATTGATGTAATCCCAAAATACTCTATTAATTAAAACCATGATGATAGTAGAGTAATTAGTAAGACATACTGGTGTTACTATGTATTCAATTTGTACATACCTGTTACTGTATTACATATTGGGCATATTGACCTTTTTGACACTTAATTGATTATATCCATAATGATGGTAAATATTAGAAAAGTATTGTGCTCTGTATAGATCGTCATCAAAATCATAAATTTGGGGAAACAAATACTTGTTCCTTACTTTTATATTATTTAACTCATGATAGTCAATGAAGACTAAAATTTATGATTCTTTTTAAAAAAATAATAGGTTCACATTAAGGGGACACAGTTGGCCGAATGAATCCCTTATCATGTTTTTCTTAGAGTTTCTTCTTAAATTCACACCACTCAATTGGGAATACCTTATTGGGAGTCTAAGAAATTTGTGTGTAACCATGAATGAATTCTATTAATAAATCATATTCATGTTTTTGTTGAAGTATAGTCAATTCTTTTCAAATGAAATCAGAAAATTCCCAGACAACAGGCATATCATCGATGTTGATTCCCCCCCATCCTTTTGTGATAAACAGACCTTATGAATGGGAATTATTACCCTTATAGTAGACGTAATCTTAATATGAAGTTCATACTTATATTCTAATAAATAAATAAACATAGAAGGTGTTTAAATGTAATGTGAAACTATTATTCATTAACAATTGAGGTTGATTTTATATTGAGAAATGCAATATATGCCTAATATAAAATTAAATTCAACCAAAGGAAGAAGGACAAGATTTACTAGACTAACATTCCCACAAACATGAACTAGAGAGAAATAATATACATGAGATTTAATCATTATACCATTGGGGGTTTGCACAACTAATTCACAATCTAATCATTTTGGTGGAATCATAATACCATGTGAAAATTCTTCAGATATGAAAGAGTGGGTAGATATAGAATTCAATAAGGCATTATAGGTTATATAGTGGATGGGTAGTATACCTTTCACCATGTTGTTATCATATCCCTCATAAAAAATAGTGATCACATGAGATTTTCCTTTATCCTTTGGTTTAACAGGTTTCTAACATTTATTTTCATCATTATCCCTTAGGTTTGGGATCTGGTTATCATAATGCCCATTCTCTTTAAACTTGACAAATTGTAGTGTGTAAGGTTTATTATATTTATATTTTCATCTTTATGCATAATTTTTCAACTTATTACCATCAAAGAGACAAAAAATATCATGATGGAAATCCCTTAGCCACATAAAGCACTTATTAAAATCCATAAGACAATTCCATCCATGCTTCTTTTAAAACATAGAGCAGAAACAAATTATCATCTTCTTCTCTTCATGGTTTCATAGTTTTCCTTTAAACACAATATTCCTTTTCATTATAATATGATGGGATTGAAAAGTATTTCCAAAATCAATTTTATCATTGATTTTAAAATGAAAAAAATCCTCATACTTACAAATGTGTCTTATGCCCAATTATCTTATGAGACATGTCTTTAAGACACCAAAGAACCTATCAACTTTACTTTCAAGTTGGATAATAATTCCGGAGGTGTACCTCATTGGTCTTGTGAATTTATCCTCACAAGTACCAACTTATTTATCATATCATTTCATCAAATAAAAAAATACTTTTCCATTTCATATAAAGGACATTAGGAATGTACTAATTAATCAATATGTTCATGAAACCATCCCAATCCATGGATTAAATATCATTATGATTCTGAGTACTCTTGAATAGATTACACCACTAGTTTTCTTCTACATATAACTTATAATCAACTATAATGACATTCTCATGGTCAGAACACTGGTGAATGGGGAAACTATTTTCAATGGTGCTAATCTAGTCTTTAATAACTTGTGGATTAAAGGAAACATTGAAAGAAAATGGGCATTCCCTCATGAAGGACTCAAAAAATGTTTTTTCATCCTTTTCTCATTTGAATTATCATCATTATTAAAATAACAAAAATGATATGTGAACATAGCAGTGAGAGTTTTTATCCTAGATCACATAACATTTGGATATTAGTAGAAAAATTGTTTCACTTTCTTTCACAATATCTATTAATGTAGGTCCTTCAGGTTCCAACCATTTACTAATACCAAAAATCATATCGTATGAAATAGTTATCACCATGGGGAACCACATAATTTTGAAAAATCACTCATAGGATTTTTAAATTATGAAACTTAATTTAATATAATACAAATTAGGTTTATCATAGGTTATTCATAGTCGTCTTATATTTAAATCCATCATGATGGTTTGAGAAGAGTTTTGAGAATTACCAATATTTATCCCCTGAGAGTTTAAAACTAACTATGTAGAAAATCCCATTGTTGTGTACTATGTTACGTTGAGTCAAGCCCACCACACCTTTTCAAAGCTTCTAATCCTAGGTACATATATTCTAGATCCACTGCCACATGTAGTATCTAGACAGAGATGTATTTCTAGGAAACCACTCACATTATCCTTTACCCTAAATCTTGGAAATTTTATTATAGTTTTACAAATCCATTGAATTATACTTAGACATGTTATTATTGTTCTCAAAATGGTTTTCTCATCCTAGATTCAAATGTTTAAATAATTGTTTTCTCTAAACCAACTATATAAACCCTCACTTTTTAATCTATAACAATAAAAATCTTTTACAGAATACATAAAACATTATAAAAATAGGTTCCCAAAGACCACACTACTCTTGCAGCATTGGAATCCTGGAAACCTAAACACCAGTACATAAGTGATACACATCATAATTCGCAAGGCATTCATGACTAGAACCCATTTTAGAGACATAAAACATAATATTATATTCATAACCTATAGAAGGAAACATAAAAATTGATGAGTAGATTCTTAGTAAGGGTAAAAAGGGACATATAAAAGAATAATAATGAGAGTAGGGTTATATTAAGGTGATAATAACTTCATAACATCAAACCATATATATTATAAGAAAAAACATGAATCGTGGAATAAATATTGGCAGTTCAGACAAAATGAATCATAAGGAAATAAATAACATAATCCATGAAATCATATGATATGAATAATAAAAGTAACTGTGGAATGAATAATCATGTTATACCATTACCTATAAGTCAATTGGAATTTATATAACTTATCAGGGAAATTCAGGGGAACCACACCTACAGGTAAGCAGACACCACCATCCGTTATTATAACAACTTCTCTATTAGGGATTAGGTTTCCCTGTATTCCCATAATAGATAGTGTTTCCCCATCATCCATCTTGGTGACTACACATATTGGGTGGGACACACCACCATCCTCAATCATAGTTATTTCCTTGCAAGGGATCAAGTTTCCTTATCTTCTTGTAGTGTATCAAGTCATTGAAATTCATTCACATCATTATCTATTGAGATATAAATATTTACCCAATGCATTGGATGGAGATATAGGTCTCACATATCTCATAGTAAAATCATTCATCCATGTGCAACAATATAATAAAACATTCATAATATCATTGCTCATAAAAAGTGATTTTTTTTTATAAAAACTTCCTCACAATTCCTTAAAAATTAAATGGGTAATTAAAACATTTTTTCACATAATAATATATGGAGAAGATATAGGTTTCATAATCATTTCATAAAATCATAACCCGAAAAAAGAAGTGGGGCACATCAGCCTCAGCCTAGTTAGTGAGGACTCTTTAAGGGAATCCAAGAGACCCAGGTTCAGAACCAAGAATATGCTTAATTCTGGGGGTACTATAGGATCATTATGTAGGTACTATAGTGGAATTGTGTAGGTAATGTAGCATATACTGTATTATTTAATGTAGTAGGTAGGTTTTGGTACTATAGAATCCTGAACTATTCACCTTGGGCCATCTATTTTGGCTTGGAGTCCTTAAGGCCTTCAGGATACCCAATCCATTAGGTCAGTAAGGCCTTTGACGAACCTTTAAGGCCATCAAGACTCCTCAAAGAATTTGGGCCACATGATCTGAGAAATTTCTCTTGACAAACTCTATAAAAAAGGAGCATCCCTAGAGTAGGATTCCAAGAAACTGAACTCACTAGAGAAGAACCAAATGTATTTGGAAGAATGAGGGGGTATGAATACACCATCGGGACAGACCTGGGATTGCATGGGAAGCCCATCCAGAGGGTCTTGCAAGGGTGGAGAGATACCATCACAATGTAGATTCTAGGGAGGGGAAGTTTATTGTAGTTATATTTTGGTTTAATTCCCTAAGACCTATAGGTAATGTAATCTCTTGAGAAAATGGTCCATATAATCTCTAAGACTACATGCCTTGTATGGGTTCCCCCTCATCCTTTGAAAGAGGTTTTATCAAAAATCAATATAAATGAAGGTCGTCGGGCCATTCAAGCAAAATAAGTGGGTTTTAAGAGCATATAACCTGTTGAAGAGAAATAGGTTTCATAAGAATCATTACATCAAAACATAAACCATTCAATAATGAATATGAATGGAAGCTTTGGAACCTTTCCTATAAGGTAATGATTAATGTCAAAGGATTATATCATTGTTGGAAAATAATATTTAATGATATTTTGAAAATATTTGTTGAAGCATATAAAATATTTATCTTAGAAATTTTATGTTTAAAACCAAAAAACTTATGAAAAACATTTTCAAGCAAATAAAATTGAAATTCATAAAGAAATACTTGATATAATTTTAGAAATATTTTTCTTTTAAAACATAAAAAATATATTCAAACTGTTTTGAAAATCATTTTCCTTGATTTATTATAGAAGAAGGTTGAAATTGTTTTGAAAACCATTTCATTGAAAATATATATTAAAATTAAAAATGAATATTGAAAACAATAAAAATTAATGTAAATTTTCATTTACAATTATATTAAAATATTATATTTGGAAACATTTTTTAAAACATGGTTCTTGATTTTCATGTAATGTGCCTCAATAATGGAAAATTGAGACAAAACTACTTTATTGATTTTGTAACTATTGAATCATAAAACCCATGAAATATAAATAATAAAATGTTTATATAAATACCCAAAACATTAAGGATAAAAATCATTGAATATATTCATGGGCAATTTAATCACCATACAAAAGAGATGACTATTGAATAAGGCATAAATCTCACAGAAATAAAAGTGACACTAGAAATCCTCCAACCTTGTGTCTTGTTTCTCAACATACTCATCCAAACCTCCTATTTAATAAATATAAGATTATTATAAAGATCCATTTTATTATATATAATACCATATATGGTTTTATTATGCCTTTATGTTACCTACTTGTTAATAATACTATGTTTTGGTTCCACTTTGGGTAATATCTTCTTTCTTCTTCACATGTGTCTTAATTGGTAATATCTTCGGTACTTACACTTATACCATGATTTACATAATTTAAACCACGATATAAATATATTTTATTTTGATTATATTAATTAAATATTTGGTTTAATGACCTAAATAATGCAAAAGTATGAAATGGAATACACCGTTCATGTAAACAGCTGGTCATACTAATGTATGAATGCCGTTTTGATTTAATTATCGTATTGAAAAAAAGAAATTACATGACATATATGAATATATATATATTTCAATTATTATGTCATTTATATCATATAATCTCACTAAACCCATCATTAATACATTAATTTTAGTTTGTCAATGAATCACAACTCTTTGAGGGGGCTACAGTCCATACTTCCTCAAATGAAATTATCGTATTTACACAAAATGGAAAGTATTAAGATATGTATTGTAAAATAATTACAGTAGCTTAAATACATAATATATATCATATATAAACATATTTACCATCATAATTCTATCCATGATTGGTTTTATAGTGAAATGACCAATCATCGTTTAGTGAGGTTGTAGTTCTCCATATATAAAAAGAGTATGTTCGTTACCCATTAGATGGAAGTGTGTGTAAGTGTAGGTTGAATCCTTAGAAGAAGAAAAAAATATCAGTTTATTTATTATACAGTTTTTGTTAAATTATCACGGTATAAGATCAATTGAATGACTGGAAAAAACAAAAAATAGAAAGGAGCTTGAGAGAGGGTGTTACCTCTTAATCAGGTAACTCTTTCTGGTATTAACCGAAACGTTTCCATGGAAGGTGTTATTCCATAAGGGATGCATCAAGGTGGAATAAAGAGATGTTTAAATGTGTATTTATTATATTTTTTCAAAACATAAGCATTATTAGAGGTGATAATAATGTGTAGAGGTGCTTGCCTTTTATATGGAAGAGAGGGGATATACTTGTCATTTTTTAGAAAAAGTTAGGTATAACAACATTTTTACCATTATTAGTCCTAAAACCCCAGAATATAAATAATTGAACGTTTACGAACGAAAAATTGACATTAAATAGTTTTTGGACGAGTTTATTGGTCATTTAGTCCCTTGTGTTTAACAATTATTCCTTCATTAAGCAAACTTTTATCATAAAACTGTAATTATTTTTAGCAACATTTAATTTATTTTTTATGAAAAAGAATTTTTAACTAATTAGATATTAAAAAATTATGATTATAAATATGGAATCCATTTTTTAATTTAAAATCATTGAAGTGAATGATATTAATTTATAATTAATCTCGAATATAGGATGACACTGCGTGTTTTTAATGTAAAAATGATCTAATGATTGCTAGTTTTTTTATATCCAATTTCAATATGAAATTGGTTACAGAAAGCTATATAGGAATAATATATATATAGTAGATATAATTAATCATTAAAACCAAATTATTATATAATCTAACTGTATTTTTTTTTATGAAAAACAGTTTTGAATTAGAATTCAGTATTTTTCACTATTGATCCAAAATGGATGATTCTTAGAAAAATCTTAAAAATTCACCCTAAGTTAATTTTGAAAATATAATTTAAAATATTTTTTTTTATCAAATTGAGTTTCTGAAACTCTCTAAAATTCAGTTTATTGTTCTTTACTAAAGGACATGAATAAATGTTCATTTGAGAAAATAGTATTTTAAAACATATATAGACTTTACCAAAAATTATATTTTTTTTATCAATATGCACTATTTAAATAAAAATAGTATATTTTTTTTGAAAATTATTTATTACTATTCTTATTACTATGTTTAATAGAACGGTTATAATTATCTCATTTAAATGATTATAACCACAAAATGATGCTTCATAAAACCTCAATATTGTGTGTTACATATACCAAGTTAGTGTCATTTGAATGGAATTTTTGTATTAGCTCAGTGTAATTCATCAATGAAAATTAATTCATTCAAAAATAATCCCATAAAAACCCATGGTTTTACATTGCTTCCTACACTGTTTTCCCATTTTCTGGAACTCTAGGATCTGATCATGCTCTAGATTTTATCGAAACCATACACAGTCTACATTGCACGTTTACCAGTATTTAATAATGGATTTGGACTAAAACACCATTAATTTTTACCTTCATGGAAATATGGGTCATTAAAAAATTATATCAACTTCTTTCCCAATAATTTAGGGTCTCACCTTCCAAAGTATTCACTTCTACCACCCGTATCATGATACCTTGTTTCATCATTTACACATATCATTAATGAACAACGAACCAACTCCATGTATTCAAAGCCATTATACTTACTTTATCTAGATCAAACCTTTTCTATTACTTTATAAATAGGCATTATCATCACCCTATCATATCTATGATACAATGATCATATTCACCTCTAACTATACCTAAGGACAATAAGAATCCTTATATTTTATTATATTTCTCAATATTTGGTTTTCAAAAAATCCTATATTAATCTACCTAATTTTTGGTATCATAATATATGTTCATTAATTATATAACAAAATCCTTCAAATAATTATATCATTGTCACATGTCGGTCTAATGGAGTTCATCTATGTTGGAGTTTAAACTTAAGGGTGGTGTAGTTCAATGGGTTAGAGTATGACCCATGGTGGTTAGAATTATAGTAACCCTAACCCTAGTATCCCAAGTCTAGTGTCTAAATTATTACATTGTAATAAGATTCACTTGGTCTTGTCCCAAAAGACTAAAGTGTTCATTAGAATTGGTAAAATATGTACATTAGTGATTGACATATTACATATGAATACACAAATTACAATTTTTTTTTAGAATAACAATATTCCATATTTAATATTTTTTCATATCAATCATAATACACATCATGGATTCATAGGAATGGAAAAAATAAGGGTGCGATTAAATTCTCAGCAAGGGTTATGTATAATAGATGCAATCATGAATCAATAAGCATAATTAACACTGTAATGTAAATAACTAAACACATATGTCATTTAAATAACTTGACTATCATTATTAGATACCACATAATATATATGGTAGTGTAAATATCTGAACATGTATTATATTCAATCAATAACCAGAATTTCAGGACTATATAAGGCATAAAAAATCTATAAATGTATATATATGGACACACATTCTATTTAATACATAACATGAATATCATGAATGGATAAGTCATAATCAATGTAGATGATAAATATATAAGAACACATAACATTTAATAAATAAAGCAAGAATAAAATGAATCCGAATAAAATATCATTAACTAAATATCATGGATAATAATAATTTAATTCTCAATGAAGGAAATTCCTAGTTATTGGACATCATGATGTCATCAATTAGGAATGATCAATCATTAATACCTTTCACCAGATAATTTAACAATGATGGGTTGGTATACACTAAAATCTTGTTTAACTAAGGCTAGGAAACTAATTCATCTAATGAGACTACTGATACATCGAGGGGTTATCTATAATCAGTCACCACTTATAACTAAAAGTCAAAATCATTCCTTATTTATTGAATAATCTATTTAATTCATGAATAAATATAACTTCTAATCAAAAATATATATTTAGTAATGAATATTGTTTTATAAATATTTCCTTATCTAATTAAATATATTTCAATATAAACACCATAAATAAAAAAGGTATATGGTTTAAGAAATAATCATATCAATGATATAAATAATATGGATATTTAAGATAATATTAATTTCCATTGAAATTTTTACATAGTAAATTGACTTTCCAAGAGAAGGTAAAAAATTAAAAAATTATGTAAGATTGTATAATAATATTAACCTCATTGAAATTCTTTTAAATTGCATCCACTATAATAAAAAACATGAAATGAAAATTTAATAATCATAAATTAATATGTATTCATGTAAAAAATATCAATGTGGTTGTATATACACCACAAAAAAATGAATAGTATATATTAAAACATATTGCTCAATGAAATGGGAATTGAGGCGATATCTATTACAATGATCATAATGAAGAAGATGGAGTTAATAAATAAAAAAATTGAATATAAAATGTAAGTCCATAAAATATGGAAAATTCGACCTAAAATAATCAAAATTAATTACACATATAATCTAATAATATCAACTAAACTTAAGAAGTAATATAACCCAATTAAAAATACATAGGTTAATATATTATTTAGAATTTTTTAATATTCAAATAAAATCCAACTAGATAAAATATTTCAAATTAAAACATAAAATATTACGAATTATTTTTTAGTTGTGAAATTAGATGTAGAATTTTCAGTATGTATGCCATATAAAATAAAATAGGTGAAAAACATTACAATATTCCTTAATGAATAGATATTGAGACAAAGTAACATACCTCATGCTTCACTTTAATTGAACATGATTTAAATAATTGTATGATGGTATAAAATATAATATTAATTTATTTCATAAGTATATTAATATTTATAATTTCATATATTACTCTCTTATAACATCTTTTTACTCATTAATTAATAATATTTCATTTTTACCCTTGCTACTGATGTTAATTGCCTTTATTTATTATGCATGTTCTATGATGGATGTTATGGTTATTTTTTATAAGATATAAATCCCTCATATAAAAAAAATATTAATATTTTAAATTTCATATTTAATCATGAGATACATTTTTATAACAGTTCTGGAATGCTTAGTATGAAAAAATGGATCACATCTCTTTATCGAGATGGTATGTTGTACGTACACACGAGCAACAATAATATTCCCTTAATGGATGAAAGATTAAATAATTGGGTGATGTGTTAATTTTAAATAATAAATATAATTTCATATGTACCATATATAATCATTTAATTTATTTTTATTAAATTACATGTAAACCATATGTGAAAAACAAATAACATCTCATTGTGTGGTGGTAGTATGCCGTACACATGATCGATGCTATCATATTTTAAAAATAATTGATCATAAGCTGGTATAAATGATATAAAAATTAAATAATAATATGGATATATTAAAGATAATATAAATTCTTAAATCAACAATTATATACATCAATAAATTGTAGTGGTGGAATAATAATTACATCATTTTGCAAGGCTGTAGTCCTCCGTACACGTGATCGACATTTTCATTACACATGTGATGGAAGATGATAAGGATCTAACTTACACACATAACATAATAAAATATCAATTTGTGGATGATAATTAAAATATTATATAATAATATTTAATATGATTCGAGATAGGTTTAAGAAGAAGAGAAATAAACATGCATGTTTTAGAATGTTATATATTTTTTAGACACCATCATGAGGGTTGCAGAAAAACTCTTACTACATTGGATTTATAATAAAACCAAGGACTCAAGTATATTGTGATTGAATAAAGTTTGTTATTTTTATATTTCGTGGACAAAAAATATATTTTGATGTTTGAATAGGGGAGGATAATAGCTTTACTTTTATAATTGGGGAGAGGCCTCATACTAATTTTTTTTAAAGGAATCAATTATAAAAATATTTTAATTATAAAAAATCCTCCAAAATTGATAAATATGGATCCATATGGGGTAAAAGGAAATAATATGTTCATACAATGGGTTTTGGACATGTTGTATGCCCTTTAAACCCTAATCGTCTTAGTTTAACCTCTAGAAACCCATTTTCACCATAATGATGGTAATTAAATTTTACTTGTTTTAATATTTAGAGTGGTAGAAAATTAATATGAACTTATTAGATAATAAAAATTTTGATAATTAAAAATATTTAATCCATTATACAAAATTCAATTCACCGATGTTCCAGAATAAAATTTAAATTTATACCCAAAGACATTATGAAAAAGCAGGTTTCCAAAGAGAAAATTAGCATATGTATAAAATGTTTTAACATCATAATTCAACATGAAATTAATTTTAATAACATAAATTAATTAAATTTTAATATAATATAACTAATTATTCATTAAAAAAACTTAAAACATAATTTAACATTATAAATACCATAATTGAAAAAGAATATTTAAATAAAATTCTTATTTTTAGCTATTCATCAAAAAATACACGATTTTAGAAAAAACAATAAAAATAAATAAGAAATAATTTTGATATGATTATTTCAAAAATTAAATTATTTTTATCCGATAAATTTTTCAAACGTGGTAAAAATTAATTTTAAATTATGTAGGCAAAAGGTGACCAGACCCTCTATTTGAAAAATATATTTTTATACAACATTTATTTTTATTTTAAATGATTCTTATTTTATTTGTAAATAATAAATATCCATATTTGTTAAATTATATTTATTACTATTTATATCCACCAATTTGATGGCATTGTTAAAATGATTTACTATGATATTTTTCATTTAGACTTGGGGTTTCAAGTTCCACATGCTATGGAAGAGATCAAATTTATTTAAAAATATATATATCATAAATTCATAGGGAGTTACATTCTCATATAATCGTGGTGTGGCATTTTATATTTTCTATTGAGAAAAAATATTATGTTAAAATCATGGGGTGTTACACTCTCACCCATTCAATAAGTTAATCTTTCACGATTTAAATTTTATCTTTGTAATCAATAGATTGACATTTTAAAATACCATTTTTTAAAACCCCACATATTAAAAGGGTTAATAATACGTAAACGTGATAATAGATAAATAAAAATAAAAATTTCATATTTAATAAAATATAACAAGGTTTCTATGTAAGATAATCTTGGTAGGAGGTGAAGATAAGGACATAGAAGTAAAGTGTAAATAATTATAGAGAGAGATAGAGATCATTGATCAGAAGAATGTGAATGATCAATGGATAGTTAAGAACTTAAATACCCTAAAACCGTGATGGTCTGAATACCATTTGATTTATTAGATAAAATGTTAATAATAAAACATTATTTTTTCAAGATCCTTTACCTAAAGATGAGGATTTATTTTACTATATAATAATATTAGGAAATATACTGACATGATATATGTCTATTTTAGAAGAATATTTCCATCCTTTGATTGTTCTTCAGTAAATTTCTAGCTCATCTCATGCTCAATGAAATGAACAGCACGAAATGTAATTTTTAAGTCTAATGTAATAAAATCTACTTTTAACATATCATAATATCCATAAATGAGTGAGATGTTTTTTCATATATCTATAATCATTTTACAAAACCAATATGGTCAGCACAAGTTGCATGATATAATACATTAATCTCTAAAACACAATGGTAACACTACCAGTACAACATTAATATTTATCTGTAAAATCATTTACACAAAATAAATGACATATTTAACAGAACATTTTGTAGGATACTGGTTGGAACAACAACCTTTTCACCCTTTCGTCATGTGTTCAAGCCTCACGACCATGCTAGATGGGAAGGGATTTCACTCTAAGTGGTGCTTGTACTTTTCCAAAAACTATATTTCTATAATTATTATAATGATGAAAGTTTTTATGACCATAATTTATAAAACAAAAAAGATAATATAAACCCCAAAGGTTACCAAAACATTTAATCACTTTTTCCCAAAATATAATCGAATTTTTCCTCAAAAACATCTTCCATATACTAAACCTATATATTATATTCCCATAAATATATTCCAAAAATATCCTGAATCATGTTATATTACAACAAAAAAAATTCAAAAGGGTGTTTAAATATTTTATCTTATGATCAACCTTAAACTCAAAACCCCATGACGGTTTCCCAAAATATTATGTTAATAATGAGATATATTCTTGTAAAATTTAGCACAATCCTTTGATAATTCATAATTATTATAACCAAATAAACTTTTTTAATAAATTATACAATTATATTATTAAATCCCATTATATAAATATTTCATCTATTTTCTATCATCATAGGTCCTTCTTTGGACTATTGGTTAAACATTAGAATTGGGCATTGAATCAGATAAATCTCAATTTTCCAAAATTTAAGATAATAAACAATAATTGGATCCCCAAGATGAAATTTATTTCATTCCATCATACTCTTCATTTTTTTTCTAAAAAATTCATTAATTTATACTCTTATTTTCCACATGTAAACTTTTCCCTTTCTTTTGAGGAAATTTACTAGGTGTTCCATTCCACATTTCTAACATGAAGGTAATCAAGACTGATTTTTTTATGGTCTCTACTATTTGTTCTCTTAGCAGACACCATCCATCTATCCATAGGTGATTATGATATTTGGTTATGGTATTGGTTGTTAAAAATATTTTTTCATAACTAATTGTATATAATATTTATATCTTGCACTCTTTTCAACATCCCATTTTTTTGCTCATAATCCCAAAACATTCCTTCATTTTCAATTTTTACATGATTCCTCGGGTTCCAAATATTGACTAAAACCAAAAAGCATATTGTGAGAAAAAGTAATCATATTGGAAATAACATATAGTAATTTATATTATGGATAAATAATGAAACCTTATTTTCAATATAAAACACATTAGGATTAATCTAGGTCATTCATTATCATCATATATTAAAAACCATTATAAGTGTTTGTAAAGAAAATGTGAATTTTCTAAAGCATATATCCATATAGTATCAAAATAGGTGCATAGTAAGTCCCCTTTTCATGTACTAAGTTACCCTATAGTCAATATTGAAATTCCTTTTTCGTATTAATTAACCCTAGCTATATCTAATCCTAAACAGTATACACAAATAGTATCATGACATGAATGTTTTTCTATGAAAAAGCACATTATCTATTATATAACAAAACTTTTTGATATTCTTCAATTCTTATCATCAATGAATATCATATGGTTATATTATTTAATATATATTTTCATAATATAGTTTCAAAGGATTATACTAAATATACACAGATACCAACTATAGATACCCCAACCCTATTATCCCATTTATGGTGTACACTTTATTACATTGGTATAAGATACAAGCTCTCAAAATTAAAAGGTTTTAATATTTTATAATTCTTGGTAAACTAGATATATACATTATTCCAATATTAAATTTTAATACACAAATTACAACATAATTTTTTTCAATAATAATAATAATATTCCATATACTATTTAATTTTATATCAATAATAATACTCTTAATGGATTCATATAAAGGGAAACAAATAAGGGTGAACTAAATACCTAGTAAGGGTGAAGCATAAAAGAGGCTATCATGAATAAATAATAAAAATAAACATGGAAAGATAAATAACTAAACACACATTCCATTTAAATAACATTAATATCATGTCTAGATTTGGAATAATCATAATAGAAATGTAAATATACAAAAACACAGTCTATTAATTCAATAACTTGACTATCAAGATTAAATAATGAATAATCAATATGGAAAGGTAAATATCTAGATGCATGTACTAATTAATCAATAACATGACTATCTTGATTAGAAAAAGAATAATCAATATGAAAAGTTATATTTCTGAACAGACATTCCATTTTCCCAATAAACTAAGAATGAAATGTATCTAGAGATAAAATAATTTTTTAAAATAAAATGGATGATAATAACTAAATTATTAATTTATTATATGTTTAATTACTGGTCATTTTGATCTTAGGCATCTTGATACCTCTACAATCTTGAACATTACATGATATTTTAAAACTAATGGGTTGGTATACACTAGAAACCCATTAAAATAAGGCTACATAACTATTTCATCTATTCAGAGTACTGATGCATTGAGAGACTATATATAACTAGGCCCCACCCATGGCAACATGTCCAAAGTATTCATCATATATACATTAATAAATATATTTTGTGAATTAAAATCATTAATCATAAAATATCTATATTGAGAAAAGATTAAGAATTTCTCAATATTTCCCATGTTAATCAAGTAACAATGAATGTACACTATATATGAAAAAAATGATATGTGTTTTACATAATAATCATATAAATTATAAAAATTAGAGTTATATTTAAGTGAAATTTAATTTATATGCAAAAATGATCATAAAAGAGTGAATTTTTTATGATAAAGTAAACAATAACAAAATAAATTGAGATTTTATAATAATTTATACATCTTTGGTATATTTTAAATCATAAACCCTTGAAGGATAATCTTGAAGTGAATCATATATCATCATTAATAAGTATTTTTTATGTTATATAGTTCTAATGGGTAACATATACACTAGATATAAGTGGATATGTGAATTTTATTAATATGTGACTATGAAATCGAAATTGAGCATAAATCCATTATAATGATCATAATGTTGAAGTGAAATTTAATCCATAAAAATATTATGTTCATAAAATTTAAATATAACTAAAAAATTTAGATATAATGAAATTTAATAAAATTTCATTCAACACAAATTTCTATAATATCAAAGATAATGAAGAAGAAATATGACCTAATGAAAATAAAAAGGGTTAGGAAACTATTGTCACATTAAATATAAATACCCATAGAATTAATAATTAAAATTGAATATTAAAATAACATGATTTATTATGTATAAATTGACATATATTTAAAATGGTGATTATAAACCCCATATAAAATAAATTTGGTGTGTAACATTATAATGTTTCTCAATGTTGGGAAATTGAGACGAAGTCCCTTACTTCACACTTCCCTTTAATTGAACACACACTAAATTAATTTAAAAATGTTTTATACATGTTATTAAATTATAAAAAAATCATATCGATAATTATAATATTATATATTACTTTTTTAGAGCATCTTATTTCCATTCCATAATAATAATTCATTTTTAGCCTTACTTCGGCTGTTAATTACTTGGTTTTCTCATATAAGGATTGTCTCGAATGTAACAGTTATTTTGAATAGGATATATATCCATCATATCCATAATGATACTACTATTTAAAAATAATATTTAACCAACATATATATATATATTAACCATTCATGAATTCCATACATGGGAAATTAATCACATTGCTTCATAGAGATAGTAGATTGTACGTATTCCCAAGCGATGATAAAATTCCCCTAACGAGTGAACGGTTATGCAAGAGTGTGATATATTAATTTTAAATAATAAATATCATGTCATGTATATCACATATTTTCATAAAATTTCACCTTAATATATTCAATGTAATACATATGTGAAAAACTAATCACATTGATTACTTGGTTTTATCATATAAGGATTGTCACGAATGTAATGGTTATTTGGAATAGGATATATATCCATCATATCCATAATGATACTACTATTTAAAAATCATATTTAACCAACATATATATTTTATAACCATTCATGAATGTCGTACATGGGAAATTAATCACATTGCTTCATAGATATAGTAGATCGTACGTTTGCCCAAGCGATGATAAAATTCCCCTAACGAGTGAACGATTATACAAGAGTGTGATATATTAATTTTAAATAATAAATATCATGACATGTATATCACATATGTTTATACAATTTCACCATAATATATTCAATGTAATACATATGTGAAAAACTAATCACATTGAATGGTGAGGGAGTAGTCCGCCATACACATGAGCGATGTTATCATATTTAAAATTAAATTGAATGTAAGAATGTATATTCAATATTAATATTACATAATTATAATAATATAAAATATATCATATAAATGTGTTAAATACATAATTATATTATGCCTTTATAGTTTGTGAGTGAAAACGAATTACATCATTTCTTGAGGTGGTAGTCAAATGTACACACATTCGATGGTTTTATTTCCCATTTGATGGAAGAGATGATGGATATAGGTTATTACAATAACATAATAACATATTGTTATATGGAAGATAATTATATTATTATATAATATTTTTTTAATATTATATGAATAAACTGAAATAATAAATATAATAAAAATTCTTTTTGAATAATGTCACCTCTTCTTCAGACAACATCGATTGGATTTCACCAAAACACATCCTATGTTGAATTTATGATCAACCCGTGGGGATATAAGATGTTTGGAAGGTGGTAAGTAAATTATTTTGTTTTATATTTACTGATTTTTTTTTCAAAGTGTGAATAGTTTATTATCGGTGGTAGATTTTATAAATGAGGGGGAGGGAACACTTTGAATGATTGAAAAGAATCAATTACAGCCACAGTTATATCTCGAAAAAAGGGACCAAAATGGGACATAGTTTATAAAAAGTGGTTATAAGGTTTAAATATGTTTATATAATTGTTTTTTACATGTTTTCTACTTTTTCACTAATTCAATTCATTGAAGCATAAGAATCCAATTTGAAATTAGACATGAAGTCATGTCGAAAAACCGTGTTTTCAATGAGAGAATTCTCAAAATTATAAAAGGTTTTAATTTACATATACCATAGGAAATTTATTCCAATTACCTAAATTAGATAAATTGAGAAATAATTTAACATTTATTTCATTGAAATATATTTATAATAAAATTTAAAACTATTACTTATTTTAATGAAAATAATATTTTCAATAAAAATCATTAATTTTCCCTTTTCTTAAAAAATGAAACAGTTTATAAAAATATGAAAAATTCAACCTTATATAATATTGGTAATATTATTTTATAAATTAAGTAAATTTTATCAAATAATGTTTTTAAATGTGGTACAAATTAATGTTAAATTATGTCTGTAATGTTTAACTAAACTACCTTTCAAAAAATATAGTTTTTTCAGAAAAACATTTATTTTCATTAAAATGATTTTTCATTTATTTATAATAAATATATTACCATAATTTCGATAATTTATTTTTTATTATTAAAAATTTATAATTTTAGTTCTATGATATAATGAAATACTATATATTGGTTCATTTAGATTTGGGGTTATAGTTTCCATTAGCTATGGAAGGGATCAAATTTATTTAAAAATAAATATATCAAAAAGACTTGGGGTGTTACATTCTCATATATTCGTTGTGTTTCATGTCATATACTCCATCAAACCCCAAATTATTCTTTTATAATATCAGGGTGTTCCATTAATGGGGGAATACAACCAACTCTTGATGTCCATAAAGTAACACTACACAATTTACAAGTAAAAATATTATATAACTTTAATTGATTCTAATTAATTACACTGATAACTATATATTCTGATTTTATTTATATGAAAAAATTATAAAATGATATGTATGAGGGAAACCGTGATCCTACCTTTATTTAATAACATAACATCCTCTTAAATCCCCAAAATTGGATGTATTTTTATATTTACCGAAGTCACAATTAATGAGGAGGTACATGCTATTTTTAGGATATTTTGCCTTTGACTATCATATGAAATAAATAACGCATCTCATACTGGGAAATACTAAATAATTATGATTTGAATTATGTATCATATATGAATTTTTTCTCCAATATATAAATAAATAAATAATAACAATGCATTAATTAATTAATTAATTGATTATATTTAATTATAATGTTAAAAACAAAAATCATCAATTTTTCCCCAAATTTCATCCTAATGGTATGAACCACAATATTATATTAATAGAAAAATTAAAAATATTATCTGGGATAGATTATGTTTTAAAATATATTATTTCCCCCAATGGTTGTGAAATGAACAAAATGAGTTTAAAATTTCACAATCACGAAAACTATGGATTTTTATGATTTTGAAATAAATATACCTTCCAAGAAATTCCTCCTAATAACTATAAAATCAGTATAAAAACCCAAACATCCGAGACTCATTAAATCTTACCAAAATGAACACATGATAATCCATAAAAGATACACCTACAATGAGGCCAAAGACAAAATTTGAAGTTGTTTAAAACCGGAATCTAGATTTAAACTACAAAATCAATTAATTAAATTTTTTTTAAAAACCAATTTGAGATAAATAATTTAATTAAAGGGATAATTCACATTCCATATGACCTGAGGATAATGGAGACCCATGGTCCTACCACACCACACATGAACCCTATTCTATATCTCAAGGGATACCATAAAACCATATTATTACTAACCTTTATTGCGAAAATAATTTTCAATTAAGATAAACACATATCTCATTATCGGATACAACCATTAACAATTCAAAATTAAACCTCATTATCTAACCCAAAATCATAATTTCTATTACCACACTGATGGGGAATAAATATATTACAAAACTTCATTATATTTGAGTTAAATACCAAATAATTTACATTCTTATGGTCTAAAAATGGTTCAAAAATAATTTTAATTGAATTTTCAATAAATATAATAAATTTTGATCAATAGGAATGTAAATTGTATACCTTTTATTAAGAACATATATACAATGAAATATTTTATAATACTCTAATTAAAAATAGAAATTAATAATTAAATAATAAATAATAATCACCTCAACCATTTTATCACTTCAATATTAAATTTAGAAATGATTAGATAATTTTATGGCTTCCCACACAATTAATATTATCACATTTCACATTGATGGGATTAAAAACCTATTTTTCCATTTCCAAATCAATAATTTCAACACCTAAACTTGAGTAATAATCCCATGACACATGGGGGTATATTGTTGACTATGTTTATAAACCAATTTCAAAACCCCATTTCATATCTTGATAAAGTACAATATAAATAATCATAATTTCCTTATAAAATTTATACCTCCCATACATAATATTTGAAATCCTATAATTTTCATTTAATTTCATTTACATATAATATTTCATATTCAAACATTTTATCCATAAGATACAGTAATAATGTATATCATTTAATTTCATAGTTGTTTAGGTATATCTATCCCACCATTATAAATTCATTGGTGTTTCAGATGCTTCCACAAGGTACATGCATTGTGTTCATTCGTTACCTTGTATTACCACTTCTTAAATGTGGGAATCTTTCATCACTTTCACTGGCGTTGTTTTCTCCTAGATCGAAATAGGATGATGTGATGTTGGATGCTTCCTCTCTGGGTTCTTCTATAGAGCACATTTAACAGTCTAGGTCACCCTTATATATTAATCTCATATATGTGGAACTCATTCCTGAATCAATATAGTGATAGACACCTATAAATTATTGTACATTTTTCAAAACTGGGGTGCAACCATAGTTCAGGATAGTTTTCATGTTGGGAATCTCATGGCATATATAGAAATTGGGTATATTGGTCCCCTATAAATCTTCATCTTTGGAGGGAATCTCATATGAGACATCCTAGCCATGAAACCCAATACATCCTATGTCAATCACATGGAACATGATTCCATGGGAATATATCCTTCAAGGATTTTTTTCTTAAGGCATAATATGATTGTTTTATAGGCTAGGGGTTCTAGATCAGGTCATGAGTTTAATATCTTGTGGAAAAGGTAATAAGATTATCATAATCTGGGGATTGTTTGGGAAGATTTTTAAAGTTTTGTTGGGGTAGTTTGGGTTTAGTTTTATAATCCTGTGTGGAATGTTTGGGTACAGGTAAAAAATATTGTAGGGAAAGGTTGGGTTCACATTTAATGTCTTGAGGAAATATGATGGGTAAGGGATTAAAGACATTTTTCATAGGTTGACCACAACATTAATGTGTAATATTGATAGGTTGGGTGTAGGTTTAATGTGTTTCAAGTACTTTTTGGATACCAATTTAAAGTATTACAAAGATGAGTTGGGTTGATTGGAACACCATATTGAGGAGGATAAAAGAGGTATATCCCTAGGAGGAAAGATTTTACAACTGGGTAGTGGATAATAATGCCCTATTGAAGCATATTTGAGAGGTAATTCCCTATGAGGGATGATTTCACACCTGGTTTATGGATTAGAACACCCTATTTTGTTAGATCTAAGAGGTACATATATAGGTGTGATGATTTAACACATGGTTTTTGGATAAAAATTCCCTATTGATTTAGATTATAGAGGTGCATCCCAAGAATATGAGATGGCACACCTAAGTTGTGGAAGAGAATTCCCTTTTGAGGTGGATCCTAGAGGTGCATCCCTAGGAGGGATGTTTTCACACCTATGTTTTGGGTTATAATTCCCTATAGAGGGAGTTTTGATAGTTGTGTCCCTAATAGGTATGATGGTACACATGGGTTGTGGATATATCAACCTTGGATTAATGTGTTTTAATATTACATAATTTTAGATAAATATTCAACACATTACAAAATTAAATACAGAAGGACAATATTTGATTATTGTATTTAGAAACTGGGAACACATTCTTCTAAATAGGTGAAATATCTTCAACATTTATTGTAAATATCATCCCCTTTCACTACTCCTACATAAAAAATTTCTTCATAACATGAATAAAGTAAACATAATAAATGGTGATCGTTGATGATTAAAAATTATAAATAAATGAGATATGTAAAAACAACATGAAAATAAGTGTATGATAACTTGAAAATAACATTTCAATATCATACCCTACATCTCAAAGATCATATAAATTGATGTTTCTCAGTAATGACCCAAGTATCACTATGAGGAGGAGGGGTGAATCAATGATATCTTTTTATTTTTTGTTTCCTTACATATGAAGCGACCTTATCCTCATGTAAGATATGTCATTCCCCACTGAACACAATTCAAACTCAACTATATAGGAACATAATAATTTACAAGGTTCACTGCCAAAATAGAATAGCGACGTCCTAGGTACGGTTTGGAAACAATCTAATACCAAACAATACACTAGAAAGAAATCCTTTTGTGTGGAATAAAACCATTAAGATATTCCATTACACTCTTGTAGCACTATAAAAATAATACAATAGTTGATATTAATCTTTTAGCACAAAATTATTCAATATATTGTTATGGTGCTTCTTGATCAACTTTCATGCATTTGATCATTCAAAATAGTTCATCACTTTCTTTCCCAGAATGTAACACCTGGATGTTTTTATGAAATATTTCATTTAAATAATTTTAATTCTTCAGTAGTTTTCATTGCACCCAATTTGGATTTTAAATGAATAGAAATATTCCCTTATTATAAAATTACCATTATAGCCAAGCATTTCGGTTAGCATGAATATTTAAAACTAACTTATGAAAATGAATTATGAATTAATTGGATATTAATTATTTATGGAAAATATAAATCAATTTGATATTTTTATTTTTCTAGAGTGAATTATATTTTATAATGTTATTAATGAGATATATGTGTTATTTACTTAATAAAATATTTTTTAATATTCATCCAATTGATATATTAGACATAAGATATGAATAAAACCCTATTTTATGTATAAGAAAATATTTTTTCAAAGGTTAATTTTATACCATTGAATAGTGAACCATTTTTAATTAAGATTTTGACACATTAATACTTAATATATGAAAAAATAAACATGTTATTTCGGATTGGGATATTACAATTTAGTTGGGATAAATATCTGATGTTTTCCTGAAAACTATCATGATTTGTTAAATAGTAAAAATACGGTAAATTTTAATTAAAATAAAATTTTTTCATGAAGATAATTCATATATTTATATTATAATATTAAATTGTTTTAACGTATAAATATAATATATTTCTTCCATTTAATATATTGTATCTCATTAGAATTACTTTTACATTCAATTCATAGGTAAAAACATTTTTATCTTTTGCAATGTTTTATCTTTTAAAACATGTAATCTCATTTCATCAACGAGATTAATTTAAAAAAAAATACTTCAACTTCGATGTTTAAAATTTGGAGAAATGGATTCCTTATTTGGAATTATAAGGACCATTTTTTGTGAATATGTACATTTTTTTCATTATGAATAGTATCTTCAATAATATTTTTCTTTACCATTGTTAAAGGGTAAATCAGGTAAATAATAATATAAATATTTTAATATTATAATACTACCCTAAAATGTATCTTCATCCTATGGGATGAAATATTCTGACCATGTGAATCCTTGGGTCGATTTTGGGACCCCATGTATTATCATGGATGTGAAAATGACAATTATTAAGAATTAATTTAATGTAAAGATAATTATATCCTAATCATATATCTTTTAATAAATTGATTTTAATATAAGTTTATATTACTAAAAACTATGCATATAAATAGTCATTAGAAAGCTAAAAATATTTAATACATCATGGTTTTTTTATAATTTCTATAGATCATATATATAGTTAATTTATGACACAAATATGATATAGTGAATACCTCATTAGTGAATGATTTAAATAAGTGAATTTATAAATATTAAAACAATTGTAATTTGGTTATTTTGAATTCATACAAGAATTTTATGGATTAAATTGAAATATTATATTTTATTTAATTCCTTATAATTTATGTAATAAAATTTTATTAATTTCTTAAAAGTCATGTATAAATAGTACCAAAAGTTGACATAATTCAAAACATAAAACATAAAATATTTTATTAAATGATATTAAATTCCTAAAAATACATGGTTTATAAAAATGGTTTATATAAGTTCAAGTAGGTCATAAATAAATTTTTTGGGTTTTTTTGACATGATATGGTCATTACATTAACCCACAATGTGAAAATAACAAGATATCCTGGTAAGATTAAAAAGGGTAAAATATGGGTTAAACCAAAAAGATAAGGATAAAAAATAATCGAAACATGTATAAATATTATTGGATGATGGTTATTTGACCAAAAATAAACTTATAATTGAATTAAATAAGTTTTTAAACATTTTAAATATAAATTTAATTCATTACAAATTAATATTTTTTACAGTTTCTTAATGTGCCTCTCTCCTACTTTATAAAAAAGAAGCTCCCCCTATCCACTAAAATCCATATTGAGACTTCATGCATGGAGAATCCTCTACCCATTTCTCTTTTAAACGTCTATAGTTAAATTATAGAGGTGTTTTACTTCTCAAAATACCAACACTAGTGCCTTTACATGAAATTTAACAGAGGCACGTTGAGGAAGAGGTAATCTCTTCTACCTATTCATTAAAATTTATTTATTCTTATACATCCTATTATTTAGTTGTTTCATTATAATATAATAATATCATTATCACTCATATACGTAAGTAATTTTTTAAATACTAAATTACCCTATAAAACCTTCTATCCATCCTATGAAAAATGAAATCATCGCTCATGCGTACGTACGACCTACTATCTGCACAGTGCAATGTGATTTGTTCTATATAATAGTTATTAAATAATTATTATATAAATTAATGGAATTAATAAATATGATATATAGTATACTAATACAATTATTTAAATAATATAATTATAAAAAATAAAAGAGGAATAATAACCTATCAGACAAGACATGCATAATAACGTAAAGAAGTTAATGCCCGAATAATGAGAAACAATAAAACGTTACCTAGAAAAGGATGAAAATATAATCATAAAATCTATTATAAAAATGATTATGATTATTGATTAATCAGTGACATTATTTATATAATTATACTTGTTTATTGGATACATACAAAGCATATCAGACCTATGGTATGGAATAATTTTTAATCTCATTTTTTATACAAGATTTATTATACATTAGTATTTACTATATTATATTAATCATCCATTCCCATGATTTTTAAAAATGTTTTCATAAATTATTTAATATTATTCCATGTATGTTTAAATTAATTTTTACCCATTTTTTACTTTTACTAAAATGTATAGAAGGAATATTTCTTTTGTTTACCATATGAAGAACTTTTCGACTTTTCTGAAAAAAGTACAAGGATGATGTTTTTTTAACTAATACAGCATGACCAGATTTTCACAGTTTCATAAATCATTATTTACATTAATCCTCCTTTACCTGTTTTCAAGTTTATTTTCAATTAACTTATTTTCTTATGAAACTGTACTACTTAATGAGAAATTAAAATTTTATGAAGAAGAAATGATATTCTCCTCAAGAAGTAACTAAAATTATTTTATCAAAATTATTTTCCATCTAAGATAACATATGGATATGTTTATATCCATATTATTACATTTATTTTATAACTTATGATGTAATTATTTTTATGAAGTCTACATATCTTATATGGATTAATTTATGAGGACATGATGTTTAATAATCCCATTTTATTTTATGGGTTATGCTATGATGTATGATTTATGTTTTTGTGGAACAAATAAGAATGATTTAATTATGAGATGCGTGAGATGTATATATCCCTCAAAATGATCTGGTAAATATTTATATCCCATGCAATAAACATGGATGGAATTTCATGTAAATAGGTTTAGTAACATATGGCCGGAATGAGGAGTGAACTCAGTTAAGTAGTGGATGTTTTCTGCTATCATGGTATTGGAAATGATAATTGTCTAATATGAAATGATTTTATATTATTATATGTGTATACCACAAAGTTTCACGTTTTATGTTATGATTATTGGGATTACATTGCACTTCAATGATTTATCCCCTGACATTATATTATGTTATTTTATATGAATGATAATATTTTCAAATGTTATATTTGATTGATATTTCTTATGTTTACCCTTAATGATAATTTTATTATTATTTTCTGCATGTCAGGAAGAAGGGTATTATGTATGATATTCCAAAAATAAGTCTACTTACATTGAAATAAACAGGAGACAATGTAGATGTTTAATGAACCAATTGTTTATGATTCCCAACATCTAATGACACTGTTCTTATATGGTCCTATTATGGTTTTATTATATATTTTAATACATATATATCAATTCTGAAGTAATATCAACATATGTAAAATATGGGTCATTATAGTAGGTATCATAGAAAATTTATAGTTAACCATTGGAAACTAGGATGAAAAGGCCATAGTAAGAACAATAAGGATTTGCCTATGTGTAGGATACAATCCTAGTGTTTTAGAAATGACGATGAATAACCTAGGATAAAACCAAAAGTATCCTAAATTGAAATTTTATTCTTGAATATGTGGTTTCAATATTATTATTAGTAATTCTTGAACTATGCTTAAAAGATTTATTTAATGCTAGGATCCCAAAGGAACCATGTTAATGATTAATGTGACAGGCAATGCAATGATCATTCCCCGAGCAACCAAATATTATGGGAGATAGAATGAAAAATCTTGTATCCATTCTCACACAACTTTGTCAAGCTATGAATCATGTAGGACATACAAATGATCAAAGGAAAGAGAAAAGTTCTATTCAATCCTTCATGAGACAGCGTCCACCTTCACTTGGTGGGTCTTTTGATCCATTAGTGGCGGAAAAGTGGATTAGTGCCACTAAAAAGATTTTTTAAGTTATAAAATGTTATGAACATGATAAATTTATCTCTGTAGTATATTTTTTGGAAGGTGAATCTGATCAATGGTGGAATCTTATCAAGAATACAAGGCAATGAGATGAAATTGAGTCTCTGGAATATGATGAGTTCATGAATTTATTTTTCAATGACTATTTTCCTAATAATTTTCGAACAAAGATGAATAAGGAGTTCCTTGAACATAATAAAAATGATGATGAATCCATTGGTAACTACAATTAATATTTTAAAATCCATGAAATGTATGCTTATGGAATTATTATCCATCTTGAGAGTAGGATTGATCTATTCTTTAGTGGCTTAAACCATGTCTCTGAAGGGTATTATCCATAAGGGACACCAATAGCTAGGAGGAAATTGTACGATGTTCTCTCAAGGTTATTATGGATATTGGAGTAACTCATCAGTCATATGGGTTTGATAAGAAGAAGAAAATATAAATCAAAGGAAAATCTAAAGACCACACTGAAAACAAAATGATTTTTCCCTTATGCTCATTGTGTGGAATGAAATATGGAGGGAATTTTCTTAAATGGACTAGTAAATGTTTTATGTGTGGAAAAGAAGGTCATCAGAAAATTTAATGTCGATGTTATAGGAAAAAATGTGTAATGATGCAAAAAAATAAAAGGCTACACATAATGCACCTCCTACACTTCAATGTTACATGTGCCAGGATATGGGGAATTATACGAATCAATTCCCTAATCCAAGGGTTATTGATGATGATCGACATAAGAAAACTCTTAAGGAGAAATAAAAATGAATGTCACATGCAATTATTATGAGTGACATGGATTAGGATAAAGAATTGGTGAAAGGTACACTTACTATCCACTATATGGTTGAAAATGTTAAATTTTATTCCGGATTCACCAACTCTTTTATTTTTGATGAATTGTTTTAGGGTATAGTCGTATTACCTCAACAATTAGACGTTCAGCTAGCAGTGAAAACTTCTAATGGCACAATGGTCGCATCAAAATTTTAAAATTCTTCTCCAATTGAAGTTTGTGGGAAAGTGATTCCGATGAATCTTATGATCCTTCCTATAGTGGAATTTGATGTGATTCATGGAATTGATCGACATTATTTATATGGAGATCAAATAAATTTATAAATAAGGGATGTAACATTTCATATTCCAGATCAATCTATGATCATCTATCAGTGCAAGGATGAACATAACCATCCAGTGGAAATTTCTTCTATCTTATGGGTCTTGATTCCAAGAAATTAAAGTTATTTATCTAAAATTGTTTAGGATAAACACATGATTTAGAATATGACCATTATATGGGAGTTTGATGAGGTCTTTCTGGAGGAATTCCCACGCCTTCCACCAAAGTGTGAAGCTCAGTTTTTAATTGATACCATATTGGGTGCTTTGGCTATTTCAAATACACCATATATAATGGCCACAATTTAGTTGAATGAGTTGATGAAGAAACTCAAACGGAATATTTGTAAAGGATTCATATTCCCTAGTGTGTCACCTTGGGGAGCACATATTCTATTTATTAAGAAGAATGATGGATCAATGAGACTCTACATTGATTATCGAGAACATAACAAGATCATTATCACGAAAAAATATCTTATTCCCCACATTGATTACTTATTTGACCAACTATGTGGAGCTCTATACTTTTCCAAGATTGAACATCATTCACGATATCATCAATTAAGGGTAAAAATTGAAGATATACTAAATATGACATTATCTACAAGGTATGGACAATATGAATTTAAAGTGGTGCCTTTGGTCTTACTAATGCCGCTACTATATTCATGGATCTAATGAATATAGTCTTTAGAGACTATCATGATCTGTTTGAGTTATTCATTATAGATTATATTCATGTCTATTCAAAAATAAAGGAAGAAGATGAAGATCACTTGAGATCAGTATTGATGTCCTTGAGAAAAGAGAATAATTATTCCAAATTTACTGAGTGTGAATTTTGTCTTCAAAAAGTATCATTTTTGGGTCACATAATCTCAAGAGAGGGGATATCTGTAGATCTAGCAAAAACAGTAGTTATTGAAATATAGTCGAGACCAATAACAATAACTGAGATCTGAATTGTTCTTGGGTTGGAAGGATATTATCGAGGTTTTGTGAAAGATGTTTCACATTTATCTAATCCACTCACCATGTTGACTTGAAAAAGAGTAAATTACATTTGTAAGGATGAATGTGTTGAAAATTTCAATGATCTGAAAAGAAGTTTAACCACTGAAACTGTGCTCACACAGCCTTGTAGTGGTGAATTGTTTGGATCTACAGTGATGCATCCAAGAAGGGTATGGGATGTGTTCCCCTGAAAAATATTATGGTAATAGCTTCTTAGTCAAGATAGTTGAAAATCAATTAGAAAAGTTAACCAACTCATGATTTGGAGTTAGCTGTGATAATAATTTCATTAAATATATGGATACATTATCTTTATGGTGGAAGGTGTAATATTTATAAATATCATAATAGTTTAAAGTATACTTTCACACAAAATGATCTAAATATGCACCAAAAAAGATTGTTGGAGTTCCTTAAAGATTACAACAACTCAGAACATTACCACCCTGGGGAAAAAAGGTGGAAGATGCATTAAGTCGACAAGGACATGCAAGATTATCCATTATGAGGATCATGAAAGATCCAATACTTATAGATTTAAAAAATATGGATATTGAAATTATAATGTAAGGAGAGAAATATTATCTTTCACAAATGATTGTTTAACCAACTATTCTTGTAAAGAATAAAAGGCATAGAAGGAAGATATATTGTTGAGAAATAAGGTGAGAAATGTTCTTGAATTCAACCATTATTGGGATAAAATAATAAAGTTCATAAACCATATTTATATTCCTCCCATACCAGAATTAAAGAAGGAGCAATTACAAGAGGCTCATAGTTCTTCATTCTCAAATCACCATGGAAGAAAAAATATGTACAGGGACCTAAAAGAGTAATTTTGATGTGAAGTAATAAAAATATATATCATCGAATATGTCCCTTGTGGCTGGGTTTTTCAGAAAGTCAAGGTTTAGAGAAAAAAATTCTATAGTGATGTTACAACCAATAAATATACTAGAATTGAAATGGGAAAAATCACCGAGGGATTTTCCATCAGTCATCCCAAAACATCCAAATAAAATAATTCTATCTTGGTTATAGTTGATCACCTTACGAAGTCAGCACACTTAATTTATGTTATAGAGGATTTCTCTCTTGATCATCATGCTAGGATATATGTAAAGGATGGGGTAATATTACATGGACATCCACATTCATTTATAACTGATCTGGATCCTGGGTTTACCTTGATGTTTTGGAGAAGTATTCAACATGCCCTGGATACATTGTTATGTTTCATCACTGCTTATCATCCCTAGATAGATGGTCAGTCTGAGATGACAATTCAAAGTCTAGATAACATGTTGAGATTTGTCACTATGTATTTAAAAGTTGGTTTGGATCAACACCTTCCATTGGTTGAATTTTCTTAAAATAACATTTTTCACTCTAGTATTCTTGTAAAGGCCTGAATTTTCCATGTAATGTTTTTAATTATATGGAATTGTTACGAGTCTTCTTAATTTGATGTTGTGTGATTCTGATGGCTGGTGTTCCCAGAATGAATTTCTAAACTTTTTAAAGATATGTTAAATAAATGCATGAGTTCCATTTTCTAACTTTTGAACTGGTTCTCGGATTAAACATATGAGGGCACCATTGAATCCACAGTGTTGGGATTTGCTTAAGGGAGGCTTCAGATCGACCGTAGTATGTCTGGAGAAAAAGATAGAATTTGGAACATTTTTTAAAATAATAAATAAAATAACTTTGGTATTTTATTTATTTATTTCATTTCCTGCAATGAAAAAGCCACAATGTGTGACCAGCGATGTGTCTACCCATTAAATGGATTGACCCTTAAATCCTATGTTACATCATCTTTGGGAAAGAAGAATGTTCCTAATTAATAAACCCTCATAAATCCAAAGTGCATAAGACAACCTCCCCCTCTCTTATTTATATAGAGCATGGGGAGAGGTATCGACACTACTTCACTAAGAAACAAAGTGCTGCAAAGTTCTGAGATGAAAAACCTTTGGAGGATGGAGATGGTTCGAACGAGTGGTATAGAGTGACACCGAACCGAAGGACGACATACGGGTGATGTTGTTGGAAGATTTTTTCGGGGAAGAAGAACACCTATCCACTTCCCCAATCGCGGGATCTCTCCATCGTTCTTGAAGTATGGATTTTATTTTTTGTAAATTAAAGTGATTATTGAATCCTTGAACCCCCCTCATTATTACAAGATAATGCGGAGGGTGTGGGCCTAACGAACTCGGCCCGAACGCACCGCTACATTGCTACCCTTTCATTCCCTGTGGAAGACCACCGATGCAGCGGCAAGGACCAGCTATGATGGAGGGGGTGCACAATAACGCACCGTAAAAGGAGGAAGTGGAACTAAGCCATGGCAGTCAGCGGGGTGGTTGGCACCGGTCGTCCACATAGGAGGTGTAGTGCACCGCCGGTGAGAAAGGAGTTGTGACTCGTCAGCCGCGGTAGTCACAGGAGGTGTCCGGCACATCGGATGGCCATAGATGTTGAGGGAGGTGCGACCATCACACCGCTGGTGAGAAAGGGGTCACGACCGAAGCCATGGCAGAGGAAGAACCCATGCCTTTGGTGGGTTTCATGGTTACTGGGCGACGCCCACTGGGCACTGCCGCTTTAAAAGCTGAATGGCCTCCGGGCTATTTGAAAGACCAGAGGTTTCACCACCTGATCCAGCTAGGGTAGACCCTACCATGACCCGGACAAGCGGGTCACACCCCCTTGTAGCACAAGCCGCCCACTTGCAGTCTGAGCCGCTTCCTTTGTGGGTCGGGCTACACCCCTTGCAAGTCGGGAAGCCCCCTTGCGAGTTGGGCTGCCCCATTTTGGTAGGGTGGTCCCGTTGTGAGTTGGGCCTCCCCCTTGCAGTTCAGGCTACACCAATTTTGCGGGCCGGGCCAGACCTCGGCCCAGCAGGCCGAGCCCTCCGTGGCCTCACTCTGCGAGGTCAGACCTAAACCGGTTCGGGTCGGCCCCGACCAGGTCGGACCGTACCCTAGCCCAACCGAATCAATAAACACGTAAAGGGTCATATTTTCAGAACTGGATATCCATTTGAAGAACTATCTAGGGCACTGGGATCATTGGATCTAGAAGGCGCTTTTAGTATACTCCACTTGAGATTTGAAGAAAGTAGGAGTATGGCCGGGTTGGATCGAACCTGAATCCAACAGGGCCCTCAGAACTAAAAGTATTATAACTCACAGACTGAGTGGTCGATTGATGCATCGTCCGTTGCATTGGAACCCTTACGACATGGTGGTACTTTGGGTTACTCCTTTTTGGAGATTAGTGGTAGTTTAGGTACGACCGACATCTTTAGGGAAGGATTCTATAGCACTCGAGTGCACCGGGTGTGAGGAATCATGTGCTAGGCTTTATCATAAAGAAGAACATAGAGCCTAAGTGGGTCAAAATATATCGATCTTGTGTGGGTCACCATCTCTCAAATGCTATGTGGGTCATGTCTCATCGATCCTATGTGGTTCAGTGGGTGTTAATACCTATCGATCCTTTGGGGGTAGAAATTAGTTATTCTTAACAGAATAAGATGATCTAGTCTTACGACTAATCATCTATATTTCTATACTTACGTTATACCTCAGTGCGAGATGAGTCTTTAACTATTTTGGTACATCTATCATTGTGGTGTTATGTTTTTGGTACTCTTATCTCTGTGGTGTTTCCTATGTGGTATTTTTACCTTCATGGTGTTGTCTATATGGTGTAACATGTGTGGTACTTCTACGTTCATAGTGTTACATGTGTGGTACTTCTACCTCTGTGGTCTTGTCTTCGTGGTGTTACCATTGTGACACTTCTATATCCGTGGTTTTACCTTTGTGGTATTTCTTCTTTCTTGGTGTTACATTTGTGGTATTCTTACCTCATTTATGAGATGATTAGATCTTGATAACTTAGGTATATGTAATGGAATATATCTAGGTAGAGATGAAGAATTACATCGTGGTTTCTCCTTTGTGGAAATCTAGGATACCTACGGAGGTCTCAGGGTCCCTATAGAGTATCATTATAATCACCCTTGCATGGGTTACACTATCACCTTGTTGTGTCATGTGAAGATCACAGATAACATTGATCGAGGCTGAGGGATCCAGGACTGGTCGATGCCGAAGGTAGACCTTTTGGCGTGACGTGATGCATGTAATAATGTTCTTGATATGTACCTACACTTCAGGTAAGATCTTTGGAGGATTATCCAAGAGTTGATTTGTAATTTTTAGTTGTTTTGTACCTTTAAGTGGTACTTGTACTTTTTCAGTTGGGATTGAATTCCGACCCCTTTACTTTTAGCACACTTTTACTCCAGCAAATTACTATGTGGTTGTATCTTGTAGCGTTCTATTCTATGTGTTTTTACAGGTTTAAAGGCAACAACTTCCCATTATAGGGATATTCCTTTCATGTTCTAGTCACTATCCCCTGGCCTATGGTGGTCGGGCTTGGGGTAGTCACAACACGGGCCCTGGGGGACGGTTTGTAGCGAAGTGGTATTAGAGTATTCGTTTCTTCCAAATACTAGGACACTGATCTTTTCAATGCGGAAATAGTGATTAAGTGTTATGAGTGTGGTTTTCAATTTGGGGAATCCGGTGTTGGTGTGGGGGAAAACGTATCCATACCCCAGGACCCGGAATTCTGATATCCGACTTCGTGCATGGAAACATTGTTTTCGTGTGTTTTTGAAAACTTTTTTCATATGATCTCTTTGAGTCATCTCCCCAGGTATAACTTATTTAATGTGGTACTCCTATTTCCTTTCCACATGCCTCCATATAGACATCCAACCAAGATTCCTAAGAGAGTACACGATGACGGCCCACCGAACTATGAGGCCTCAGTGCAGGGCCCGCTTATGGCATTAGCATCATCAGGTGGTGTACCAGCATCACCAATACCAGTTGGGAATCTGTTTCCACCAACCCCACCAGCTAATGATGCACACTGACTGAGCACATTGCATGAGTTTCAGCAGTAGAGGCCTCCACGGTTTCTAGGCTAGACGGACCCATAGGCAGCTGAGGACTGGTTGGAGGCTGTGGTTAAAGTTTTCCACTGGGTTTGGACAGAATTTTACTATATGGTGATCCTAGAAGACAATATTTTTCAGGTCGTAGTAGGGAGATGGTGGAGCCTGATTCTCCAGATACACGACGAGGTGACCCTTATTTGGGGGAACCTCTAGAGCCTCTTTAGGGAAGAGTTTGTCCCGGTGACCTTATACTCTGTGCATATATAGGAGCTGCTGCACTTACAGAAGGGTAGCATGATTGTGGACCACTACACGGTGAGGTCCACTTATCCCTCCCGATAATCCTCCGACATGGTACGAGACCCTTTCATCTGGGCCTGAACCATTGAGAAGGGTCTCTGATGGGAGATCATAGCATCCATGATATCACTCATCATACCGACGTAGGCTAGGGTGTTCGAGTGAGCACTTTTGGTGGAGTGCTTCCTAGCTGAGAATATACTGACAGAGAGAGCCACCACCAGACATCAGGTAGTACATTCATCTATAGCAGGCATTATATAGATGACATATGGGCCCAAGCATGCTAGGACTTCTGATTGATGACCTCAGGATAAAGGGTCGGTAGTGTAGGGCTCACAGGACAGAGGAGGAAATCTGAGGAGCATGCATTGCTACTCGTCTGTCGGGTAGTGTCACAGGGCCCGCGACTACCCAACCTACCGTACGAATGACCAATAGACGGTCGAGGGACTTCCAAGGTAGAAATAGAGATTTGATCGAGGAAATCTACAGGAAATAGGTGGACGTGGCCGAGGAGCTGCCATGCAGCAGGAAGTGGGCGGTGTTTCGAGGTTCTACGGCCACCACCTCCAGGTGGTCCACCAAGACTACATGGATCAGGTGGATAAGAATGAGCATCGATCTAGGTAGCTGTGGCCTATTACCACGGTGCTCCAAGGATTTTTAAAGGTACGGTCTGTGTCTACTCCACCTAAGCTATAGTACTTGTAGACACATGTGTTAGTCAGTCTTTTATTTCCATGAACCATTCTCGGAGCTCAGTGATTCTGTTAGAGATGTTGGCTCAATCATTATTTCTAGAGACTTCTACGGGAGTGGATTCGATGATTACACATAGGTTTTAGTAGTGGGAGATTACTCTAGGATGGTAGATCATCGGTTGGGATCATCTAGATTCGTCGTCGAGGACTTACGATGTCATCTTGTGCATGGACTAGTTATCTACAGTCCATGCACATATTGACTATATTAGGTGCAATGTTCAGTGTTTCTGTGAGGATGGGACCAGGTTTTCCTTCTTCGGTGAGAAGGAAACATCTGTAGCATAGGATGGAATTCCCTGGAGGAGGGTGTAGCTGATAAAACATCATTGGCTAGCCATACCCTTGTATTAGATAATGTTGAGAGTCACCGCTATCCTGTTGTGGTGGACCCGTATGCCCACGTCATTTCTGATGATGTTTCAGGACTACCTCCTTGTAGAGAGGTAGAATTTTACATCGACATGTCCTCTGAGAAGGCACCGATATCTACACCATCATATCGGATGGCTCCCCGCAGATCGTCATGAGTAATGTGTATAGTTGGAGACATGCAGAGGAAGGGATTCATAAGGCCCAGTGTTTCTCCATGGGAAGCCCCGATTTTGTTCACAAAGAAGTCATTTGGGAGTTTGAGACTCTGTGTGGACTAACATCACCTGAACCAGGTGACCATGAAAATAAGTATCCACTTATGAGGATTCGTGATCTTTTTTATCAGTTTATGCGATCTCATTGGTTTTCAATGATAGACCTCAGATCACGCTATAACTAGTTTAGATTACAGGATGAGGATGTAGAAAATATGACCTTCAGATGTCGTATAGCTATAATTAGTTCTCGGTTAGGCCATTCAGCGTGACCAATGCCCCAGAAGTGTTCATGGGACTCATGAACAAGATCTTCCAGCCATAAATGGATTTCGTAGTGGTGGTTTTCATTGACGACATCTTGATATACTCAGCGAAGGAAGAGAAGCATTCTTATCATCTGCAGGTATTTCTGGATACACTCTGAGGGAAACCACTTTAAGGAAATCTCTCGAAGTGCCAATTATGGATATGATAAGTCAATTTTTTGGGACTTGTTATTTTAGAAGCTTGATATGTAGTTTACCCGACAAAGATAAAGGATATATTTTCATGGGATCCACCTAGAAGTGTGCCTGAGGTGCAGAGATTCTTGGGGTTTGTTGGATAGTACCATATATTCATGCCTGACTTTTCTACAGTTCCGACACCATTTTTACCACTGAAAAATAAGGGGAAACACTTCATATAAACAATGATATGACAAGTGAGTTTTCAGGAGGTGAGGTAGAGACTGATGATTGCCTTCATCTTGAGGCCACCATAAGAGGGTGTTGGGTTGGTAGTATATTGTGACACTTCATGGAATGGACTTGGATGTGTCTTGATGAATAGTGATAAGCGATCACAGATGTTTTGAGACAGCTGAGACAACATTAGTAGAACTACCCTACCCAAAAACTAGTGTTAGAAGGAGTGATATTTGCCTTGAGAATGTGAATATGTTACTTGATGGGTGAAAATTTAACAGTCTACTCTGATCACAGGAGTCTCAGGAATATCTTCTCTAAGAAGGACCTAAATCTGAGACAGTGGCGATGGCTAGAGTTCCTCCAGGACTACGACTTTGAGTTAGTTTATACTCTTGGGAAGGGGAACATGGTAGCAGATGCCCTCAGTAGGAGGTCTGGTCTACTATTGCTGAGTAAGGTGACATAGAAGCTAGCTGTGATGTAGATATCCTTAGTGCATAGAGATAGAGCAACATAACTACAGTATATGACAGTCACTCCCCTACTCCGTCAGCGAGTTCAGGAGGCACAGCTTGGGGAATTTGACTTCGAGGCATGATGTGCTTAGATATCCTCTAGACAGGAACTTGATAGGATTTTTAAAGATGGGGAGAACATCATTCTTTTCAGAGGACGTACCATGGTACCAGTGGCGCTATAGGAGGTGTTTTTGAGATAATTCAATATGTCTCCTCTGGCAGTATATCCTGCTATGGATAAGATGTATCAGGACATTCTGTGTCAGTACTAGGGGCCATGAATGAAGAAAGAAGTGGCTGAGTTGGTTTCTCGATGACTGACTTGTCGGTAAGTGATGGCAATGAATCAGGTTCTAGTAGGCTTAGCATAGCCACTAGTGGTGCCGGAGTGGAATTGGGATTGAATCTCTATGGAGTTTTTGACCGTCATCCCATGTATTTCCAGGGACCATTATTATATCCGGGTGATCGTTGACAGACTCACCAAGTTGGCCCACATCCTACCTATCTGAAAGTAGGTATTAGTAGGGGTCTTCTGTTGCCACTACATACACGAGATTGTGTGACTTCATGGGGTTCTATCGATGATCATCTCGGATCGTAACACACGTTTTACATCCTGGTTGTGGAAGGGATTAGAGGAGGTGTTCGGGACATAGCTATATTTGAGCACCACCATTCATCATCAGACAACTGGTCAGACAGAGCAGACCATTCAGATGCAGGAGGACATGCTTCATGCATCTGTACTATATTTTGGCCGCTGTTCCGAGGACCAGATGCCCTTGATGTAGTTCACATACAATTATATTTATCAGTGCACAATTGGAATGGAACAATTTGAGGCCTTATACGGTCGACCATGCAGATCACCTCTATGCTGGACGGACCCAGGGGATTCAGCACTTATGGATCCAGAGATGGTACGAGATACCACTAAGAAGGTACAGATCATCCAGGAGTGGATGAGTATTACACATAGAATACAGACGTCTTATGTTGATTTGTGGGGGAGACATTTGGAGTTCAAGGATGGAGACAATGTCTTCCTATGAGTCTCACCTCGACGAAACTTACTGAGATTTGGAAGAGGCAGAAATATCTCACTGAGGTTTATCGGACCATTTCTGATACTTCGGAGGATTTGTGAGGTGGAATAATACTTGGGAATATAACCACAGTTGGAGAGGGTGCATGATGGATTCCACATAACCCTGATGAGGATATATGTGAATGACCCAACTTAGGTCATCGACCACGGTGAGCTAGTCTTTGATGATGGGGAGACATTTACGGAGGTTCCAGTATAGATTGAGGATCGACAAGAGCATGTCCTTTGTGGACAGTCAATACCTTTGATGCACATTCGCTGATAGCATAGGAACCTCTAAGAGAGCACATTGGATTAGGAGGCTCATATTCATTCACAATACCCCCATTTTTTCATCTTTTATTTTGTGGCTTTCACGGATGAAGAGACCTAATGTGGGGAGAATGTAGAGACCTAAATTTTACATGTAACTTTTTTTTAATTATATGGAATTATTATGAGTTTGTGAAATTTGACGACACATGATTCTGAGGATCGGTGTGCCCAGAAGGAATTTCTGAACTTTTTTTAAGGTGCATTCAGTAAATACTGGAATGAAATTTTATAAATTTTGAACTGGAGCTTGGATTTAAAATATTTGGGGACCGTTGAATCTACTGCACCGAGATTATCTTAAGAGAGGCTTCACATCAATCGTGGAAGGACTGGAAACAAAGTTATATTTTGTGATTTTTTTAAAAGAATAAATAAAATATCATTGATATTTGATTTATTTCATTTTTTCCTCCAATGGAAAAGTGACAATGTGGGAATAGCGATGTGTTAATCCATTAAATGTCTTAACCCTTCACTCTTAATTAACAACATCATTTGGAATGAAGATGGTTCTTAAATAATGACCCCTTAGAAATCCCACGAGCGGTAGACACCCAGCCCCCCTCCAATTTATATGGACATTGGAAAGATGTATTGGCACTGCTACACCAAGCAACGTAGTGATGAAAAAGTGTCGAGATGCCACACCCTTGTAGGATAGAGCTGGTTCTAGTTGGCAGCAATGGGTGAAACCGAATTGAAGGACGACATATCAGAGGTGTTGTTTGGATCCTATTGTGAGAAGACAAACACCAACCTAATTCCTCAATCGCAGGCACTCTCCATCATTCATCAATTAGGGTTTTCATTTTTCTTTAATTCACGTGATTATTGAAACCTTTAATCCCACCTCATGATTACAATCTAACATGGAGGCTGCGGTCCTAACAAACCCAACATAGACCCTTACGAAACTTGCTACCCTTGAATTATTCTTGGAAGACCACTAACATGGATGCATCGGCCAGCTACAATGGAGGTGGTACACCATCACCCACCTCAAAAGGAGGCTGTGACAGTAAACTGCGACGATCACTGGGGCGACCGAAAATGGCTGACTATAGAGGAGGTGTGGTGTGTCGTCGTGCAATACCGGTGTGCAAGGGGTCGCGGCTCATTAGTTGCGGTAGTCAGAGGAGGTGACCCACATAGCGGTCAACCGAGTAAGAGGAGGGAGGCATGACAAGGGTGTCTTCAGTGAGAAAGGGGCCATAGTCGAAGCCACGGTGGAGGAGAAACCCACGCCTATGTGGGTTTCATGGTTGCTGGGTGGTGCCCATGGAGAGCCCCCGCTTCAGAAGTCAAATGACCTCCAGGCCATTCAGAAGATCAAGGGTATCACCCTCCACGCTGGATAGGGTGGACCCCACCATGGGCCGGACTGGCTGGCTACGCCCCATTGCTGGCTGGGCCACCCCTTGCGGGTCAGGCTGCCTCATCTGGGTCAGGCCATCCCATATGGGTGGGCTTCCCCTTGTTGGTCGGGTCGCCCCTTGGGGGCCGGGCCACCCCCTTGTGGGAAGGGCCACCCCCTAGTGGGCTGGGCTTCCCCCTTACGGGTTGGGCCATCCCCTTTCGGTCCGGGTCGCACCCCCTCTTGCAGGTTGGGCCGGACCCCGGACTAGCGGGCCAAGACTAGTGTGGCCCATCCTATCAATGTCAGACTCGAATTGGGTCAGGTCGTCCTAGACCGGGTCAGGTCAGTTCTGAGAAATTGGGTCAGGTCTGTTCGATCAGGTCAGACCGAACTCGGGCCAAACTAGACCCGTAAACACTTAATGGACCATATCGTGAGAACCACACATCCATTTGACGAACTGTCTATGGTGCTGTGATATTTGGTTCGAGACAGTCCTTTTTCTATACTCCACATTTTCTTTGGAGAAGTTAGAGTGCATCTGGGTTGGATAGAACCCGAATCCAACTGGGCCTTCATTACTGAAACACTTATAACTCCCAGTCTTGGCATCCGATTAATGCACCATCTATCGCATTGGAACCCTTATGACATGGAATTCCTTTATGTTTCACCTTTGTGGAGCTTAGTGGCAGTTGAGGTGCGACGAACTATTCAAGGGGAATATTCTACGGAACTCCATTGCACTGAGTGTGAGGAATCCTGTGGTAGGCTATAACGTGAAGAAGAACATCGATCCGAAGTGGATCAACATCCATCAATACTATGTGGGTTAGAATCTATAAGATCCTATTTGGGTCAGCGGGGGTTATTACCTATCGATCCTATGTGGGTTAGAAGCAGTTCTTCTTAATAGAATAAGATGATCCAGCCTTATGAATAATCATTTATATTTGGGGAATTAAGTTATACCAGGGTGATAGTTGATTCTTTTACCTCTATGGTACATATATCTTCATGGTGTTACCTATGTGTTTCTTCTATATCATGGTGGTTCCTATGTGGAATTTCTACATTAGTGGTTTTGTCTTCATGGTGTTACATGTGTGTTACTTATACCTTCGTGGTGTTACCTGTGTGGTACTTCTACCTTTGTGGTGTTGTCTTCGTGGTGTTACATGTGTGGTACTTCTACATTTGTGGTGCTACCTATGTGGTATTTCTACCTTCATGGTGTTACCTTTGTGGTATTCTTACCCAATGTACGAGATGAGAAGATATTGATAACATAGGAATATATATGGTTATATACCAAAGTAGTGTTGATGTTTCTCTTTGTGGGGTTTCCTTTCTAGAACTCTATGAGACCTACGGGGGTCTCGGGGTCCCTAGTGAGTATCGTTATACTCACCCCTGCACAGGCTATGCCCGGACGATGATGTGCCTTGCACTGATGATAGATAACATTGATAGAGGCTAAGGGATCCCAGACTAGATTGTGCCGAATGTGGACCATTTGGCGGGACATGACGTAGGTACTACTATTCCTGAGCTAAACCTACCCTTCAGGTATGATACACGATGGATTATCCAGGAGCTGTTTTTAACTTTTCAGTTGTTTTTTTACCTTTCAGTTGTACTTGTACTTTTTCTATTGGTCATGTATTCTGGCCACTTTAGTTTTAGCACTGTTTTTCTACAACAATTTATTACATGGTTTTAGATTTTTGTGTTCTAGTCTGTTTGTTTCAATAGGTATTATTCAGTGCCTTTCCATTATAGGGATACACCTTTCCAATGCTAGTCTCCATCCCCTGGCCTATGGAAGGCGAGCTTGGGGTAGTCACGGAACGGGGACCATGGGAGTGGTCATGACAATTCATATGGCTCGTTAGGAATCCCTCTATGGAAAGAAGTGAAGAACATCAACTTTTGGGTTGAATTTACGGAACGAATGCTATTAATACCTAATATTATTAATGAAATTGGAGAAAAGTTCAGATCTATTCAACAACACGTAAGAGTAACTCATAGTTAACCAAAACATTTTGCTGACAACCGATGAAAATACCGAGTGTTTGATGTGGGTGATAAGGTATTCTCAAAAATATCTCCCTGGACTAGAGTTTTGAGTATTAGAAATAAGGGAAAGCTGAGCCCTAGGTATATCGATCCTTTTGAAATTCTGGATCATGTTGGGGAGGTAGCTTACCAATTTTAACTTCCACCGAATCTCTCTCATGTTCATGATATGTTCTATGTATCTCTTCTGAGAAAGTACATACACAATCCTTCATAGGTACTAAGCTGAGAAGTCATACTGTTAGAGCAAAGATATTTCTTATGAAGTACAACAGACAGAGATTTTGGATCCTAGAAAAAAGGTTCTAAGAAACAAGACTACTCGCTAGGTAAAAGTTTTATGGAGAAACCACCAAATTTAGGAAGCTATATGGGAACTTGAGGATATGATAATGGAGTTTTATCCTCATATATTTCATTCCATGTGACGAATTTCAAGGGAGAATTTAAATTTAAGGCTGGTAGAATGTAACACACAGATGTTTTTATGAAATATTGTATTTAAATAATTTTTATTCTTCATTAGCTTTCTTTGAATTCAATCATTATTTTAAATGAACTATGAGATGCCCTTAATATAAAATTATCATTATATCCTAGTCGTTAGGTTATTAGGAATAATTATAACTAACTTAAAAACATGCATTATGATTTTATTGGCTATTAATTATTTATTAAAATTATAATTAAATTAGATATTTGTATTTTTTAATGAATTACCTTTGGTAATGTGACTAATGATATATATGTTTGAATTATATAGGTAATAAAATATTTATTTATATTCATCCAATTAATATTTTAGTCATAGGGTTTGAATAAAATGTTATTTTATGTATAAGAACCAATTTTTTAATGTTTAATTTTCGACCATGGAATGGAGAACCCATTTTAAATTAAGATTTTGAGACAATAATATTTTATATATGACAACATAAACATGTTATCTTTATGTTTGACATAAAAATTTACTTTGGATAAATTTATTATATTTTTCGGATAACTTTCATGTTTTGATGAATAGTACAAATACGATAAATTTTAATTAATTTTTTTTCATTGAGATAATTTAGATTATTAAATTAGAATATTTAATAGATTTAATGTAAAAATAGAATATATTTTTACAATTTAATATAATTTATGTCATTTTAATTAATTTTACCTTGAATTCATTTGTAAAAACATTTCAATCTTTTTCAGTGTTTTAACTTTTTAAACCTGTATTCTCATTTTAAAAATGAGATTAATTTTAAATCCATTATTGTGAATTATGTGGTTTGAATTTGGAAAATGGATTCAATATTTGTAATTATAAGGTCCATATTTTTTTAATATATACTTTTATTTTTTGACACTATGAATAGTAACTTGAGTAATTATTTTATTCACTATGGTTAAAAGGGTAAATATGGTAAATAAGGGTAAAAATTTACAATTTAATAATATAATACTACTCTAAAACGTGTCTTATACTATTGGATGAAATATTTTTGACCATGGGAATCCTTGGGTCGATTTTGGTACCCCATGTATTCACATGGATGTTAAAATTACATTTTTTAAGAATTAATTTAAATTAAAGGTAATTATAACCTAAACATATATCTTATAATAAATCGATTATAATATAGGTTTATATAAATGATATCTTTGTTTATAAATAGTGAATATAAATATAAAAAGTTTTTCTACATCATGGAATTTTATTTATAATTTTTAGAAATTATATAAATAGATTAATTTATGACACAAATATGATGTAGTGATTTCCTCATTAATGAAAGATTTAAATAAGTGAAATTATAAATATTAAAAAATGTAATTTCGTTATTTTGATGTCATAAAATAATTTTATGGATGAAATTTACATTTTATATTTCATGTAATGCCTTATTTTTGAAGTAATAAGGTTTTTATGAAATTTTTAAAAGTCATGTATGAATAGTGTCTAATATTGACCCAATTCATAACATAAAATAGAAAATAAATTTTTAAATGATATTAAATTGCTACAAATAAATTATTTTTCCAAATGGTTAATATAAGTACATATATGACATAAATAACTTTTTTTGGCTCGTTTCACATGATAACGTAATTACATTAACCCATAATGTGTAAATAACATGATATCACGGTAAGATTAAAAAGGGTAAAATAAGGGTTAAACCCAAAGGATAAAGAAAAAAAATATTATAAACATATCTAAATATTATCGGAAAAAGGGTATGTGAACTAAAATTATCTTATATTTGAATTAAAAAATATTTTAGCCATTTTTTTGAAATTGAATTTATTAAAAATTAATATTTTTGAGAGTTTCCTAATGTGCCCCTCTCCTCTCTTATAAAAGTGCACCTCCTACCTCTCCTCATCACTCCTTTTTGTGACTTAATGCTCTAACAAACCCTAACCGTTTCTCATCTAAACTTTCCTAGTTACATTCTATTGGTACTGGTCCTCTCAAAATTCAAACTCTAGTGCCTTAAGAGTAAATTTAAATGTGGCATGTCGAGGAAGAGTTAATCTCTTATACCGATTCATTCAAATTTCATTTTTCTTTTACTTCCTCTTATTTATTTGTTTCATTATAAAGTAACAACCTTAGTATCACTCATATAATAATAAGTTATTATTAATATGAAACAACCCTATTTCATTTTGGATCCATCCTATGATAAATAAAATCATCGTGAGTGCATATGTACGACTTACCATCTCCACACAATGGTGTAATCTGTTTTTCACCATCACCTCACATGGACAGGTATAATGGTGGAAATAATAACTATATATAATGAATATAAAATTATAATAATTCTTTGATACTATAAACCATCCAATTAAATACCATTAAACAATTATGTGACTGATATTGTCACTCGTACGTATGTACTGCTTACTGTCTCCACAGTGTGATGTGATTTGTTCTACATAATTTTCGATAAATCATGATTATATAAATGAATTTAATGAATTAATATTAAATATATTTTACTAATACCATGATTTAAATGATATAACAAGAACAAAAAATAGTTATATGATCTTATCCGACAAAACATACCTAATAACGTAATGTAGTTAATGCCCAAATAACGAGTAATAAAGAAATGTTACTAATGGATGAAAATATAATTGTAAATGTTATCAAAAAAATTATTATGTTACTGTAATAAATCATTAACATTATTAAAATCATTATATAGGAGGTTCGAATACATACAAATCATATCAGACCAAAGGTAAAGAATAATTTTTAAATCTCATTTGTTTGTCTAAGATTTCTTAAATGTAGTTATTTACTGGAGTTATACTTATCATCCATGTCCATGTTTTCTAAAAATGTTGTCATAAACTATTTAATATTTTTCATGTATGTTTATATTCATTTTTACCCTTTTTTTTACTTTTTATACATGGTTTGGAAGGAATATTTCTTTTATTTACCATATAAGGTACTTTTTGACTTTTCTAGACAATGTATGAGGATGATGTTTTTTTATGTTATATGTCATGAATGGATTTTTAATCATTCATAATGCATTATTTACATAAAGCTTACATGATATGTTTTCATGATTATTTTCAATTAACTTCTTTTCATTTGAAATATCATGGCATATTAGGAAAAGAAAAATGTTTTTGAAGAAGAAAGGATATTTTCCTCCAGAACTATGTTCAACTATTTTATCAAATTTATTTTACATATATGATGACATAGGGAAATGTTTCTATCCTTATTATTACATTTCTTTGATTAATTTATGATGGAATTATTTTTATGATGTCTATTTATAATATATTTATTATTTTATAATGGCATGATGTTTCAGAATCCCATTTTATTGCATGGGTTATGCAATGATGTATGATTTATGTTTTTATGGAACACATAGGAATTGTTTCATTATGATATGGGGGGACCCATATCTCCCCCATTTCATTGGGAAATAATTTATATCTCATTATATTGACATGGATGTAACGGAAAGTAAATATTCTTCAGTAACACATGGCTGAAATGAGGAGTGAACTCAGTTCTGTAATGAACTTTATCTACTATGATAGTCCCGAAATGATCCTTGACTGATATAAAATAATTTTCTATGCTTATGTGTGCATTCCACAATGTTTAATGTCTTATCTTATGATTATTTGGATTACATTTCACATCTATGATTTATCTCATGACATGATTTTATGATCTCTTATTTGATGGATAATATTTTCAAATGTTATATATGATTGATATTTCATTTGTTTACACTTACTGAGAAATTGATCTCCCCCATTCGTTTTTTTCTTTTCCACCAGTTAGAAATAATGGTATTAAGTAATATATGCCAAAAAGGAGTCTAGATATGATGAAATAAATGAGAGACAATGTATATGTTTTATAAACCAGTTGTTTATGATTCCATGTTTCTAAATACACTATACATATATTGTCCTATTATGGTTTTGTTATATTTTGTAATAAATATACTTCAATTTTGATGTAATATCATTATATGTAAAGTATGGGTCATTATATTAATGTTGGTATGATCATTGTGAACATCTTAATGATACTCATTCTGATACCCCAGTATGATTTCCTATGTTTTTATAGACTTGAGTTGATTCCCTCTGAAATAAATGTTCACTTAGGTCAAATTTCCAAAACTAATGTTCATGAAGCTCCCTCAAAAATCTCCCAACCTCCACTAAAAATCTACCTTCACAAAAAACAACATATATGATGCTCACTGAGTAAATGATGAATATACCATCATCACGAACCACACATTAAATAGAATCATTGGTATCATTCTATACTTTTGTATTCTTTTTTTATTCTCAATCTCACATAGAAATCTTCATTTCCAGAGCTCCTCTACAATCATCAAATCTGAGAAATTAGAGATTTTCTCTAATTGTTTCAATCACAAAAGGTTTTATGATGATTTAAACATATAGTCTTTCCCATTCATGATTCTCCATCACCTTCCATGCCTTTTTTAGATCACTCAAAAATATCTTGGTGATCCTCCTCTATTCATAATCCTCCACTGATATTTGTCTTTGCACAGAGATAACCATAAAACCACCATGCCATCATGATGTTATACATCTCATTATCATCAAGATTACTTTTACCATTTATGATGCTCCATATCTTCCTAAGTCTCATTCCAGCCTTCGATAAACCCATGCCTTTACCATTTTAATGAATATTTATTCCCATAAAACAACCTACCACGATTCTAGCATCCTCCTCCACATTGAGTCAATAAGGTTTCCTTATGAATTGTCCATTCCATTATGTTTTCAAAATAACAACACACTATATATAGGAATATTTTATTTTCCCTAAGATTTATTTTAATAAGGAAGATTTTCCTTCCTCAAGTAAATTCTCTTTTTACTTAGATTTTCTTTAATGATGAAAATTTTATTCCCCATGGAAAATTTATCCTTACCTGTTTTTCATTGTTCATATTTTTGTTTCTCAAAATATAACTCTTTTTATTCCTATCTGAAAAATTCGGTTTCACATCTAATTCCTTGGAATTATATAAATACTTAGATAAAGAGTATTCTATTTTCAGGATTATAATTTAGGTTCCGAATTCTCTGAAATTCCAGTTCCGAATTCATTGAAATTCAGGAACCGAATTCTCAAAAATTCATACTCCGAATTCTCTGAAATTCCAAATCCCAATTATTTGAAATTCGGACACCGAATTCCACTAAATTCAGAATACAAATTCATCTAAATTCAGATTCCTAATTCCTTATTATTCAGACTCTAAATTCTATATAATTTAGACTACGAATTTCTCATAATTCAGACTCTGAAGTGTACAAAATTCTGATTCAAAATTCCATGGAAAAAAGAATCTGAATATCCACGTAATGTAGACTATGAATGTTTTCCTCTTTGACGACAAACTTTATTTTTCTTCAGAAACTGAAAAATAGATTTGATAGAGCATCCATATTTTATATAACCTTGTTATAGTTATGATAAGATGTCATACTTTCTATTTCAAACCAACTGTTGTTTGAGTGACATGTGTACAAGGCCCTCCGAGATTCAAGGAAAAATATGGCCATTGGAGGAGGGTGCTGACAGTTGGGAAAATGCCAAAAAATAGGAGCTCATTTGAACGAGCTCATAACTTTTGATGACTATTGTAAAACTATATATACAACATGCTATTGAAGTGATATCTAGAAAGGGAGAGAGATAATATCATGCTTTGTGCGTACTGAACTTCTTGTTCATCTTGATTCGTGCGACTCCAATTGTTGCCGAGTACATTCGAGGGCTTTTGGGGATAGGAAGACAGAGGTATTGACTACCTTAAAGTTCGAGGACTTCATTGATATGGAAGATAGAGGTTCCGACTACCTTGATGATTGTGGACTTGCATGTAATGCAAGGCGGACTCTGATATTCCAATTGAGGGATTACCCTGGTGTGGGTAAGACAGACTTTCTTGAATGTATAAATCAAGGGACCTTTATCCAAGGTTGTTGGATACCCTACACTATGGGTTAAAAGATTCTATAATATTTACTTGTATTATTTAAGTTTTTTTTCTACTACATTTTTATTATTAATGAATGTATAACTATTTTATACATTATTATACATGAATACTCTGATTAGAAATATTCTATACGCTTTAAGGTAGAATCACTTTCCTTGTAAACTTCTCATAAGTTTAATTTCTGGAACCGTATTTTTGGAACCTAGTATTTTGTAGAACTATGAGTTTCTATGAATTTAACTTGTTTATCCTTGTTAAATATAGTTTTCTATAAGGTCAAAAAAGGATATTTTTATACCAACATTAAAGGTTCTAAAATAATTTTTAATGTGTACAATTCACCCCCTCTTTAATATTGAGCATCTACATTCTTATTTTGATCCTTCAATTAGTATCAGATGATGTTTCTGAAATACTTATATTCACATATATGTTTTCTTTCTAATGTTTTAATTTTTCATAATATTTTTGTTTCTTGGGAATTTTTTTCCTTCTTTACAAACATCAATTATTCACAAAGTTTATGTGGAAAGATATTTTCGTAAAGATGTAAGGAATGAATGTTGGTTCGATTGAAAATCTTAATCCTACCAGACCACCTGTATTTGATGGGAATGATTATGAATATTGGATAGATCGTATGAATACTTGTTTTACTAACACTGGAGTATACAAGTTTGTCAAGCTTACTGGAGGATACAAAATCCTTGACAAGGAAGTCAGTACTTTCACCAACCAAGAAAAGCATGAATATCTACTAAATTACATGGTACGTAATAAATTGCATTGTTATATGTCTAGAAATATCTATTTCCAGATTTCATCTTCTGAAGTAGAAAATTGTATTTGGAAGAAGATGGATGTAACTCACTTGGGAAAATCAAAAGTTTTTGAAACTAGAAGAGCTATTCTCATAGCTGAATATCATGGTTTCTAATTTTTTTTATTGAGAACCCATATATAATGTACACAAATATTCATGAATCTTTTTAATAGTTTACAATCATGGGGTGAGAAAGGATTAGATGATGAAGCTCCTGTAGACAAAATCATAGACATCATGCCTAAAGAATGGGAATCTAAGAGTACAACTAATGATGAAATTAGGAAAGTTACCCAGATATCTCTTGATGATCTTTTTGGAACTCTTATTACACATGAGACTATAATGAAGAGAGTTGTTGATATGAATAAGAAAAATAATGGAAATGGTAGTGCTACTTTTACAACAACTTCAAATCATATAAAATCCAGGACTCCTGAGAGAGTTACAAGATCCAAATCTAATAGGCCTTTTACTCAATCCAAATCTAGAGGATGTTAATCTTCAGAAATAGAGTTAGCAAATATTTCTTGAAGGATGGACAAGATAGTTGGACAGAATAACATTCAATATACATACAAGAAGAAAGAACGAAAATACATGAATGATTTCGAAGTCATTTTCTATGAATGCAAAAGAGCAGGGCATATATGGAAAGATTGTCCAATGCTTCAGTGAGAAGTTTGAAAGAAAAAGAATATTGAGAGGAATATAAAGAAGCACTACAAAGCTAAATCTAAGAATGTTTTGAAAGCCAAGGACACTTTCAGTGCCTATGGTGGTGACTTTTTTTATTTATACACAGAGTATCATACTTCAGGACTGAAGAATCTTGGTCTATTAGCTAAGCTACATATTGGAAATCATTCCCTATTGGCTAAGGCACAAAATATTGAATCCATCACCAATGTATCCTTGTACACTAATTATAGTGATAGTAAATATTACGAATCCTCGGATGAAGAATCTTCTTCTGATGAAGATACTACTTTACTTACTTATGAATAAGTGTATTGTTTTTCTAAGCTCCTTGAGAATGAAAATTCTAAAGTCAAGAAAAGTATTTATAAGCCAAATCTAGGAATTACTACTCATACAAAGGAAATATCAGATCTTACTAAAGATCTTGATAAGAAAACACTTTATTTTGAAAGTATGTCAAAAAATCGTGAGGAAGTTATTTCTGAGAAGGGTAAACATTCTAAGGATCTAGAAAATGTAATTTCTAAGAAAAATATTTTAGAGACTAACTGTAGTGCTAAAAATAATGTTTTTGAGGATAAAAACATAATTATTAAACTGAATACAGGAATATTTTCCTCGAGGAAGTGTTTTTCAAACATTACCTTAGGTAATGAAATTTTTGATAAGATGTATTCCAAAATTCAACCTCTAAGGAATAATTCTAGTTTTTGTTATACTAGTTCAAAACGGATTTTTAGTAATAACTATTTTGTTCTTAATAGTGCTCCATTCTACACTAAATGTCAGTGTGGTTGAAATTGGGAAAAAATTTGTTCCTTAAACCAATCTCAGTCTTTAGGTTTTCATAATTATTTTTTTAAATTTGGATACCAAAAATATTGCTTTCTGAAAATTCTGGATTCAAAAATGTTTGGGTTCCGAAAGTATAACACTCTTATTTTAAGAAAAATGAAGAAATTACCAGCAGTAATACTTGGTACATGGATAGTGGATGTTCCAAGCATATGACTGGTAAAAAACCGGCATTGAAAATTTTATCAAGACGAAAGGAGGAAAAGTAACTTTCGAAGATAATGCTCAGGGAGAAATTATTGGTATATGTAACATTTTTCTTCTTGAAAAAACATTGATTTCATATGTTTTCTTTGTAAAAGGTCTGAAGAACATCCTCATTAGAATAAATCAATTATGTGATAAAGTATACCCTGTGAATTTTAAGAATGACAAGTTCTTAGTACACAATTCCATGGTAGAGTTTACTCTTTCTTCCAATAGGAAAGAGAATTTATAAACACTAAAAATTGAAGACCTTAGGATACAAGAGCTTCCTTGTCTCAATGCAATGGAAGATCTTTCTTGGTTATGGCATAGAAGGTTAGGGCACTGTAACCATAGGAACCTTTAAAAACTCTCTAATAAAATTCTAGTTAAGGATCTACCTGATCATAGATTTGATTCTTCAAAAGTTTCTGATCCTTTTCAATATGGAAATAAACAGAAATCAAGTTTTAAATAAGTCTGTGAAGTCTCAACCACTAATGAATTGCATTTAGTTTATATGGATGTTTTTGGTCTAACACAAACTAGAAGCATGGGAGGAAAATATTATGTATTTTCCCTAGTTGATGATTACACTAGATTTTCATGTGCCTTTTCTCTAACAATGAAATCTGAAGATATTTTTTATTTCAAAAGTTTTAGAGGCCAAGTTAAAAATGAGAAAAACCACCCATTGATAACCATTCATAGTGATCATGGAGGAGAATTTCAAAATTCTGAAATTGAAAATTTTTGTAGTAAAAAAGGAATTACTCATAACTTCTCAACACCGAGACCTCCTCAACAAAATGGTGTTGTTGAAAGAATAAATAGAATTCATCAAGAGATAACTAGAACCATGTCGAGGGAATATTCAACAACCAAAAATTTTTGGGCTGAAGCTATGAGTACTGCTTGTTATACTATAAATTGAGTTTTGATTAGACCATTTCTTAATAAAACCCCTTATGAATTATGGAATTCTAGAAATCTTATACTTTCTTACTTCAATGATTTTGGATGAAAATTATTCATCTTTAATACTAAATATAATTTACGTAAATTCTCACCCAAATATGATGAAGAAATATTCTTAGGCTACTCCATAACCTCTAAGGTCTATAGAGTTTTCGATAAAAAAACATGTACTATTGAGAAAACAGTACATGTCAAATTTGATGAACTTAACCATTAATTTTTAAACAACCTCAACCTACATGCATAGATTCATTTTCAAATACTGATTAAGAACCCTTGATAAAATATCCTTCTAATAAGGAAAATATCCAAGAAAATATTTCTGAAGCATTTACCCCTGAAGATTTCCTACCCTATGTGGGTGAACAGTTTTTACAAAACCGAAACCAATGGTTTCTAAAGAATCATCCCAATGATAGTATCATTGGGGATTTTAATCAACTATTAAAGACTAAATTCTCCTTAATGAATGAAGTAGAACATCTAGAATTTCTTTCTCAATTAGAACATAAACCCACTAATGATGATTTAGGTGATTATGATTGGATTAAAGCCATGAAAGATGAGCTAAATGAGTTCAAAAGGAATAATTTCTACACCTAGGATGAAATAACAATGGAAACATATGTTATTAGAGTAAAATGGGTTTTTTGAAAAAAAAATGTTATGAAAATGGAGTCAGAGTATGAAATAAAGATATATTATATGTTAAAGTCTATAATCAACAAGAAGGAATAGAAATATGAAGGAACCTATGCTCTAGTAGCTAGACATGAATCTATTCATATCCTACTAGCCTTTGTAGAATTCTTCAATTTCAAACATTTTCAAACAGATGATAAATGTGCTTTCCATAATGGTTATGTAATAGAGGATGTTTTTCTTGAACTACCACATGGTTTTGATGATACAAAACATCCTGAACAAGTTTTCAATCATACCAAAGCTTTGTATGGACTTAAACATGCTCCTAGATCCTGGTATGATAGAATTACAAGATCTTTGCTTCAAAACAATTATGTTAATAGAAATGATGATCCAACACTTTTTTTAAAGAAAGATAAGAAAAATGTTTTAATTGTTTAAATTTATGTTGATGACATTATATTTGGTTGAACTCAACAATCTATAATTGATTCTTTTGCGGATCTAATGAAATCTATGTTTGAAATGAATATGATGGGTGAGTTATCATTTTTTCGAGGTTTTCAGATTTCTCAAAAACCGGAAGAAATGTATATATATCAATATAAGTATATTAAAGATCATATTTATATGTATTGATATGAAAACACTAAGAGTCTTAGTAATCCCATTGGTACCTCAAATTCACTTTATCTTGATGAAGCTGGGAAACCAGTGGATCAACCATCATTCAGAGGTATGATAGAAATTTTAATATACATGTCAGCTTTTTGACCAGACATAATATTCCCAGTATGCTTATGTGAAAAATGTAAATCCCATCCTAATGAAACACATATAAAGACATGGAAAATTATATTTCGACACATAAAGGGAACCACGGTTTTAGTACTCTTTTATAACTCTGGAAATGATTTAGTTTTATAATGATTTTAGGATGCAGACTTTGGTGGTTATAGAATGGATAGGAAATGTACATTTGAAACTTTTCATTTCTTGAGAGATTCATTATTTTCTTGGTCCTGAAAAAAGCAACACTCAGTAGCATATTCCACTGCTAAAGATGAATATATAGTAGCTAGAAGTTGTTGTTCTCAGGTATTCTGGATGAAACACACACTCACAGACTATGGTATGAGTTTTACCAAAACACAAATTTTGTGTAATAATACTAGTGAAACGCCACGACCCTAGTTACCCAGAGTCGGTGCATTATTACGTAACATTGGCATGATCACAAAAGATCAAGTCTCGAAAGACCGATTAGTTTAGTAGCCTTGGAAACACTAGATACATTCATAAAAGTTACATTACATCATAAAGTGAAAAAATATAATAACATCGTTCCCATAGTCCACACTCATATCCCCTCATGACTATCCATGCAGGTCATTCATAAAATACTTCTTCACATCCTAGAAAATATTAAATCATTTAAAGGGGTGAGGTCAAATGCTCAGTAAGGATTTCAATATTGCAGAATATTTAATAAATAAACCTAAACATTTAAGGCAATGTATAACTAAAACAAACGCCTTTTAAACTTGAACTTCAGTGTAATATGGAAAAAGTAAAATGAAATAATTCCATTTACATATTTACATGGTTATTCTACTAGTCGAATAATCACATGCAATATGAATAACCACTTTCATAATGATGGAATGCATAATGCCAGTCTAACATAACCCCGTAGCCAAGGCCTCGTGCCAAGACTACAAAAAAGATTTTGTCAAGGCCTCGTTCCAAGACACTTGTCTGTCTCATGAGACCAACCGATGCATCAAGGAGCTATAGCGGGCTCCACCCGTCACTTATTAAGTCCAATGCATTCCTTATATAAAAAGGTTTAAACATATCATAAACCATATCATAATCGTATCACATAAAACATGCATAAAGGAAACATAACATTTCCACATTTCAATCACAAGATATCAAGAAAACACATTGATATAATAAAAACATTATCAAAACCATTTTCAATTAAAAAATAAATGTAAAGTAAAACATGGTATTTATTTTTCATTTAAAACAAGTTATGGCTTGTAGAGGAAGTCGAAACTCAAATAATGTTCACGGCGACGGAGAAGTCGTTGTCGCCGCATACGTAAGACAAAACATTCCTTTTGTCGTTTAGTAAAAACACCTCATATAAAAAGATTCCTTGTGAATATATGTAAAAGTCAAATAGGTTTATACACCGTATAAAGGAAAGTTGTGTATAAAACAAAACAGGCCTCAATGAAAGGAGATTGAGACGAAGTCCCTTAAAAAGATCATTTTTTAAATAAAATAGATCTATTATCTGTATTCACTATAAGTACACATAAAGAAAGTAATAATACATGATATGACATAATAATATCATGACATAATTTCAAAGTTGGAGATTAACCCAAAGAACGGAAATTGGGTTAAGAAGTTCCTTTACCTTGTGTCCGACTTGACTCGAACGTTCTTTAACCTCCTGAATAATAAACTATTGTTAATTTATAATTATTTAAGAACCATTTTCACGTTTATTATTCCTTTTATATATCTTATTACCATGTTAGGAACATTATGTAATTATTTATGTTAATAATGGTTGTTTTGTCGATCTTTGGTACTTGAGTCAAAAATAAACTTCTTATAATTACAGGTTGTTCATGTGGTAAAATATCCATTATATCCAGAATTATATTAATGATGTAGATATCATATATATCATATATATCTAGTATATACATTCATTCATTATATTACGTAACATTTAGAGGTATGAAATGAAATGCACCTTTCATTGAGACGGTAAGCCGTACGTACGCATGAACGCTACATTCAGTTCTATTTCGTATTTCATTGAAAGAAATCATAATGATATAAATGTGTATTACAATTCCGGTATAATATCATATATAATATCATTTAATCCATCCTTTATACGTCCCACATATGGCATTAACGATTCAAATCACTTTGAGGGGGCTGTAGTCCGCACTCCCTAAAATGAAATTATCGTGTTTACCCATAATGGAAATCATAAAGGTATGACATAAATGAGAAATAAGGAAGCATAAGGAAAACCTAAACATAATATATATCATATATATAAATAGTTTCATCTTAATGGACACCATTACAGGTGTTAAAAGAATATTGAACAATCATCGTTTCATGAGGCAGTATTTTTCCACCCACAGAAACAATATGTTCTTTAACAATTAGACTGAGGTGTGTGTAAGTGTAAATCAAATACTTACCATAAAAATATCCTACTATAATTTAGATACTGGTTTTGTTACAAAATAATGGATGAAAAAGAGTTTAATGGGTTTGAGAAGCAAAATAAAACAAAATAACATAAGAGAAGACATTACCTTAAAATCGGGTAACTCTTTATGATTTGAGACAAAGGCTTCCTTGGGAAGAATTATGCCCAAAGTGAGGCTTCTAGGAGTAATAGAGGGATGTTTAGAGAGTATTTGGGCAGAGTTTTGCCCATCCAAATGTATTTATTGTGTGAATAAGGTGGTAGTGGTGGGGGCCTTTTATAAGAGGAGAGGATGGGCACTCTTGGAAAGTCATGAAATATTACATTATTATGGAATTTTTTTCGGATTTTAGAGATCCCACAATTATATATTTTGCGGATAAGGTGATAAGGGTTAGAAATATACCCATCCAATAGGTCTTTGACATGTGTAAGTCTTAGATTTTACATTATCTTTTCAATTTATTTAAAAAGTTCATTAATGAGGTAATTGCTGGATCATCATGGTGTGATAAATAAATTTATTTATTTAATTCCTAAAAATTATAAAAAAGTTACCATGATGTAGGAAATCTTTTTATCTTTCCAATCAATATTTATAGTCAAATGTTTAACTAATATAACCCCATGTAATAATTGTTTTATTAAAACAACACATTTTTGAGACAATTTTATTTTTACTTTAAATAAAAAGTTATTAATTGTCAATTTCTTACCCAAGTGGATTCATGGGGTCCCCAAGTTGACCCATGGGTTTTCTTGCTCTGCCATTATTCATCCAATAAGGTTAGGAAAAGTTTCAAGATATTTTTATATTTTTATAATATCATTTTTACCTTAAATTTCACTAATTAACTTTAATCGTGATTAGTAGAACTTAAATGTTACTATTCACCAAAAAATATTTTAATCCCATTGTACCACACTTTACATCCTAATAAAAACAATGTATGTCGGATTTTGGAAATTCAAATCATAGAGGTGGTAAATTTCATTTAAACGAAAACTCAGTTTTTTTAACTACCACTTAGTGGTTTCACTATTCATCAAAAATCGATGATTTTCAGAACAACACCAATAATTAACCCTAAGATATATTTGATATTCCTAATCCAAAAATGATATTTATTTTACAAAATTAAAAACATATAAGTTTAATTAATTTATTTAATAATTAATCCCCACTGTCACAACAAATAGCGTGTTTTTAAGAAAGAATATCAATCAAAAGATTGACAATTGTTTATGTCCAATTTCAATGTGAAATTGATTATAATGAACACTATTGGATAAAATGGTAAAAATATATTCTAATTAAACATTAGAACCATGAAATTTTATAATTTATCACTATAAATTATTTTGATTATAAAAGTTGTTTTTATGAATTTTTCACTATTCATCAAAAATTGGAAGTTCTCAGAAAAATACCAAAAATTCAACATAGGCTAATTTCGATATTCCGAATCCAAAAATTGAGTCCATTTTGAAACATAAAATTTATATAATTTCAAAAAGTGGGTATTACTATTCATAGCTTCTACTTTTATTGGTCTTGGAGTGTTAGAACTCGAGGATGCGTACAACAAACGCTGGTCTATTATTCAAAGAGGAGCGTACCATGGAAGCTTGCGGTGTTACATTCTCCCCTCGTTCAATAAATTGCATCCTCACAATTTTAAATTGTTCTTCGAAAATAAAAAGTTGAAAATAGAAAATACCTTTGTGGAAAACCCACATCAGGAATAGGGTTAATAAAAATACAACTTTAAAAGAAAGAAAGAAAAGTAGAAAGGTCACCCGAGATAGCCTATACTAGGATTCTATGAAAATATGGATATGGAGGAAAAACAAACCATCAAGGTCTGATGGAGAGTTGTAGAAAACAAGATTAGGATAATGTTAACCACAAGAAAATCACAAACTTGTGATTTGTTAAACGGTCATTGAATCCCCAGTTGGAAAAGTTAACCGACAACTTTTTTGTTTTAAGTTACATTTCATAAAGTTAAGGAATTTATTTACGAGATTTACCTAGAATGTAAGGAAATATACTTACTTGTCATGTATACTTTCATTCTTTAATAAATTTTTACCACAAACCCATCATTCACTCCAAATGGTAATAGATCTCAAAATATTCTATTTATCATAATTGTATAAGGTTCCAAATATTAACACAAACCATTTAGATTAGGAAAACTTTTTTGTAATATTGAGGGACATTATGTAGGCTAGTGGTAGGTAATAAAGGCCTATCACACTATGGTTGTGGGTTCGATTCCTCCAGCTTTGTCCGACGTGATGGGTTATCCCCCAACCTGCAGGTTGTCCTTTTCCTAAAACTATAGTATTATAATATTCCAAAAATAATCTTTATAAATGTTTTAACTTTAAACAATACTATCCAAAGTTCAACTTAATCCACTCCAACCTTTATAGTTATCCAAAATACCTACGTCCATAAATTCTTTAAACGATCATTAAATTTCAAAATCAATTGTAAAATTATATTCCCCAAACAAAGTAATGTTTCGCTTATTGTCACATTCTAAAAATATGATAACCTTCATCATAATAAAAACTTAATGAAAACAACAATTACATCAGTACAATCCTTATATATATCACATTATTCTTATAACCAGAATAAAATCCTTGTTTCCAAAAGCACCAATACATTAATTCTTCCACTTCAACTGTAGTAACAGCATAAGATTGTCCTTGATCCCTTGGCCTTTTTGAGGTAATTTTCACTGGCGCATAGGACATTCATTTGAATAATGCACCATTTCCCTACAATTGTAGCATTCAACATTGATAGCCTCTTTCTTTACCTTACAATCACGAGCCTGGTGACCTTTTTCTCCACATTTATAATAAACTCCCGTTCCTTTTAGGCAAGTACCAGGGTGATTATTCCCACAATTATCTCATAATGGAAAATACTTCTTTCCCTTTTTCCCTTAATCTATCTCTTGTTCCACCGTTCTATTATTCTCTTACTTTACGTTGTTGTCATAAGACTTAGAGAATTCCTTTTATGTCTTCATAGCACATTAGACTATATCTTTTTATGTTGAGAATGATTGTGATACTAAAGCTCGACGGAGAAATGGTTTTAACACATCAAAGAAATGATCAATATTACTTCTTAGGTTACGTATATATTCTTCAGGATGTCTTCTTAACCTTGTAATGTTGGCCTCATACTTTGAAACATTCTCATCCTCCTTCTGCCTCAGACTCATAAATTGCCTTTCCATATCTTCTCGATGGTCATGTGAAAAGTATTTTTCTATGAAAATTTCCTTAAACTCCCTCCATTCTATACTTGATACTTCTTCATCTTCCTTTGTGTTTTGAATCAGCAACCACCATTGACTGAAATCTCCAGTGAGGTGGTAAACTGCCATGACAACCTTCTCCCTCTTGCTACTCCCCAAGGCATGGAATATTTTCTCTAAGGAGTTTATCCATTTCTCAGATACTAATGGATTTGTACCCCCATTAAATATTGGCGGTTGTTTCCTCATGATGCGGTCTAACATTGATCTTCCATGTTGCGGATCAGGGTGCTCTATACGAATAAGGTTATTATTCATAACCTGAGTGAGTTGTTCCAGTATGGTGATAAGTTGATCAGCACCAGTTGTATCACCAGCTCCATTATAATTATCTTGACCAGGAGGGCAATACCTATATGGAGTGAATGCATTGATACAGTTTCTATTCCTCCCACTAGGCACCATTTCTAAACAATGGCATAAACTAGATTAGTTTATGAATCAAAATACATAATTACAAACTTGAAAAACAGTTAAGATAAATTGAACTATTTATGTATATAGTCCATAATCTCAAAAATGTTTTCTTTGAGGAGGTATATACTCATAACCATTTATAGGGGTTTGTAATGAAAATGAGAATTATCCTAAGCATATCCCCCGGAAGTGTCGTAACCACCAATGCAGCAAGGCCCGTTGTCGTGCACCAGTTCCCGTTCGAGTCTAGCTCAAAGCGGTGTTTTCGGGTTTTACCCCTAGGTACATCTGTGCCAGAGCCGCCTCTACCTGCTCATATCCAGAGGGGGATGTATTTCTCAGAAAACTCTCAAAATCTCTATAATACCAAAATTCTAAGAAGTACTTCTATAATAATCCTCAAAGTCTATCTTAGGGCTATGTGCTCTAATAAGAGTTTTTCTAAATCTAGCTTCCAAGGTTAGTACTAAACTGCCTCTGATAGCAACTGTAACTCCCAGACCCCAGATACCCAGAGTCAGTGCATTATTACGTAACATTGGCATGATCACAAAAGATGAAGTATCGAAAGACGGACTAGTTTAGTACCCTTGGAAACACTAGATACATTCATAAAAGTAACATTACATAATAAAGTAAAAAAACTATAATAACATGGTCTCCATAGACCACACTCATATCCCTTTATGACTATCCCTGCAGGTCACTCATAAAATACTTCTTCACATCCTGGAAAATATTAAAACATTGAAAGGGGTGAGCTCAGATACTCAGTAAGGATAACAATATTGTGGAATCTTTCATAAATAAACATAAACATTTAAGGCAATGTATAACTAAAACAAACGCCTTTTAAACTTGAACTTCAGTGTAATATGGAAAAAGTAAAATGAAATAATTCCATTTAATTATTCAAATGGTTATTCTACTAGTCGAATAATCACATACAATATCAATAACCACTTTCATAGTGATGGAATGCATAATGCCAGACTATCATAACCACGTAGCCAAGGCCTCATGCCAAGACTACAAATATGATTTTGTCAAGGCCCCATGTCAAGACACTCATTTGTCTCATGAGACCTACTGATACATCGAGGAGCTCTAGCAGGCTCCACCCGTCAATTATTATGTCCAATGCATTCCTTATATGAAAAGGTTTAAACATATCATAAACCATAACATAATTGTATCACATTAAAACATGCATAAAAGAGAACATAACATTTCCACATTTCAATCACAAGATATCAATACAACACATTGATATAATAAAAACATTATCAAAACCATTTTCAATACCAAAATAAAAGAAAAGTAAAACATGGTATTTATTTTTCAATTAAAAAAAATTATGGCTTGTAGAGGAAGACGAAACTTAAAAAATGGTCACAATGACGGAGAAGTAGTTGTCGCTGCATACATAATACAAAACATTCCTTTTGTCATTTAGTAAAAATGCCTTGTATAAAAATATTCCATTTGAATAAATGTAAAAGTCAAAGGGGTTTATGCACCGTATAAATGAAAGGTGTGTATAAAACAAAATATGCCTCAATGAAAGGAGATTGAGACGAAGTCCCTTAAAAAGATAAAATTTTAAATAAAATAGATCTATTATCTGTATTCACTATAAGTACACATAATGAAATTACAAATACAATATTTGAAATAATAATATCATGGCATAATTTCAAAGTTGGAGATTAACCCAAAGAAGAAAAATTGGGTTAAGTAGTTCCCTTACCTCATGTCCGACTTGACTCAAACGTTCTTTAACCTCCTAAATAATAAACTAGATTTAATTTATAATTGCGTAAGAACATTTTTCAAGTTTATTATTCCTTTTATATTAATTATTACCATGTTATGAACATTATGTAATTATTTATGTTAATAACGGTCGTTTGGTCGATCTTTGGTACTTGAGTCAAAAATAAACTTCTAATAATAAGAGGCTGTTCATGTGGTAAAATATCCATTATATCCTGAATTATATTCATGATGTAGATATCATATATATCATATATATCCAGTATATACATTCATTCATAATATTATGTAACATTTAGATGTATGAAATGAAATGCACCGTTCATGGAGACGGTAAGCCGTACGTACACATGAACGCTACTTTCATTTCTATTTTGTATTTAATGGAATGAAATCATAATGATATAAATGTGTATTATAATTACAGTATAATATCATATATAATATCATTTTCTCCATCCTTTATATGTCCCACATATGGAATTAACGATTCAAATCACTTTGAGGGGGTGGTAGTCCGCACTTAATAAAATGAAATTATCGCGTTTAACCATAATTGAAATCATAAAGTTATGCCATAAATAAGAAATACAGAAGAATAAGGAAAACATAAACATAATATATATCATATATAGAAATTATATCATCTTAATGGCCATCATTAGAGCTGTTAAATGAATATTGAACTATCATCGTTTCGTGAGACAGTATTTCACCACCCACAGAAACAGTATGTTCTTTAACCATTAGACGGAGGTGTGTGTATGTGTAAATAAAATCCTTATCATAAAAATATTCTATTATATTTTAGATACTGGTGTTGTTACAAAATAAAGGAATAAAAAGAGTTTAATGGGTTGGATAAGAAAAATAAAACAAAATAACATAAGAGAAGACATTACCTTCAAATCGGGTAACTATTTTTGATTTGAGACAAAGGCTTCCTTGGGAAGAATTATGCCCAAGGTGAGGCTTCTAGGAGTAATATAGGGAATTTCAGAGAGTATTTGGGAAGAGTTTGGCCGAGCCAAATGGCTTGAAGGTATGAATAAGGTGGTAGTGGAGGGGGCCTTTTATAACAGGAGAGGAGGGGCACTCTTGGAAAGTCATGAAATATTACATTATAATGAAATGCTTTCCGGATTTTAGAGGTCCGAAAATTATATATTTAGTGGATAAGGTGACAGGGGTTCGAAATATACCCATACAATAGGTCTTTGACAAGTGTATGTCTTAGATTTTACATTATCATTTCATTTTATTTAAAAAGTTAATTAATGAGGTAATCGCTGCATCATCATGGTGTGATAAATAAATTTATTTATTTAAGTACTAAAAAATATAAAAAATTACGATGATGTAGGAAATCTATTTATCTTTCCAATGAATATTTATAGTCAAAATGATAACTTATATAACCCCATGTAATAATTGTTTTAGTAAAACAACACATGTTTGTGACAATTTTATTTTTACTTTAAATAAAAAGTTATTAATTGTCATTTTCTTACCCTAGTGGCTCCAAGGGGTCCCCAAGTTGACCCATGGATTTTCTTGGTTGGCCATGAGTCATCAAATAAGAGTAGTACAAGTGTCAAGATATATTTATATTTTTATAATATCATTTTTACCTTAAATTTCACTAATTACTTTTATTCGCACTTAATAGAACATAAAAGTTACTATTCACCAAAAATTATTTTATTCCCATTGAACAACATTTTACTTCCTAATGACAACCATGTATGTTGGATTTTGGAAATTCAAATCACAGAGGTGGTAAAATTTCATTTAAACGAAAAATCAGTTTTTTTAACTACCACTTAGTGGTTTCATTATTCATCAAAAATCGATGTTTTTCAGAACCACACCAAAAGTTAACCCTAAGCTATATTTGATATTCGTAATTCATAAATGATATCTATTTTACAAAATTAAAATCATAACAGTTGAATAAATTAATTTAATAATTAATTCCCGTTGTCACAATAAATACCGTGTTTTTAAGAAAGAATATCAATCAAAAGATTGGCAGTTGTTTATGTCCAATTTCAAAGTGAAATTTTTTCTAATGACCACCGTTGGATAAAATGGTAAAAATATATTCTAATTACACTTTAGAACCAATAAATTGTATAATTTATCACTATAAATTATTTTGATTAAAAATGATGTTTTTAAGTATTTTTCACTATTCATCAAAAATTGGTTGTTCTCAGAAAAACACCAAAAATTCAACATAGGCTAATTTCGATATTCTGAATCCAAAAATGAAGTCTATTTTGAAATATAAAATTTATATAATTTCAAAAAGTGGATATTACTATTCATTACTGTTACTTTTATTTGTCGCGGTGTGTTAGAACTCGAGGTTGCGTACAACACACACTGCTCTATTATTCAAAGAGAAGCGTACCATGGAAGCTTGGGGTGTTACAACTAGTGCCATTTCCTTAAGAAAAAACCATGTACACGACTCTCGTGTAAAACATATAGATATTAGGCATCACTTTCTTAGGGGTCACACACAAAAAAGATATTTCATTCTTCAATTTATCGAAATTCAAGATCAGCTTGCTGATATTTTCACAAAATCTTTACCATCCGATAGATTGGAATACATTAAACAGAATTTAGGAAGGATAGCTGTAAGGTAATATTCCATACTAACTTGTTGTTGAAACCTATCTCCATATAGTAACAAACATTTTTTCATTAGGGGAGTACATTGGCTTGTTAGTTAAATTTTTCATAGTCTAAATTTTTCGTAATCTAATTTATTTCTAATCTGAAAATTTTTTGTAATCAAAATTTTCGGAATCGAATGTTCTTGAAGAAGAAATTTTCTTATTATGAAAATTATTCCTAGGAATTTGAAAGGTATTTTTCCTTTCCTAAATTATCATAAACATCTTTTACTTGTTGGAATTCTAATTTTGTTTTAAAAAATTTTGGATTCACTTTTCCTTAAATCCGAATGTATTTCTTAAAAACCTCAAAAGATCGGAATACATCAAAATCCTTCTTCTACTATCATCTCAACCATCAGATCCTATCAAGAAGTTTTCAACCAATGGATCAATCAGGGATGTTGAATCATCACATCAATTGCCTATATAAAGGACCCCCCGATGGTTTTCCCACATCGAATCCCAAGCTCCTGCGTGCTAAAGCTCTACCCTTCCTACTTAAGACATTCACAGATTTTTCAGGTCTTCCTTTGTTCTGAATGTTTATAGAAGACTCTCTTCAGAATGAAATGTCAACCATAAAGGTAATCTATGAATGGAAGATGTATCATGAAAGGTTGGTACTCCCTGACTTCTTTAAAAATTATGATTCAATCATCTCAAAGAACCTCTTGTTAAATAGATGGGAGAGTATAGTTGTATCTAAACCCATAGAATGGGATCTTGTGATTATGTAGTTTCTAGTAGAGTTCTATGAATCCATATCTTTTTTCAATCAAGAAGGAAAAGAGTTATTTTCTTTCCTGAGTTATGGTAAGACTTACTCTCTTTATTATTCTAAGGCAGCTAGTCTGATTGGAATACCTTATGAAGGAGAAGCTGAATTTTGTTCGCATAAGTTACCTGATGTTGAAGGAAGCATTGATAAAGAGAAGGCCATATAGTGCTTTGGTTTGGTTGGAGTCATTACTCCAAATATTCTTCATCTTTTATCAAATTTCCAGATTCTTTAACTTTGGGTTCAAGTCTTTAATATTCTGAGGAAAGGAGATAAAGATACTTTTATGAAAAGTTATATATATTGTTTGGATTTGTACTGAAACTCTGGAAGCTGAATTTGGTTACGTATATTTTGGTTACAATTAAGAATATCAAGAATGGAAATCTAAAGTATTAGATTATCATGTATCTGAAAATTCTATAAATGATATTTGTTTCTTGTCTAGAATAAATGAAAATTTCTTACAAAAACTATGTCTTGAAATTTCAGGGTAATGTTGCTAAGAGATGACACTCTATGGAGAATGAAAATGGGATTTTCTAGTGAATCCAAGGAGTTTTATGATTTATCAAATGAAGAAGTTGAAGTTTAATCGAAGAAACATGTGGTAGCTGAAACGTCCAAGAAAAGTGGATAGAAGAAGAAAGAAAAGGAAATTCAATATATAGAAAAAGTTTTTATTGCTATGGAAATTAAATTTTCACCACTAATGTCAAATAATAAAAAATAGTATCTCAATGAGGAAATTGTAAAATTGAGATAGGATAAGAAAAACCCAAAATAAGGGGAGCCTATGTTTGTCTTGGACCATGCTGAGGATAAATCCTTGAAGATAAGGGCTGCTAAGAATCTTGATAAGTAAGAGAAATAGAAGAGCCAAAATAAGAAGATGTATGAGGTTGAGATAATATAATCTCTTTTTAAGGATGCTGATAAAGCTTCGGATAAAATTCTGGTACCAGAATCCTTTTAAATATAATCATTCCCAGAGACTCCGAGAAAAAAGATAGTGATTTTGGTGAGAGATCTAGAAGAAGAAATGGTGCAAGAAGAAGAAGTCGAAGAAGAAGAAGAAGGGACTGGTGATACTAAAGATATGATAAAGCAAGTAGAAGATTATCATGAGAAGGAGAGTCCTTCTAAGAAGTTATCAATCCGAACTTCTGATGCCGAGTATTCAAAACTTGCTACCCCAAGAAAATATTAGATGGGTGGGGAAGAAGTAAATAAATTATTTGAAGAAGAAATCAGAAATCATGATTTAATACAGTCAGAGGTGTTTGAGTCAGGAGTTGAGAAGGTTGATGTTGATGATGGTATGATTGTTCAGCTATCAGATAGTGAACATGAATCACCTAAACAAGAAGAAATCATTTCAAGAAAAAATAAGGAAAAGAAGGTAACGGTTTATACTCTTACCAAGACTTTGTTCAGTACTAAAGATTCTAGTTCTTCATTGAAGAGGAATGCTGATGTGCTCGGAAAGGAATCCCAATCAACAAAGAATTCGAATTCAGAATCATCTTCTCTTGGATAATCCTTTGTTAATTAGTCTATGAAGAAGCTGTTTGGTCCTATTCCTTTATTTCCAAGTATGGACTCATGATTTCAGATAACTCGTCATTCCTTAAATCAGAAAACAGATTCAATATCCATGGTGATGAATAAGTGAGTTAAACATGAGGCCGAATTCAAAAGTATTTTCATTAATTATGAAGACCATAAAAGATCATTCAAGAAGGCGAATAGTTTTTCAAGGAAAAATGTTGAATAAATAATAATTCTCCATGAGTTTCAAGATAAGGTCAAGGATCCCTTTGAAATCAAATATTGTATGTTCAATGATCTCACCATGTCTTTTGAAGAAAATCTATCTCTTGAAAAAACTACTCGTAAGCAAGAAGTGAAAGACATGAATGGGAAATTGTATTCAGTTTCTCAGAGATTAAAAAGGGAATGGGATTTTAGAATCTAACATGAGGAAATACATGCTAAACTAGAAGAATCCTTGAAGGCTCAGGCTGATATGCTTAAGGATCAGGAACAAAAAATTAAAGCCTCAGAAAAGAAAAGCAATGATCAAGATCAGCTACTCATGCTTATGGAAAATAATCACAAGGAACTCCATAAGCTCATGAGTATTGTGAAGAAGCTATTGTTGAAGGAGAAAAAGGATAATCTTTCTGAAATATAATCTTTTATTGTATTTCCCAATTGTGCAAATTTTTTCAATCTTAGTGAAATATTTGTTGTAATACATATTTTTTGTTGTTTAGTACTAATATTTCAGGTACAATATTTTATTTTTCCATTCCCTTTATTTATTTTTTAAAATACCAAAGGTGGAGAAAGGAATGACAAAAAAGAATACTATGTAAAGAATAAATTTCCCTATATAAGGGGAAGTTAATCTAAGGGGGAAAGATTTTATCATGATGATTTTCCTATACATGAAAATGTATAATCTTATTCAGGAAATCAAGAATACGATCTTTAGGGATTTAAATTATTAAGGGAGAGTTAGTTGTATTTATTATGATCCATATGTAAATGGAGAGATGATTTTATTTTCATGTTCATAAAAATTTCATAGTCTTTATATTCTTTTTAGTTAGGATGCTAGTGCTTTCCAAAAAGGGGGAGATTGTTGAGTCAATAAGATTTCCTTATGACTTTTACATTCCTTTTTTTTAAATCACAAACACTCTATGTCCAGGAAAATTTTATTTTCCCAAAGATTTATTTTAATAAGGAAGATTTTATTTCTTCAGGGAAATTCTTTTTATACTCAGATATTCCTTAATAAAGAAATTTTTCTTCCCCAAAGAAAATTTATCCTTTTCTGTTTTTCATTGTTCATATTTTATATTCACTAAATCTTACTTTATTTATTCCAAAATGAATAATTTTTTACACTTGTAAGACCTCATAATTCTATAAATACTTAGATATATAGTATTCTATTTTTAGGATCAGAATTCAAGTTCTGAATTCTCTATAATTCAGGTTCCGAATTCTGAGAATTTCAGAATCTGAAATCTCTAATATTCAAAATCCGAATTCTCTGAAATTTAGAATCTGAATTCTCTATAATTCAGACTCCGAATTCCATAGATTTTAGACTCTGAATTCCTCTGAATTCTGATTCTGAATTCCATAAACATCAGACACGAAATTACTTATAATTAAAACTCCGAATTCCATTGAATTCCGATTCTGAATTCCTTATAATTCAGGTTCTGAATTCCTTAGAAATATGACTACAAATTTCGGAGAATTTAGACTCATAATTGCTAAGAATTCAGACTCTGAAGGCTCCAAAATTCTGATTCTGAATTCCATGGAAAATAGAATAAGAATATCCAGGTAATATAGACTCCGACTGTTTTCCTCTTAGACTCCGAACATTATATTTCCTTAGACTTCTAAAAATAGATTTCATAGTGAAACCATATTTTACTTAACCTTGTAATAGTTATGAAATGATGTTGTGAATTCTATTTCTAACCAAACATAGTTTTAGTGACATGTGTACAGGTCCCTTTGAGATTTAAGGAAAGCTATGACCATTGGAGGAGGGAGCAGAGCGTTGGGAAAATTCCTATAAATAGGAGCTCATTTGAATGAGATAATAACTTTAATGACAGTTCTACAACTCTAAAGACCACATGATGTTGAAGTAATTTCAAGAGAGAGAGATACTCTCATGCTTTGTGTATACTGATCATCTTTATTAGCTTTCTTCGTGTGACTCCGAATGTGGCTGAGTACATTCAAGGGCTTCCAGGGATAGGAAGACATAGTTGCTGACTACATTAATGTTTGAGAACTTCCTTGATAAGGAAGAAAGAGGTGTCGACTACCTTGAAGTTTGAGGGATTTTAGGGATAGAATGATAGAAACCGATATTCCTATCGAGGGATTACCCTGGTGTGGGTAATAAATACTTTCTTGAAATTATAAATCAAGGGACCTTTCTCCATGGTTGTTGGATACCCAACTCTTTGGGTTAAAAGATTCTATAGTTGTAACATATTTTATTTAATGTTTATTTTCCACTGAATTTTGATTATTAAGGAATGTATAATTATCTAATAATTTCTTATACTTATATACTTTGATTAGTAAGATTCTATACACATTAATGTTAAATCTTTGTCGTTGTAAACTTCTCATAAGTTTCATTTCTGAAACCATATTTTTGGAACCTAGAACGATTGTAGAACTAAGAGGTTTTGTGAATTTACCTCTTATAACAATATTAAATATAGTTTTCCTTATGGATAAAAAGGGAATATTTTATACCAACATTTATGGTTCTAAATAAATTTTTAATGTATACAATTATCCCCCCTCGTGTATATTGAGCATCTACATTCTTATTTCGATCCTACACATCATATTTTTTACCCCAAATTTCATGAAATAACTTTGAAATGATGACACATTAATATATGCTTTAAAAACACCCACCATACTGATTTTCGATCATTTCTCATTTTCACAACTTAGTTTGTTACATCGTTAAATCATCAACAATCTTCTTACCAAAATTTACATCACACAACAATCACTCGTTCTCTTTCACCACAAACCCCTTATGTCTTTCTATTTAATATTTGATCGATCTCATTTAGCATCATCATATTTACCATGGAATGTAATGAATATTCCCTATATTTCAGAAATAAATCTCCTTCATAATAAAATGGGATCTCTTAAATTTTTTTAATTGGATTTCCTAATTATGAGGGTCTGTATGATCATCCAGTTATACAATGTGAGGTGATTTATTTTCTTCTGATTCATCCTTGACAATAAAATAAAATACCTTATATTGATACTCTTCATTATCATCTTTTTCCTAACATACATGAGTCATGTAATAATGATTTTTAGCTCAAAATACACAAATCATAAGAGAATCAAGAAAAAAATATTTTAAAAAGAAACACAAGATTAAGACATGGAATTTGTGGCATACACATAATCATGTAAAAATATTTCCCAATAATTCAATGATCATTTTCATAAATATTCCAAGAATATAAGGGGGGATACACCTACTGGTTGGGGGAGACACACTACCATCCCTAGTCACAACCCCTTAAATATAGTGGATTATGTTTTACAGTCTTTCAATATTGTATCTAGACCATTGGCTTTTTACCATCATTATCTTATTAGATATAAATATTTACCCAATGTCTTGGAGCACTATCTGGGGTGCTCTATAATATATGTTGTAATGGGATTACCCGGAAGTATCTATAAAACCTAATCATATATGTTTTAATCTAATTAACAATGCAATCTAGGCCACCCCACCATATATGTGGTAATAGGATTATCCAGTTCTAGCTAGGCCACCCCATCATATATGTTTTAATAGGATTACTCAATGCTATCTTTACCACCCCATTGTATATTTTATAAGGTAATTACATAGTTCTATATGGGTTAAACCATCACATATGTTTTAATAGGCTTAACTGATTGTATCCAGGACAACCCATCGTATATAATGTAATGGGCTTAATCAATACTATCTCAAACACCCCATTGTATAAGCATCGATGGGATTTCATAGCTCTATCTGGGACAACCAGTCATATAAGTTATAATAGGCTTACCTGGTGCTATATATGCCAACCCATGATATATTTTGTAATGGTATTACCTATCCCTTTCGAGGCCACCCCATCGTATAAGAAATGTCCATGAACCACAATATGAATATTGAATAAAGACCTTGCATATCATCATAATAACTCAGAACATAATTATTATTCCATCAACTAATTTTCACAAGTAAAATAAATTTGTTTCATGTCAATATATTTGAAACATTTTTAAACCATAGATAATTAATGGATCTCATATAAAATCTATTTGTAACAATATTTACTCATGGAAAAGAAACTAGTTCAATAAACATTGTACAATCAAAACATAGATCATTCATTGAAAGAATAAGAATGGTTCCCTTGGATCATATCCCTAGAACGGAATAATTAAAATAAATGGGCATTATATTAGAATGAAAATAATAAATAAAAGATATTTTAAAACATTTCTTGATGAAAATATCAATTCTTATTTGAAAAAATTGTTTTTTTCATAAAATCGTTTTAAACATTTTTTTTGAAATTAAAATTAAAAAATTATAAAATAGTATTTGAAAAAAAATTAAACAATATTTAAAACATAAATAATTTATATAATAACATTACAAGAAAATGATATTAAATGTGTAATGCCCTGACCATAGTTTCCCATATATGGTGTATTATTACGTATCACTGCCATGATCACAAAAGATCATGTCCTGAAAGAACAATAATTTTAATAGCCTTGGAAGTACTAGATATATTCATAATGTTTAAATTACATCATAAAAATGAAAACTACAACAACATTGTTTCCATAGACAACACTTAGATCCCATAGACTATCCTTTCAGGTCAGTCAAAATATACTTCATTGTATCCTGGGAAAATAAAACATAGAAAGTGGTGAGCTGAGATGCTCAGTAAGGATAAAAATATAGAAAAAGGTTCCATATATAAGCACATACATTTAAGTAAGTGTATAAAACTAAAAAAATCCTTTTCAACATAATATTCATCATAATATGGAAAATATAAATCAAAATAATATCATTTACTTACACACATAGATATTCAACTAGTAGAATAATCACATGAAATATCAATAGCCACTTTAATAATGATGGAATGCATAATGCAAGACTTTCATAACCACATAGTCAAGGACTTATGCCAAGACAACAAATAATATATTGTCAAGGCCTTGTGACAAGACACTAGTTTGTCTCATGAGACCTACCGATGCATCGAGGAGCTATAGCAGGCTCCAACCATCACATACTAAGTCCAATTCATTCCTCATATGAAAAGGTTCAAACATAACATAAACATTCATATTAAAACTTGCATATGAAATTTCAATACATTATCAATAAACCATGAATGTTTAGTAATAACACATCCACATTCAAACAGATCACAAAACATTCCATACAATAAGGAAGTTTTGTATAAATTAACTTCAATCAAACATAAAATCCATCAAAGGATGTTGACATAGTTGAAATTAAATCCTTTTTAGAGGAATATCTCTTTCTATTTTGAAATCATTTAAAATACGCATAATTATAAGAGAAAACATTTTTATTTGAAAATATTCTTGTAATATTTTATGTGAATCATCGACGATGTTATAATGGCGGAAAATATACACACACGTCGTATAAGTTAAAAAATTTATTATCTTAACTGTGTTGAAAAGTTCCATAATTGCCCTATTTGGAAGACAATGGAAATATTCCTTAATAAACATCCTATGAAATTCAAACAAGGGTATAAATGACTTTAACCCATATTATATAAAATAGTAAGAATGTTTTTAAATACATTTTTAAAAACATGGATGCAGATGATAATGAGGTCCCAGCAGATAATTCCGTATAAACAACCTTGGATAAGGAAGAGATTGTAGAATTAAAAATTACCTTGGACTTTTCCTTGGTCGAGGGTAGGATAACCTCCGGTATAATGGTTAAATAATTGTTATTAAATTATAAAATAATCATATACATTAATATGATATCATATATGATATTTTAATATTGCTTTGTTAATAATATCTTAGTATTATCGTCGTTTCGAGGGTTAACGGATTCATTTTCCATTAAATTCTTTGTTATGTGAGTTATATTTCTTATGGATGGGATGTATCATATTCATATTCAGAATTATATCAAGTCTTTATATATTATTTTTATTTATCTAATGAAAATTAGTCTTGAAGGGATACGATGGGGAATGAATCTCATCGCGTTTGAGGAGACGGTAATCTGTCTGTATGCACGAGCGACAATATCATTTTTTATGATATTCAAATAATATATAATTGGATGGTATATCATATATAAAGAATCATTATAATGTTACATTTATTATTTACATCAATTAAACATCATTATTATACCCATAAAAATAATAATGTATTGAATAACAATTACACCACGAAGTAGAGACGGTAAGCCATACGTACGCACCTATGGTGACATGTCATTCAATGGATGGATAGAATAATGAATATTTTTGTACCATATTTATAATAAAATCATAGTATAAATGAGATACTGGAGTTATTATTTTATAATGGAAACAAAAAGAAGGAGGAATTGGAAGAAGAAAGGAACTTGAAAGATGAGATTAAATATTTACCTCTTCGTCGGGTTCATCCTTTTGATTTTATCAAAAGGGCTCCTTAGGTTATATTAATGAATAAATGCAGGCCTCTAGTAGGAAGGTTCGATAGTTGAGAGGGTATTTGGGTAGAGTTTGGCTGATCCAAATTGCATTGAATGTGTGAATTAGAGAGAAGGATGTTCCCTTTTATAAGAGGGGTGAGGGTCACCTTTGGAAAAGCTAGAAATATTATATTATAATAAAATCATTTTCTATTTATAATGTCTAAAATACAGATTATTTAAAGTATAAGGTGGGGATGGGCCGATAACCACTCAACCAATAGGTTTTAGATAGGTTTGGGTCACTATATTAACTTTATCTTTTAGATTTAACTCTTTGTTAAATAGTTTTACATTTACCTTGTCACTTTGTATTTTTATATTATATGGTTAATAAACATACTATATACATCCAAAAGAACCCTTAGTGATCCATTAATGATACAACTATCATTATGTATGTCTTTTGGAAGAACCTTATATTTTTAAAAATAGAATGTCAATTAATAATATAATATTTTTTTAAAAAACTCTTTTATGTCAGTTTTTACACTATTTGGTATTTTGTTTATGCTAAATTCATAACAGCCTTATTACATCAAAAAAAATTCATCTAACCATCCCTAAAATGTCATATTGACCATTAATATTATTTTAATTCATAAAAAGTCTCAAATTACATTTATTTGGAAATTTATAATATCAATTACTTTAATATTTCATTAATTATGTAATTACTGCATCATCATTGTGTCATATATAAATTTAATTATATAAGGTCTAAAAAATATAAATAAAATACACTTATGTAGGAACTATTTTTATATTTCTAATTAATATTTATAGTCTAATTTATATTATGTGTATCCCTATATTAATAATGGATTCGTTATTAAACTTTGAATTTAACACTTTTAACACTTCTTTAAATTAAATAATAATAAATGTCTTAATTCAATCCAAGTGGACCAAAGAGGTTCATATTTTATTCCTAAGTGTTTTTATGGTCGAATTATACTTATTTAATAGAATTAGTACATGTTCTAGGGTGATAATAATATCATTTTTACACTTAATTACCCCATTTACTTTTAACTGTGGTAAATAAAAGTAAAATGTTACTATTCGACAAAAATTATTTTCATCTTACTGAACCACATATTACTTAATAATATCAACAATGTCTCTTGGATTTTTTAAATTCAACTCAAAAAAGTGGTAAAATTATGTTTTATGTAAATTTGTAAATGTTCCTAGAAGGTGGGTAAAAGACGGTAAAAATTTCAATAAAATTATTATATATCTGAAATTATTATAACATTACTCTAATTAATTTCATTGAACTTATATAGGTATTATGTATCTATTTTTTCCAAAAATAAATTTAAATAAAATAAATAACTATTTTAATAGAAATTCGGTTTTAAACTATAACTCAGTGTTTTTCACTATTCATGAAAAATTGAATGTTTTCAGAAAAATAACAAAAATTCACCATAAGCTAATTTTGAGATTCGAAATCCAAAAATGAATTCCATTTTGAATGATAAAATTTATAAAATCTCAAAAAGTTTGTATTACTATTCATAAAGGCTAGTTTTATTTGTTGTGGTGTGTTAGAACTCGATGTTGCGTATAACACACGTTGTTGTATTATTCAAAGAGAAGTGTACCATGGAAAATTGAGGTGTTACATTCTCCTCTCCTTCAAATAATTTTATCCTCGAAATTTCTAGAGTATTATTGCGTAAAAATTCTTGGGAGGTTCTTCATCATAAGTTCCCTGGGTTCCCACATTGCCTCTTCCGTCTTATGATTTCTCCATAGAAATTTTACCAGATGAGTCGTCCTGTTCTCTAAACTTATTCTCTTGTATCAAGAACCTTGAAAGGATATTTGCAATAAGACAGATAGGGTTTAAGTTTACATTCCTCATAGGCGAGTACATGAGTTGGGTCAGGCATGTATTTTCTCAATAGTGATACGTGGAATACATCGTGATCTTTGGAGATACTTGGTGGCATTTCTAAATGGTAAGCTATAACCCCAATTCGCTCTTAAATTTTGAAAGGTCCGATGTACATGGAAATCAATTTTCCCTTCTTACTGAAACGCATAGCACCCTTCCATGGTGATACCTTCAAGAAAACATGATCTCATACCTGAAATTCCAAATCCTTTTTCGATTATCGGCATAGATTTTCTGCCTACTTTAAGCTTCTTTGATATGTTTTTGGATTAACTTCACCTTTTTCATCGTTTTCTATACCAGTTCTGTGCCTACAATTCTTAATTCACCAACGTCATCCCAACAGGTTGGTGTGCGACATCTCTTTCTATATAATTCTTCATATGGTGCCATTTAAATACATGAATGGAAGCTATTGTTATAGGAAAATTATACTATAGGTAAATATTGATCCCACATACCTTTAATGTAAAGTGATCATAATCACAACATGTCTTCTAAGGTTTGAATAGTCCGTTCTGATTGTCCTTCAGTTTGGGAGTGTTAGGTAGTGCTCAAACGAATTTCAGTATCGAGGGCTTTCTGAAGTCTTCTATAATCTTGATGTAAAACAGGGTTCAAGATAAGAAACAATTGATTGTAGTACTCTATGATGTCTTAAAACTTATTTAATATATATTCTTGTTAATCGTTCAAGTGGTAAATCTTCTCTTATAACAAGAAAACGCACTGACTTGGTAAGATAATCAACAATGACCCATATTACATCATTCCTTCTAGGATTCATTGGTATTCCCATAACAAATTCCATCATAATATTATCCAATTTCCACTCAAGTATGGGAAGAGGTTGCAAGACTCCTCCAGGCTATTGCCTTCCAGCTTTCACTTCTGGACAAAGCATACATCTTGACACAAAATCAGCAATTTCTGCCTTCATGTTGTCACATAAAAATGTTCGTTAAAATATCTATACATTTTGGTGCTTCTAGGGTTTATAGAGAAATTGAAGCTATGATAATAATCCAAAAATTTCATTTTTAGATCAGGTATATCGGGAACACAATGTCTCTTCCCAAATTTCAAATATCTATCTTCAAACACAAAGTCCTTCAATCTCCCATCATTCATAGCTTTAATCTTCCTTTGAAACAATTCATCGTCAGTATGAGACTTATTTATCCATTCTAGTAAAGATGATTTGGAAACCATTGGTAAAAGTATTGAATTTCCACATTCCATAGTAATCTTCATTTCCAAAATTACTAGATCCCAAAAAATAGGATATCTTTTAACTCTCATCTTGTTATAACATCCATGATAACTTCTACTCAAAGCATATTCCACCTTATTTTCCTTCCCTGGGTGGTAGTGTATAGTTAAATCATAATCCTTGAGTAGTTAAAGCCATCTCCTTTGCCTCATGTTGAGTTAATTCTGAGAGAAAATATACATCAAACTCTTCTGATCAGTATAAATATCACATTTTTTACCATAGAGATAGTTTCTCCAAATCGTAAATGCAAAGATTACAGCTGCTAACTAAAGATCATGAGTAGGATAGTTTTGCTCATGAATTTTCAGTTGTTCGTGATGCATAGGTAATAACTCTATCATTATGCATTAGTACACAACCAAGTCCTTTTTTTAATGCATTAATATAAATAACAAGCCCATCATTCCCCAATAGTAGAGTCAGGATAGGATCACTGACTAATATTCTCATCAGTTATTCAAAAAATTCTTCACACTCTTTTTTCCAAACAAATTTAACCCCTTTACGTGTGATCTTGGTTAATGGGTTAGCCAATTGGAAAAAATTATGAATTAAACGCTGATAATAACCTGCTAAACCAATAAAAATTCATACCTTAGTTATACTCATCTATGTTGGCCATTCTTGGATTGCCTTGGTATTTGAACGATAAACTGATATTCCATCCTTGGAGGCAATATGTCCATGAAAAGAAATCTCCTAAAACTAGAAGTCACACATGCTAAACATCCCATATAATTCATGTCTTCTAAGAGTCTTCAAGATAATTTGCAAGTGATTTTCATGATCTACGTAGATTTTGGAGTATACCAAGATATCATCAATAAACACCACTACAAAATCATCAAGATATTCCCTGAAAACTATATTCATTTGATCCATGAAGACATAGGGTGACTTAGTCCATCCAAAAGGCATTACTCTAAACTCATAATGCCCGTAGCTGGTTCGAAATTCAGTTTTTGGAATGTCTTCCTTCTTCCCTCACAACTGATGATATCCAGATCGATGTTCAATTTTTGAAAAGTATTGAGCTCTATGAAGTTGGTCGAATAAATCATCAAAGCAAGGTAAGGGATACTTGTTCTTTATTGTTATAGCATTGATCTCTCTATAGTCAATGCACAACCTCATAGATCCATATTTATTCTTAACAAAAAGGACATGGGTTTCCCATGGAAAAACAATAGGGATAATAAATCCCTTATTACTCAATTCCTCTAGTTGTTTCTTTAGTACCACTAATTCCACAGTGTCCATTCTATAAGGGGTCTTTGATATAGGCCTTGATCCAGGAACTAAATCAATAGAAAACTGAATTTTTCATTCTTAAGGATGTCCAGGTAAATATTTTGGAAACACATCAACATATTCTTTTACAATATGTAAATCCTCTATTTGAAAATTCTTTTCGTCAACCACAATTATTTTATTTTCTTCCTCCCCAAAGATTGAATTTATTTGAGCTACTATGGGTGGATATAGATAAAAATTAGGTGGTGACGATTCTGCTCTAAAGATAAGGTGTTCTTTATCATCATCATCAAAAATAGTATCCTCCTTATTATTAAAAAAAAAATTATTCATCATGGCCTGAATACCAATCCTTACTGAGTGTTATATAATATTCAATCATGGGTATGACGATGAGATCAGCCGATAAAGATCATTTATTTGCCATAATGGGGATTGATTCAAAAAACTTTGTTGTAATGATACTTCCCTTAGGAGTTTTTACTCACAACTCCTTTTTTAAATCAAATTAAAAATATCTAATTTTATTAGAAAACTGGGAAGATATGAAACAATGCGATGATCCACAATCAAATAAAGAATCTTCTAAACATGATGAAACCATTAAATTACCAACCACTACATATTTCGGACCATCAACCTCAGCAGTAGTGATGGAATAATCTTGGCCTTGATCCCTTAGACTTTTCTGAGGTAAGTTCATCCAGCTCTTAGGACATTCATTTGCATAATTCACCCTTTATTTACAATTGTAGCATTCAACAATGACAACCTCTTTCTTCCCCTTCCAATCATGAGCTTGGTGGCCTTTTTCACCACAGTTGTAACAGACTACCATTCCCTTCAGGCAAGCACTGGGGTATTTCTTCCGACATATAATATAAGATGGATATTCAACTTTTCCCTTCTTCTCCTTATTTCTATTTCCAGAGTGTTTAGTAGATCTCTTCTTCTCTTGCTTAGCTTTAAAGTCATAAGACATAGATAATTCTTTTTCTGCCTTGATAGCACATGAGAAAATATATTCAAATGACGAGAAGGATTGTGAGACTAATGATCAATGAATAAATGGTTTTAACCCATAAAATAAATGATCAATATTACTTCTCATGTTACGTATATAATCTGTAACAAAAATCACTATCCTTGTAATGTTAGCATCATACATTGCGACATTCTCATTCATCATTTTCCTCAAACTAAAGAGTTGTCGATCCATATCTGCTTGATGGTCACGAGGAAAGTGTATTTCTAAGAAAATATTTTTATACCACCCCCATTCCATATTTCATACTTCATCATCTTCCTTTGTGTTTTGAATCAATGACCACTATTGATCAGCATCTCCAGGGAGGCGGTAAACTGCCATGACAACTTTTTCCCATTCACGACTCCTCAAGGCGTGGAATATTTTCTCTAAGGAATTTATCCATTGCTCAGATACTAATGTATTTGTACCCCCATTGAATTTTGGTGGTTTTTTCCTCATGAAGTGATCTAATATTGATCCTCCATGTTATGGATCAGGGTGCTCTATACGGGTATGGTTATTATTCATAATCCAAGTGAGTTGTCCCAGTATGGGGATAAGCTGATCAGCACTAGTTGTATCGCCATCTCCACTATAATTATCTTGAGCATGATGAAAATCCCAACATAGAGTGTGTGAATTGATACAGTTTCCATTCTTCCCACAAGGCACCATTTCTAAACAATGGCATAAACTAGATTAGTTTAAGAATCAAAATACATATTTCCAAACTTGTAAAACACTTTACATAAATTGAACTGTTTGTGGATATAATGTATTATCAAAAAAATTCCATGAGGAAGTAAATACTCATAAACCCATCATAATGGTTTGTGATGAAAATGAGAATTATCCTATGCATATCCCCCTGGAGTGTCGTAACCAAGAGTGTTGCAAGGCCCATTGTCGTGCACTAGTTTCCATTCGAGTCTATCTCAAAGCGGTGTTTTTGGGTTTTACCCCTAGGTAAATTTGTGCTAGAGTCGGCTCTACCTGCTCTTATCCAGATAGGGATGTATTGCTTAAAAAAACTCACAAAATCTCTAGAATACAAAAATTCTCAGATGTTCTTCTATATTAATCCTCAAAGTCTATCTTAGGTTAATATGCTCTTATCAGAGTTTATCTAAATATAGATTCCAAGGTTTGTAATAAACTTCCCCTGATACAAATTGAAATGCCTCGACACTAGTTACCTAGAGTTAGTTCATTATTACGTATCATTGGCATGATCACAAAATATCAAGTCTCGAAAAACGGATTACTGTATTATCCTTGGAAGTACTAGATACATTCATACGGATTACATTACATTATAAAATGAAAAAATACAAAAACATTGTTTCAATATACAACAATGAGTTCCCATAGACTATCCCTGCAGGTCAGTCATAATATACTTCTTCACACCCCAGGAAACTAAAACATTGAATGGGGTGAGCTCAGATGCTCAGTAAAGATAACAATAGCGCAGAAGCTTTCATAAATAAGCATAAACATTTAATGAAATGTATAAAACTAAAAAAAGATTTTCCAACCGAAACTTCATCATAATATGGAAAATATAAATCAAAATAATATCATTTACTTACTCACATGGATATTCTACTAGTCGAATAATCACATGAAATATCAATAGCCACATTCATAATGACGGAATGCATAATGCCAGACTTTCATAACCGCATAGTAAAGGACTTTTGCCAAGATTACAAATAATATTTTTTCAAGGCCTTGTGCCAAGTCACTATTTTATCTCATGCGGCCTACCTATGCATCGAGGAGCTATAGCAGGCTCCACCCATCACTTTCTATGTCAAATGTATTCTTCATAATAAAAGGTTTAAACATAACATAAACATTCATATTAAAACAGTCATAACAAATGTCAACACAGTATCCATAAACCATGAATGGTATGAAATAACACATCCATAGACAAAAATATCACAAAACCTTAAATACAATATGGATGTTTTGTATCATTATTAATAAACTTCAAACAAACTTAAAATCCATCAAAGGATGTTGACAAAGATGAAATCAAAACCTTTTTAGAGAAATATCTCTTTCAATTTTGAAATCATTTAAAAGTCATGTAATTATAATAGAAAACAATTATATTTTAAAATATTCTTATAAGCTTGTAAGGGAAGTTTCGACGATGTTGTAATGGTGGAAAATAGCCACACCCGTCGTATAAGATAAAAAACATTCTTATATTAAATTTGTCGACAAGGTCAAAAAGTAACTTGTTTGGAAAATGATTGAAAGATTCCTTTATAAACAAATTATAAAAGTCAAAAAATGGTATAGATAACTTTAACCCATAGTCTGTAAAATAGTAAGAATGTTTTTAAATACATTTTTACTAAACATGGTTGTGGATTATAAAGAGGTCCCATTACATAATTACAAATAAACAACCTCATATAATGAAGAGATTGTAGAATTAACCCTTAACTTGTTCTTTTCCTTGGTTGAGGGTATGTTAAAATCATTTATAATGGTGAAATAATTGTTATTAAATTACAGAAGTATCATATACATTAATATGATATCATATATGATCATTTAACATTGTATTGTTAATAATATCTTAGTATTATCATCATTTCGGGTGTTACCGGATTCGTTTTCCTTTATATTATTTGTTATGTGAGTCATATTTGTTAGGTATGGGTGTATCTTATTCAAATCCATAATTATATCAAGTCTTTAAATATTATTTTCAATCATCTAATGAAAATTATTCTTGAATGGATATGATAGCGAATGAATCTCCTCTCGTTTGTGGAGACGGTAATCCGTATGAATGCATGAGCGACGATATCATTCTTTTTTCATTAAAATAATATTGAATTGGATGGTATATCATATATACAGAATCATTATCATGTTATATTTATTATTTAAATCAATTACACATCATTATTATACGAAGCCAAATAATAATGTATTGAATAATATTTACACCACGACGTAGAGATGGTAAGTCATACCTACGTACATATGGTGACATGTCATTCAAAGGATAGAGAGAATCATTAATATGGTTGTTCCATGTTTATAATAATATCACAGTATATAGAAGATACTGGAGTTATTATTTTAGAATGGAAACAAGAAAGAAAGAAGAAGTGGTTGTATTCAGGCCACTTGGACTTGGGCCTTAGGGCTATGTAATGGGTCTCCCTCTACCCAGTCTAAAGAGGTATTTTATTTAAATAATAAACTAAGGCTTCGGCCCCAACCTTTAAAAAAAGAGGAAGTGGATGAAGAAAGGAACATGAAAGAGGTGATGAAATATTTCCCTCTTCTTCGGGTTATTCGATTTGATTTGATCCAAAGGGATCCTTAAGATGGATTTCTGACAAAAGGAAGGCCTCTAGGAAGAAGGGAGGACAGTAGAAAGGGTATTTGGTCAGTGTTTGGACGAGCCAAATGGCTTTGAAGGTGTGAATTAGAGAGAAGGGGGAGTGCCTTTTTATAAGAGGGGTGAGGGGCACCTTAGGAAATGCTAGAAATATTATTTTAAAATAAAATAATTTTTGGTTTTTAATGGCTCAAAAATGGATTATTTAAAGGCTAATGTTGGGATGGGTCTAAAAGAACTCAACCAATATGTTCTAGATAGGTTTGGGTTACGATATTATTATTAGATATTAGATTTAACTCTTAGTTAAATAGTTTGACATTTACCATGTCTCTTTGTATTTTTATATTATATGGTTAATAAACATACTATATACTTCCAAGATAACCCCTAGTGGTTCATTAATCATACAATTATCATTATATAAGTCTTTTGGCTGATCCATATATTTTTAGTAATAAAAAATCATTTTATAAAATAATTATAGTTTTAAAAACTCTTTTATGTCAATTTTGACACTATTTGGTATTTTGTTTTTGTTAAATTCATAAAAGAATTATTACTTAAAAAAAATTCATCTAACCAACCATAATATGTCATATTAACCCATAAAATTAGTGTAATTCATTAAAAGTTTCAAATTACAATTATATTGATATTTAAAATATCAATTATTTTAATATTTCTTTAATTAGGTAATTAACGCTTCATCATTTTGTCATATATAAATTGAATTATTTAATGTCTGAAAAATATAAATAAAATACAATTATATTGGAAATATATTTATATTTCTAATTAATATTTATAGTCAAATTTATCTTACGTGTTACCTTATATTAAAATTTTTTAGTTATTTAATTTATATTTTAGAACTTTTAACTCTTCATTGAATTAAATTACAATCAATGTCAAAATCTAATCCAAGTGGACCAAGGAGGTTCATTATTTATTCCTAATGTTATTTTTGTCAAATTATACTTATCTAATATAATTAGTACATGTGTTAGGGTAATAATAATATCATTTTCACCCTTAATTTCCCTATTTACTTTTAACTATCGTAAATAAAAGTAAAAACATACTATTCTCCAAAAATTATTTTCATCTTATTGATCCAAATTTTACTTACTGATATCAACCATGTCTCTAGGATTTTTGAAATTCAACTCACGGATGCACTAAAATTATGTTTTATGTAAATTTTCAAATGCTCCTAGGAGGTGGGTAAAAGACAGTAAAAAGTTCAATTAAATTTTTATATATCTAAAATTATTATAAATTGACTCTAATGAATTAAATTGAAAATATATAGGTATTCTGTATCTTTTTTTACCTAAAATAAATTTATATAAAATAAATAATTATTTAAATAAAAATTATGTTTTAAACTATAACTTAGTGTTTTTTTACTATTCATACAAAATTGAATGTTTTCAGAAAAATACAAAAAATTCACCATAAGATAATTTCGATATTCTGTATCCAAAAATGAAGTCCATTTTGAAAGTTAAAATTTATCAAATTTCAAAAAGTGGGTATTACTATTCATGGCGGCTACTTTGAGTGGTTGTAGTGTGTTAGAACTTGAAGTTGCGTATAACACATGCCATTGAATTATTCAAAGAGAAGTGTACCTTGGATTCATGGGGTGTTACAAAATGTTTATTTAGTAAGATAATTTTTTAAAAACAATTAGAAAACATAGACTTTTAAGAAAATAGATTTTTGACCGAAGAGAGATATAATGTCGAATTTTCATTAAATAAATTTCTTAATTATATCAAGTACCAAAGAGTGTCTAAATTGCACTAATACATTAATATATCCTTAATAACTATATAAGATGATAATTAATTATTTTCTTTGAGAAATTTATCATTATATTTCCACAAAACAAATATAAACATAAGAAATACTAATAAACGATGAGATTATAGAAATCGACTATTACAATATTGGTAACATTGAATAATAATTACCAAGAGATAATAAAAATACATTCTGACTAAAATATCTTGTTAAAAATGAGAATTAGGAATCATCATTTCAAATACTTTTAATCACAACTCGTAAAATAATATTATTGCAAAACAAAACATGTGTCTCAAAAAAGGCAAATTGAGGCAAAAGTACATTACCGATTTAGTAACAAATAAACCGAAAACCCCCATGAAAGATATATAATTAAAGAATTTGTATATAATAAAAAATTTAAGTATAATAATCATATAATAAATTAATGGTCATTATATACATCACATAAATGAAATGGATGCTGAATATGACATAAGTCTCACATAAACAAAAGTGGGACTTGAAATCCCCTTACTTATTGAGTATCTTTTGAATCATGATCCCCAAGAAATAATAATATAAATTTAATATTTGAATATAATTAAATTTATTAAATACATGATATCATATTTCAATTTTGAGTGTATACACTACATAAAAGAAAACAGTGGTTAATAGGGCTTGTATCTCACAAACATAAAAAGTGAGTTGAAATACCCAAACCCTAACTTTTGAATTTAATCATAGACAATAAATACTATGGTATAATGAGATAATTTTATTATAAATAATAAAAAATAATTCTTATATATCATACCATATATGATTTTATTATCACATTAAATCACTTGTTTATAAACAATTCCATGTTAAAGTTACATTTCAGGTCATAATCTCATTTTTTTATAAGTTTTCCCTTTTCATTTTGGTATTCTTTCTTTTAAATGAATTAATCATTTCTAGAATGTATAACATGATTTAAATATAATATATATTAAATATATATGTATTTAACATAATATATAAAATATATAAATATAAAATTAGAAACATCATTCATGGAGAAGGTAGGTCGTACATACGCATCAATGATTTTTCAGTTTTCTTCCCGTATAGAAAGTAAATAATATATATGTATATATATATATTAATTGTAGAAGAATTATTCTGTCATATAAATCACATATTTTTATTAAACCCATCCTTAATATATTCCAAGTTATGTGTGAATGTATCTCAATGCTTTGAGGAGGCTGTAGTCCAAACCTCAAAAAACGATGTTATCATATTCTCATAAAATAGAAAGAATGAGGGTTTGTGTTATATATTAATTCAATAAGAATAAAGAAACAAAAAATACCATATATATATTATATGAGAAAAATAATCACATCATTATTAACAACCTTGAAATGTGGTAATGGGAGAATTAACGACATCATTGTGTGAGGTGGTAGCCCTCTGTACACACGAACAAGATTGCATATAAAATTTAATGGAATTGTTGGAATGATTAGGTCATAACAATAACATAACAAAATAATAAAATATTTAGGTTACATGGGTTATTATATAATATTTTTATAATAATAATTTAATTTTTTTATATCAAAATAAAAAAAATGCTTGTTTATGAACGTTAACTCTTCTTCAGATAACTTCTTTTGGTTTCACTAAAATGGATACCATGTATAGATTTTTCTAAAAATTGAGGCTTATAATATGAAATGAGGAAATTATGTATATAATTTTGGTATGGATTGGACGATTCAAATGGATTGAGAGGTTTAAATATGTGACAGGGTGTAAGTGCCCTTTTATAGTGGAGGAGGAGTGACATTATTTTAAATACAAAAAGGTAAATCAAATGAGAGGTCTTACTTATATAATTTTCCACCAACATCGGTTAATTTTTGATAAAATGTACTAATATTTCTAAATACTTCCATAAAAAAAATTGACAAGTGTTTAGGTTTTTTTATCCCTTTAAGATGATGTTTAACCACTACGTATACATGTTTTTACCTTTTTCATTATAATTTATTTTAATTAATATTAATATTATTTTATGTAAAAAGGTTAACCATAAAAGAATTTATATATTATTTTGACTAAGAATATTTAATCCATTTTCAAATTTATAATCACATAAGTGGAGTAATTTAAATAAAAAATAATCCTGCAAATGTGAAAAACAATAGGTTTTTATAGTGAAAATGGTCAAAATTTTGAAATGTTCTTATATCAAATTACAATGTGAAAATGATATAAATGATCTGAATTATTTTAATATATATATTATTTATCTAAATATACTTTTAAACTAATTTTAAATATAATTTTCCTATATAAATAAAATAGAAAAGAATATAATTTTTAATTAATATTCCGTGTTTTTAATATTATAAAAATGAAACTTCATAGAAAAATACAAAAAAATGACCCATAGTAAATTTTTATATTAAGATTTTTTAGAATAATTTAATTTTCTCAAATAAAAATCTTAAATATTAAAAAAAATAGTTTCAAAACATGTCAGCTATTAAAAGGCAGCAAAACATGCTTTTCAAAAAATACTGATTTTATGCTTAAAATTGTATTTGTTCTTATTTTATGTCTAATAAACATAATGGATGAATGTAAAAACATTTGGATTAATTTATAACATATAAATTTCATTAATTTATCTCACTAATAGTGATTAATATAACTTTTTAGGATAAAAACCCTTTGTTGGTATGAAAATCATGTTTCATAAAAAACACACCCTTTATATTAAATTAGTTTTTATTCTAATTTATAATAAATTTATAGTGAGATAATTAATTTTATTTACATTTTTAAACCATATTTTCATAATTTAGTTAATCTTATTTATAAATTCCATTCCGATATCTAGATTATAACAATAAAAATGTTTTCATAATTGTATATTATAGTTCGGTAAAACATGATCCTGCGTGCAAGACAACCAATCAAAGGGACTCAATATTTAATGTACCATATGTTAAACTATGTTATTAATATAATAAATCCAGAAATGGTGTTTCGTACAAAGAAATATTAAAATGTTGAATCAAATAAATCATTCTATCAAAGGGATTTAATTTATTTGACAAAATTAATTCAAGAAAACATAGGTTGATACATTCTACCACCCTTAAAATGAATTTCTCCTTTGAAATTAATATGGTTTATTGTTTTATTAATACATTTAACATATTTTCATAGAATCCAAAACCATAAAAATGGATACAAAAATATCATTTAAAAATGAAAATTTGGAATCAATACACTTACCCAAAGAATATCATAAGTACGTTTCAACACAAGAGAACATATGTGGAAATTGAAAACATTGACCTAGAATAAAAAATAAATAATTATAGATAGTGGCATGGATCATGGAGGAAACGAAATTGGGTGACACATCTAAAGTTATTAATTACAATAAAATATATATTTGTGATGATCTAAGGGACCATCTTATTCATTAGAAATGAGTGTACTGAGATAACATTTTTATTTTGAGATCATTTTTTTGATGTCAGTGAATTTCTGCAATTATATGTACTTACTTTATTTCATTCCATCTCATGTACATAATCTCACCATTTGGTTATTGCATGAATAATTTTAAATTCATATCTTACTTTAAAAATTAAGGTGAATTATTTATTCATGAGGCACTGATGGATCATAATATCCATAAGTATAATGATAAGTATTTCCATCTGTCTTCTTTTATAATCACAGAAAAATGGATAGCACAGATTATCCAATATGAATAAATCATCATATGATATGATAATACATAAATATCAGATTCCTCATCCGAAATTTAAAATAATCTATTCCAAAAAATGGTCAACCTTGTAACCCTTCCGAAAGATGAAAATCCAACACATTAAAAACAAGTTTACTAAATTTCACAAAATATACATAACATTGAACCCCCATATATCCTAAAGAATATCATGGTCTTCATAATCCCAACATGTGAATAAATTTATCATCTCTTCGATTGTAAAAAATAACCTGAATTTCCATAAATCCTAATTCAAAACATGCATGATTTATTATTCCAATGATCATTGGGTATATTCCTTAAATATAAAAAATATATAATCTAGATCCACAAAAGAACAAATTTTTTTTCAAAAAAACTATTATCAATTTTTTGGTCACCAATACTATCTGATTTACTTTATCCATATCAATCTTCTCTTTATCCATACTAAACAACAATTTACTTACATTCCGAACATATTAAGGTGTTTCTTCCCATAATCATTTATTTTTCATAAAATATCACCATTCAATTAAATCTTTTTTAAAGGTCATCAATAACATTCATCATATTCATTTAAATCTATAATAAAAAAACATATAATAATAAATCCATTTGTATATCATAATTAATATAACATAATCTTTGAATTCAAATACAATAATACTTCTATAATTCCATATATTCCATAAAATATTAACAATTCTTCGTTTTCGTATTCTTTAGTATAGATTTCCTAAAATATGAAATAAAAATAATGTCTACTCAATTTCGTCACACATATAAATAATACTATTAGAGAAGATCATACATTTCAAATGTCCCTTGTAGTCTCTTCATCATATATTGCAAGAACATTATTCTTACAACCTTTCATATTTCCATCATGAGACATCCCCTAGAAAATTGATATGTATAATTACCATACCTTACACGTTAGAGCATTACATAGTCGATGATACATTAGAGAGGCCATTATTATCATCAATTCCATTAATTTAACATTCCATTACCCCCTTAAAGTGACTTTATTAGTGTCCTTTTATTTAATACATATTTATGATTCCCTAAGAAATTCACTTATTGTTACACCCTTACCTCAGTTACCCAGAGTCAGTGTGTTATTACATAATTTTGGCATGATCACAAAAGATCATGTCTCAAATGACCGATTAGTTTAGTAGCCTTGGAAACAATAGATACATTCATAAAGTTTACATTACATCATAATGTGAAGAAATACAACAACATCTTGTCTGCATAGACCTCACTCATATCCCCTCATACTATCATTGCATGTCATCCATAAAATACTTCTTCAAATCCTGGGAAAAATAAAAAATAGAAATGGGTGATCTCAGATTCCCAGTAAGGATAACAATATAGTGGAATCATTCATAAATAAGCATAAGAATTTAAGGAAATGTATAACTAAAACGAAAGCCTTTTAAACTTTAAATTCAGCATAATATGGAATAAATAAAATGAAATAATGCCATTTACTTATTCAAATGGATATTATACAAATATAATAATCACATGCAATATAAATAACAACATTTATAATGATGGAATGCATAATTCCAGACTATCCTAACTACATAGTCAAGGCCTTGTTCCAGGACTACAAATATGATTTTGTCAAGGCCTTGTGCCAAGACACTAGTTTGTCTCACGAGACCTACCGGTGCATCGAGGAGCTATACTGGGCTTCACTAGTCACCTATTATGTATAACACATTCCTTATATGAATGAGTTTAAACATAACATAAACATTCATATTAAAACTAGCATACGAAATGTCAATACATTCCCTATAAACCATGAATGGTATAAAAATAACACATCCATAGTAAAACATATCAAAATGCCTTCAATACTATATAGATGTTTTGTATAATAATAAATAAACATGAAATATTCTTAAAATCCATTAATGGATGTTTACATAGATGAAATCAAAACAATTTGGGAGAAATATCTCTTTTTGTTAAATAATTTAAAAGCCACATAATTAAAACATTTACGTTGAAAATATTATGGTAATCTTGTAAGGGATGATTTGTTGATTTTATAATGGCGGAAAATTTCCACACCTGCCGTACAATTTAAAAAAAGCCATTCTTAACATATTTCTGTCGAAAAGGTTAAAAAGGACAATGTTTGGAAAACGACGGAAATATTCCTTTATAAACATTTTATAAAAAGTCAAAGAAGAATATAAATGACTTTAACCCAGAGTCTGTAAAATATTAAGAATGATTAGAAATTCATTTTTTAGAAACATGGATGTTGATGATAAAGAGGTCCCAGTATGTAATTACGTATAAACAACCTCAGATAATGAAGAGATTGCACAATTGACCCTTAACTTGTACCTTTACTGGGTATAGATTTGATTTACCTCCTGTATAATGGTGAAATAATTTGTATTAAATTATATAAGAATCATAAACATTAATATGATATCATATATTATCTTTTAACATTGATTTGTTAATAATATCTTAGTATTATCTTAGTTTCGGGTGTTAACTGATTCGTTTTGCTTAATATGATTTATTACGTAATCCATGTTTGTTATGGATAGGTTGTATTTTATTCATATTCATAATGATATCAAGTCCTTATACATTAATTTTAATCATCAAATGATAATTATTCTTGAATGGATACGATGGGGAATGAATCTCATTGCATTTGTGGAGACGGTAGTCCGTATCTACACACGAGCAACAATATCATTATTTTGATATTAAAATCGTATATAATTGGATGGTATATCATATATATATAATTATTATAAGGATATATTTATTATTTACTTCCATTACACCTCATTATCATACCCATCCAAAAAATAATATTTCTAATAACAATTACACCACGATGTGGAGACCATAAGCCGTACGTACGCACGTATGGTGACATGTCATTCAAAGGATGGATAGAATACTGAATATGGTTCTACCATATTTATAATAACATCAAAGTATATAGAATATACTGGAGTTATTATTTGATAATGGAAATAACAAAGAAAGAGGAATTGGAAGAAGAAAGGAACTTGAAAGAGGGTTTTGAAAACGTTACCTCTTCTTCGTGTTATTTTTTTTATTTGATCAAAAGGGCTCCTTAGATTGGATTTATGTTCAAAATAATGCCTCTAGGTTTATTTTGGGGAATCTTAGAGGAAATTTGGGTAGGGTATGGCCGTTCTAAAAGGCTTTGAAGGTATGAATTTGAGATAATGTTGAGTGACCTTTTATAAGAGGGGTGAGGGGCACCATAGGAAAATCTTGAAGTATTATTTTATATTAAATTCATGTTCGATCTCTAATGGATCCAAAGTGACTAATTTCAAGGCTAAGTTAGGAATGTGTCCAAAACCACCCAACCAATCGGTTTTAGATAGATTTGTGTCACTATATTAACCTTATCATTTAGTTTTAACTCTTAGATAATTAGTTTCACGTTTACCATGTCTCTTTGTATTTTTATATTACATGGTTAATAAACATACTATGAACTTCCAAGGCAACCCCAACTGGTTAATTAATTATATACATATCATTATATAATCCTCTTGTCCGAACCATAGATTTTTAGGTATTGAATATCAATTAATAATATAAAATTTGTTTTAAAAACTCTTTTACGTCAATTTTAGCACTATTTGGAATTTTGTTTTTTCTAAACTCATAAAAGCATTATTACTTCAAACATAATTAATTTAATTAACCCTAACCGGTAAAATTAAACTATAGAATTCATTTAATTCATTAAAAGTCTCAAATTATATTTATTTGGGTATTTATAATATCAATTATTTTAATATTTCAATAATAAGGTAATTACTACATCATCACTGTGTCATAGATAAATTAACTTATTTAATGTATAAAAATTATAAATAAAATACCATTATGTAGGAAATATTTTTATATTTCTAATGAATATTTATAGTCGAATATATAACATATATAACACAATGGAATTTTTTTTTCTAAAAGATATATGCTTATGTCATTTTTGTATTTACTTTAACTTAATTAATATAAAGTGTCATTATCAATTACAAGTGGCTCCATGGGGTCCCAAAATCGACCCAAAGATGCCCCTGGGTAGAAATTTACCATCCAATATGGTTAGGACACGTTTTAGGGTTATTTAATATTATTTAAATTTTAATTTTTTCCCTTATTTACTAGATTTACCCTTTAACCGTGGTAAACAAATATTTACCGAAATAATTATTCAAAATGTCCAAAAGTTAAATTTACATATTTACACAATTTGGGCCTCCTGATTCCAAATATGGAATCCATTTTTTTTAATTCAAAACTCATAAGTGGAATAAATTAATTTAAAATTAATTCACATTGTCAAAATAAAAAGCGTGTTTTTATGAAATAATAACTATCAAAAGATTTACACCTGTTTATGACAAATTTAAATGTGAAATTACTTATAATGATATAAATTGTATTAAATGATAAAAATATAATTTAATTATAGTTCCAATCCATTAAAATTCATAATTTATCACTATTAATCATTATTATTAAAAAAGTTGTTTTTAATTAAAATTTAGTAATTTTCACTATTCATCAAAAACTGAATGTTTTCAGAAAAATGCCAAAACATCACCCCAAGATAATTTCGATACTCAGAATACAAAAATGATGCCAATATTGAATGAAAAATTCATAAAATTTAAAAAAGTGGGTATTACTATTCATAACGGCTTCTTTGATTGGTCGCGGTGTGTTAGAATATCGAAGTTGTGTACAATGCAAGCTATTGCATTATTCAAAGCGAAATGTACTGTGGAAGATTGGGTTGTTACATTATTCCATCCTTCAAATAATTTTGTCCCTGAAATTTCTAATATATTACTACATAAAAAGACTCTGGTGGTTCTTCATCATAAGTTTCTCGGGTTCCCACATTGCCTCTTCCATCCTATGGCTTTTCATAGAACTTTTTCAAGACAAGTCATATGGTTTCTCAGCACTTGTTCTCTCATATCAAGAATCCTGACGGGCTGTTCACAATAAGATTTATTGGGTTCCAGTTCTACTTCCTCATAGGTGAGTACATGCGTTGGGTCAGGCATGTATTTTCTCAATAGTTATACGTGGAACACATCGTGAACTTTGTAGATACTTGGCGGCATTGCTAACCAGTATGCTACAACCCCAATTCGTACTAGAATTCCAAAAGGTATGATTATCCTGGGACTCAATTTAACTTTCTTACCGAAACATATAACACCCTTCTATGGAAATACCATCAAGAAAACATGATCTCCTACCTGAAATTCCAAATCCTTCATTTTGTTGTCAACGTAGCTCTTCTGCCTACTTATAGCTACTTTGATGTGGTATTGGATTACCTGCACCTTTTCCATCGTTTCTTACACCAGTTCTAGGCCTATGAGTTTTCTTTCACCAACATCATCCCAATAGGTTGGTGTGACCCATCTCTTTCCGTATAACGCTTCATATGGTGCCATCTGAATACTTGAATGGAAGCTATTGTTATAGGAAAATTCTACCAAAGGTAAATATTGATCCCACATTCCCTGAAAGTCAAGTGAGCATGATCTCAACATGTCTTCTAAGGTTTTAATAGTCTGTAATGATTGTCCATCGGTTTGGGGGTGGTAGGCAGTGGTCAAAAAAAGTTCAGTATCCAAGGCCTTCTGAAGACTCTTCCAGAAACATGACGTAAAACATGGATCCATATCAGAAAAAATTGAAAGGGCTGCTCCATGAAATCTCACAACTTCATTAATGTATATCCTTGCTAGAAGTTCAAGTGGTAGATCTTCACTTATAGTAAGAAAATGTGCTGAATTGGTAAGACGATCAACAATGACCCATACTACATCGTTTTTTCTAGGAGTATCTGGTAGTCCCATGACAAAGTCCATCGTAACATTATCCCATTTACAATTAGGTAAGGGAAGAGCTTTCATGACTCCTCTAGGCCGTTGATTTCCAGCTTTCACTTGTTGACAAACCGTACATCTTGACACAAAATCAGCAATCTCTCACTTCATGTTGTCCCACCAAAAATGTTCCTTCAAATCTCAATACATTTTGGTGATCCCAGGGTGTATAGATAAATTGGAACTATGAGCATCGTCCAAAAATTCTGTTTTTTGATCAGGTATATCGGGAACACAAAGTCTGCTCCCAAATTTCAATATTCTTTTCTCATATACAAAGTCACTCAATGTCCAATCATTCAAAACTTTAATATTCTTTTGAAACTCTTCATCATTGGTCTGCGAACTCTTTATCCTTTCTAGTAAATACGGTTTTGCAACCAATTGAAAATGTATCGATGTTTCACAGTCCTTGGTGATTCCCATATCCATCTTTACTAGATCCATGAATATATGATCCATCTCAACTCTCATCTTGTTCAAAACTCCATGATATTTCTACTCAAAGAATCTATAACCCTATTTTCCCTCCCCAGGTGGTAGTGTATCGTGCAATCATAATCCTTGAGTTGTTCAAGCCATCACCTTTGCCTCATGCTGAGTTCTTTCTGTGAAAAAATACACCTCAAACACTTGGGATCAGTATATATCTCACATTTTTCACCATATAGATAATGTCTCCATATCTTCAAATTAAATATTACACCAGCTAACTCAAGATCATGAGTATGATAGTTTTGCTCATGAATTTTTAGCTGTCATGATCCATAGGCAATAACCCTATCATTCTACATAAGGAGACAACCAAGTCCTTTCTTGGAAGCATCACTATAAATAACAAACACATCATTCCCTGATGGTAGAGTCAAGATAAGAGCATTGACTAATATTATCTTCAGTTCTTCAAAACATTCTTAATAATCTTTTTTACAAATAAATTTAACCCCTTTACATGTGAGCTTTGATAATGGGTTAGCCAATCGGGCAAAATTCTGGACAAAACGCCTATAATAACTTCCTAAATCAATAAAACTGTGTACCTCAGTTATACTCATCGGTGCTGGCCATTCTTGGATTGCCTTGGTCATAAAAGGATCAATGCAAATTCCATCCTTAGAGACAATATGGCTAAGAAATGAAATATCCTGAAACCAGAATTCACACTTGTTATACATCCCATATAATTCATGTCTTCTAAGAGTCTTCAGGATAATGCCCATGTGATTTTCATGATCTTCGTAGATTTTGGAGTATACCAATATATAATCAATAAATACCACTACAAAATCATCAAGATATTCCAGGAAAACTCTGTTCATTTGATCCATGAAGACATATGATTCATTAGTCAATCCAAAAGGCATTACTGTAAACTCGTAATGCATGTACCAGGTTTGAAATGCTGTTTTCTGAATGTCATCCTTCATCCCACACAACTGATGATATCCAGATCGAAGGTCAATTTTTTAAAATTATTGGTCTCGATGAAGTTGGTCGAATAAATCATCAAAGCGAGGTAGGGGATACTTGATCATTATTGTAATATAATTGATATCCCTGTAGTCGATACATAATCTCATAGATCAATCTTTATTCTTAACAAAAAGGACAGGGGCTCCCCATGGAGAAACTCTAGGGAGAATAAATCCCTTATTACTCAATTCCTCTAGTTGTTTCTTTAGTTCCACTAATTCCATAGTGGCCAATCTATAAGGGGTCTTTGATATGGGCCTTGATCCAAGAATTAAATCATTGGAAAACTCAATTTCTCGTTCTGGAGGATTTCCCGGTAAATCTTATGGAAACAAATCAACATATTCTCTCACAATAGGTACATCCTCTATTTGAACATTCCTTTCCTCACACACAGTCATTTCATTATCTTCCTCACCAATAATTGAATTTAGTTCAGCTACTGGGGATTGATCTAGATAAGAATTTGGTGGTGATAATTCTTCTCTAAAGATGAAGTGTTCCCTATCATCATCATCAAAAATCATAACTTCCCCCTTCTTACAATAAATCTTTACATCATGGTCTGAAATCCAATCCATACCGAGGATTATATCAAACAAAATCATAGGTATGATGATGAGATCAGCATATAAAGAACATTTATATGCTCTAATGGGAATGGATTCACAAAAAATTACTGCAATGATACTTCCATTATGAGTTTTAACTGAAAACTCCCTTTTTAAATCAAATTTGAAATATCTAATTTTCTTAGCAAACTGTGAAGACAGGAAACAATGCGATGATCTAGAATCAAAGAAAGAATTGACCAAATATGAGGAAACTATTAAATTACCTACCACCATGTCTTTCGAAGCTTCTACCTCTACAGTAGTGATAGAATAATCTTGGCATTGATCCCTTGGCCTTTTCTGAGGTAAGTTTCCCTAATGAATAGGAAATTCATTTAATAATGACCCATATCCCTGCAATTGTAGCATTGAACATCGGTAGATTCTTTCTTCCTCTTGAAATCACGAGCTTGGTGGCCTTTTTCACCACACTTGTAACAGACTCCCGTTCCATTTAAACAAGTAACAGGGTGTTTTTTCCCACATTTACTGTAGGATGGACATTCATCTTTACCCTTTCATCCCCTTATTTCCATTTCTCGAGTGATTAGGAGGTCTCTTCTTCTCTTTCTTTTCTTTAAAGTCATAGGACATGGTGAATTATTTATCTGTCTTGATAGAACATGAGAAAATATCTTCGTACAACGAGAATGATTGTGAGACCAATGCTTGACGAAGAAACGGTTTTAACCAATAAAAATGATCAATATTACTTATTTGGTTACGTATATAATCTGTTGTATGCCTCGCTAACCTTGTAAAGTTAGCCTCATACTTTGCGACATTTTCATCCTTCTTTTTCATCTTACTTAGAACTTGCCTTTCCATATCCACTCGATGGTCATGAGGAGTGTATTTTTCTAAGAAAATATCTTTAAACTCCATCCATTATATATTTGATACTTCATAATATTCCTTCGTGTTTTTAATCAATTACCACCATTGATCATCATCTCCAGTGAGGTGGTAAACTGCCATGACAACTTCTTAACTTTCTCTACTCCCCATGGCATGTAATATTTTCTCTAAAGAACTTATCCATTTCTTAGCTACAAATGGACTTGTACTCTAATTGATTGTTGGTGATTTTTCCTCATGAAGCTATCTAACATTGATCCTACATGTTGTGGATCTGGGTGCTCTATATGGGTAAGGTTATTATTCATAACCTAAGTGAGTTGTCCCAGTATGGTGATTAACTGATCATCACCTGTTGCATCACCAACTCCACTATAATTATATTGAGCAGGATGGAAATCCCTACATGGTGTATGTGCATTGATATGGTTTCCATTTCTTCCACTAGGAACCATTTCTAAAAAATGGGATACACTAGATTAGTTTATGAATCGCAATTCCTAAATCAAAACTTGTAAAACTGTTAACCTAAATTGAAATGTTTATGGATATAATCCATAATCATAAAAATGTTTTCTTTGAGGAAGTATGTATTCATAAACCCTTGGTAATGGTTTGTAAAAAAATGAGAATTATCCTAAGCATATCCCTCGGGAGTGTTGTAACCAAGAGTGCAGCAAAGACCATTGTCGTGCACCAGTTCCCATTTGAGTCTAGCTCAAAGTGGCGTTTTTGGTTTTTACCCCTAGGTACATCTATTTCAGAGCCGCCTCTACCTGCTTGTATCTAGATAAGGATGCATTTCTCAGGAAACTCACAAAATCTCTAAAATACCGAAATTCTAGGAAGTTATTCTATACTAATCCTCAAATTCTATCTTAGGGTTATGTGATTTTATCAGAGTTTATCTAAATCTAGCTTCCAAGGTTTGCACTAAACTTCCCTTAATACCAACTGTAACACCCCAAACCCAGTTAACTAGAGTCGGTGCATTATTACATAATATTGGCATGATCACAAAAGATCAAGTCTCGAAAGACCGATTAGTTTAGTAGCATTGGAAACACTAGATATATTCATAATGATTACATTACATAATAAAATGAAAAACTAAAACAACATCTTGTCTCCATAGATCACACTAATATCCCTTCATACTATCCCAATAGGTCATTCATAAAATACTTCTTCACATCTTGGAAAAAATAAAACATAGAATGGGGTGAGCTGAGATGCCCATTAAGGATAACAATATTGCAGAAACTTTCATAAATAAGCATATACATTAAAGGCAATGTATAAATAAAAAAAGACATTTAATCTTGAACTTCAGAATAATATGGAATAATTGAACTGAAATAATTCTCTTTACTTATTCACATTGATATTCTACTAATCAAATAATCACATGCAATATCAATAACCAGTTTCATAATGATGGAATGGATAATTCCAGACTATCATAACCACATAGTCGAGGCCTTGTGCCAAGAATACAAAAAATATTTTGTCAAGGCCTTGTTCCAAGACACTATTTTGTATCATGAGACCTCCCTCTTCATTGTGGAGCTATAGCGGGCTTCACCCGTCACTTATTACGTTCAATGCATTCCTCCTATGAACAAGTTTAAACATAACATAAACATTCATTTTAAAAATAGCATACGAAATGTCAATACATTATCCATAAACCATGAATGGTATAAAATTAACACATCCACAATCAAACATATAACAAAACCTTCAATAATATATGGAAATTTTTTATCATAATAAATCAACATCAAATAAGCTTAAAATATTTCAAAGGATGTTGACATAGATGAAATCAAAACTATTTGAGAGAAATATAACTTTTTCTTGAAATCATTTAAAAGCCATATAATTAAAACATTTACATTTAAAATATTTTGATAAGATTATAGGGGAAGCTTCGACAAGTTTATAATGGCTGAAAATAACCTTACATTCCATATAAGTTAAAAAAAGACATTCTTACCGTAAATCTTTTGAAAAGGTTAAAAAGGACCTTGTTTGGAAAATGACAGAAAGATTCATTTATAAAAATATTATAAAAATTCAAAAAAGGTTATAAATGACGTTAAACTATAGTCTTTAAAATAGTATGATTGATTTTAAATACATTTTTAAGAAACATGTATTTGGATGATAAAGAGGTCCCAGTAGATAATTACATATATAAAATATCGGATAATGAAGAGATTGTAGAAATAACCCTTACCTTGTAATTTTCCATGGTCGAGGGATGGTTTACCTATTGTATAATGGTGCAATAATTTTTTTAAAATTATTCAAGAATTATATACATTAATATGATATCATATATGATCTTTTAACATTGCTTTGTTAATTATATCTTAATATTATCGTTGTTTCAGGTGTTAACTGATTAGTTTTCCTTCATATGATTTGTTATGTAAGAAATGTTTTTTATGTATAGGTTGTATCTTCTTCCTATATAGAATGATATAATTTCCTTAAACCTTACTTTTAATCATCAAATGATAATTATTTTTGAATGGATATGATGAGGAATGGATCTCATTGCGTTCGTGGAGATGGTAGTCTGTACGTATGCACGATCGATAATATCATTATTTTGATATTAAAATCATATATAATTGGATGTCTTATCATATATACAGAATAATTATAATTTTATATTTATTATTTACTTCAATTACACAACATTATCATACCCATGCAAATAATAATTTTTTGAATAACAATTACACCACGACGTGGAGAGGGTAAGCCGTACATACGCACGTATAGTGACATGTCATTCAAAGGATGGATAGAATACTGGATATGGTTATACCATATTTATAATAACATCACAATATATATATAATATAATGGATTTATTATTTTAGAATGGAAATAAAAAAGATGGAAGAAGTGGAAGAAGAAAGGAACTTGAAAGAGGGCGGTGAAATCATTACATCCTCTTCAGGTTCTTCCTTTTGATTTTATCAAAAGGGATCCATAGCTTGGATTTATGATCAAAATAAGGCCTCTAAGTTGATTTGAGGAAAGTTTAGAGGATATTTGGGGAGGTCTTGTCCGACCCAAAAATCATTCATGGTATGAATTTGAGAGAAGGGTGGGTTCCCTTTTATAAGAGGGGTGGGGGCACCTTAAGAAAGGATAGAAATATTATTGTATAATAAATTAATATTCGGTTTTTAATGGCTCCAATGTGACTTATTTGGAGGCTAAGGTGGGTATGGGTCTAAATTCACCCATAAAATAAGGTTGAGACAGGTTTGGGTCACAATATTAACCTTATCTTTTACTTTTAACTCTTAGTTAATTAGTTTCACATATACCATGTCACTTTGTATTTTTATATTATATGGTTCAAACACATACTATATACTTCCAAGAGAACCCCAAGTGGTTAATGAATCATACATCTATCATTATATAAGTATTTTGGCCAAAAAATTGATTTTTATAAATTTAATATCAATTAATAATATAATATTTGTTATAAAAACGCTTTTACGCCAATTTTGAAACTATTTGTTATTTTGTTTTTGATAAATTCATAAAGAAAATATTAATTCTATATTAATTCATTTAATCAACCATAACCTGTAATATTGACCTATAAAATTCGTGTAATTCATTAAATGTCTCAAATTATATTCATTTGGGAAATTATAATATCAATTATTTTAATATTTCTCTAATAAGGTAATTACTACATCCTCATTGTGTCATAAATAAATTAAATTATTTAATGTCTAAATTTTTTAAATAAAATACAATTATGTATTAAATATTTTCAGATTTCTAATGAATATTTATAGTCGAAAATATAACATATATTACCCTATGTAAAAATAGTTCTTCTAAAAGATATATGCTTATGTTATTTTGGTATTTATATTAACTTAATTAATATAAAGTGTCATTATCACTTACAAATTGCTCAATGGGTCCCAAAATCGACCCAAAGATGCCAATAGTCAGACATGTATCATAAAATAGTGTTAGGAAACTTTTTAGGGTAATTTAATATTATTATAATATTATTTGTTTGCCCTCATTTATCGGATTTACCCTTTAACCAAGGTAAAATAAATATTTACCGAAATAATTATTCAAAATGTCTAAAAATATAAGTTATGTATTTACACAATTAGGACCTCTTGATTCAAAATATGGAATCCATTTTTCTAAATTCAAAACATAGAAGTGGCATAAATGAATTTAATAGTAATTTTCGTTGTCAAAACAACAAGCGTGTTTTTATGAAATAATAACTATCAAAAGATTGACACTTGTTTATGTCAAATATAAATGTGAAAATACTTATAATGAACAAAAAATTATTAAATGATACAAATATAATCTAATTATACTTCTAAACCATTCAAATTCATAATTTATCACTATTAATTATTTCGATTAAAAATTTTGTTTTTAAATAAAATTTAGTAATTTTCACTATTCATCAAAAACTCAATTTTTTCAGAAAAATACCAAAAATTCACCCTAAGATAATTTCAATTCTCCAAATCCAAAAATGAATTCCATTTTTAAATATAAAATTCATATAATTTTAAAAATTATGTATTACTATTCATAACGGCTACTTTGATTGGTCGCAGTGTGTTAGAATCTCGAAGTTGCGTACAATGCAAGATATTGCATTATTCAAAGGGAAACGTACTGTGGAAGCTTGGGGTGTTACACTTATAGTATATATATTGAGATTTAATTTATGGGAAACCTATATATGAATCCTTTACCAAAATATTAAAAAAATTTCTTATAAATTGAATCGTCGTTAACGATATTATTAGAGACATACCTATACATAACCTTAGAAATATCCTCAAGGATATCACTTAAGTTTTCTCATCTTAGTTTTCAATGGTTGAACAAAAATTTCCATTGATAACAACTATACTAACCTAGGATAAACATACATGGATATTAAATCAATTTAGATGAATATTCATCACCTTACCAAATTAAAAGTCAAAAGATCGTAATTGTTTAGTGTATTTGGAATCCAGAAACACATTACCCAAAATTGGTGAAAGATCATTAAAATCTCTTATAAAGATCATATCCTTTTATTAATACTACATAAAACCATTCTACAAAACATGTATAAAGGAAACATAAGAAAGTGTGTGCAAATATTATTAGTAAGGATAAATATATGGGATTTATAAGAATATCATGATCATAAGCATATGAAAACATGAGAATAACATTTGAATATCATACACTGGATATAAATTATCACATAAATGAGTCATGGAATAAATATTGGTAATTCATAAGAAGTGAATCATAAGGGAATCATGAATTAACTCCTAGAAATCATAACATATGAACAAGACGTGGAATTTATGGAATTGACACAAAGAATGTAAAATAATTCCCTATAAGTCAAGGATCATTCCCAAAACATATCAGGGAACTTCACGGGGAATACACATAATGGTCGGAAAACGCAACCATACATAGTCTAATACCTTTCCTCCTAGTGGACTAGGAAATATCTTCTTCCCATAGTGGATCAAGTTCATTGACATGTTCTCATCACTAAATTATAAGATGTAAATCTTTACCCAATGCATTGGAGTGCTATTTAAGAAAACATGTCTTATAATCAGCAACATGCGTACCCAATGCTATCTGGTCTACCAACCATATAAGATGTGATGGGATAACATGGAGTTATTTGTTAAACACCATTGTATAAGTTGTAATAGGATTTCTAATGGTATCATAGACACACCATCTTATATGATATAACAGTCATACCCATTGTTATTTGGGACACCTGATCATATAATATGTTATGGGATTATATGGTGGTATTTGGGCCAACTCATTATATAATTTGTAGTGGATATACCCAATACTATCTGGGACACCCCATAGTATTAGCTATTATAGGCTTAGCTGGAGCTCTCTGGCTGACCCCATTGTATAAGCTACAATGGGATTTCTAGCATCATCTGGGCCACCCCGTCATATAAGATGAAATGAGCCTACCCAACACTATCTAGGCCAGAACATTGTATATGCAGTCCCCGGATTACCCAATGCAATAAGGGATTCCCCATCATATATGTTGTAACATGTTTACCCAAGACTATCTGGGCCACCATACCATATAATATATTTACATGAAACATTAAATTAATATAGTATAAAGTGTGTTTATATCATCTTTAACATCCCAGACCCAGATGCCACCCTATGGTACCCCGAGCCCGGTTGGCCACATGGCCTCAAGAGCATCTCCCCAAATGCCAGAGGCTACTTACTAGTACTGACTTCCTAGGTGAGTTAGTGGGGAGATGATTCCCTCATTACTGAAGTATCATAGCAGACATCAAACATTAAATAAATAACACATGTGAAAAAATAAGTATTCAACTAAAGTTAAGGCAATACATGAATATATATCAATAAAAAGAAGTGTCTCATATACAAAATGATGAATATGGTACAAGTATCTAAAAAGAATCCAAACAGGTACAAGATAATACAATAAAGTAAAAGAATCCAAAAAAAGAATACCAGACCAAAAAGGTATCCCAGCATCGCAAGCCATAGCTTTTCCTTATGCACCCCAGCTCTAAATCGACAATCAATAACATAATCTAGGGAACTTTCCCCTATCAACACCTTCAACCATATAATATGTCCGGATCCCCACTAAGGCCGAAATAGGGTGTGAGATAAACATCCTCATAGGCAACCACCCATGTCTCAATTTTTATAACATCAATTTTACAATATTAATAGCAAGTGTAATCAATGGGTAACTATGTGTGTATGTCAGTGTCATAAGACAACTATTGTATGTAAAACCAGACATCCCACAAGGATACCTACAAAAGATAGAGCCATATACTAACAATGAAGCTATAATAAAGTAAATAATCAAGTCACATGACCACACCATACATCGATCTATATCATATAACCACAACCACATGGTATAAAGAATTCTAGAATCCCACGACCATGCATTATACTGAAACAAATATCCCACAGCCTCGCCTTATAGTGAAATATAGATCGTAAGGTCTGGATCCATGTTATCATCTGACCAAGGAATCCAAGTTATAATTATTAACCACATAGGGTTAGATCATTGCAGATTTTCCAAGGCATCCCATCAAATCCCATGAGAATCCCTGGTGGAAACTCTCTTAGGAACTGGTTAGGGTCATAGAATCATGGAAATATAAATACTTACATGATCCAAAGAAATATGGATCCAAGGGGTAGCAAGGAAAAAGGCATCCCACAGAATCTAGACCCAAAGGGAAGAGTCAACCTAAGGAATCCACTATTTTATTCAAGATACAAGGAGACCGATCAATGGAATTTATCAAACCATTCATTCATGCATTGAATCATTAAAATTAAACATTCATTCCATTAAATTTTACCCACTCATGTCAACCTTCATAATCTATGTGTATACCCACTCATGGAAACCATTTATCAAGACAAACATATGGGCCTACCATCCCATATAATCTATTTAAAAATCCACTAGTCAAATCATATATGCGTACCCACCCTTATTATCTATTTAGCATGCCAAACAATCAAAATAGACATGGAATAAAATGATATTCATTAAGAAATGAGGTATTACATCTTTTAAATATGAAATTCAATATATCAAGGCATTAAAAACATTCCCATAACTGGGAAAACACAATAACACACCCTATGTGTGGTTTAAATAGGCACAAATATGTTATTTTCGTAAGGAAAACCCCTTGGGTGACCGTGAAACGAACAATAGGTGCTGACACACCTAAACAAACACTATGTTCAACCTCAATACGTCCAACCACATATATAAAAGCTACTCACTCAAAAAATAGACCTCACTAGAATGAAAAATGGATGGTGTAATGGATGAATGCCCAAGAAACAACAAATTAAATTTTAATGAAAGTATAGACCACAGACCTCGCCTCAGTAGTATACAACTCATCGAGTATCGAGTTCTGATTCTTCCTGGTTTGGAAGAAAGTTGAAGAATAGATAAATAATGGGATATTAGGTCATATGAGCCAAGAACCAAATAGCATAGTCATCGTTTTGAACATTCAAGAGCCACTAAAAATGAATTGATTACATGGTAATTGCAATCCGATAAGACAATCGGTGATCGAAACGAAGGTCGAACAGAGTCTCTAGCTCAAAGCATATGTTAGGTGCCAAAGGAGAGGGTTCCATAGATCATTTTTGCATAGAAGGGGAAAAACCAATTGGGTTTCAAAGAAAAATTGGTTTTAGTTGAAAAAATAAAAAAACTAACACTGCTAGATCAAATGGTATACCTGCACGGTTTCTCAAACTCTGTATAAAGCTTGTGCAACTCACTACCTAGAAGGGGAACATCACATGATTACCCTAAATGGTTTGACAAACCATATGGTAACTATCTGGAAATTATCTAATATAAACCTGTAGTTTCTCAAACCTCTCACACGGTTAGACTAACCATGCGCAGGTTAAGAGCGAACCATGTGCCAGGTCATTTTCAGCCCAAAACTGGCTTCCAGGCTCCGAACAAGCCCCAAATACCTCCAAAAAACTAGTGATCAAGTTAATTATTAACATAAATCCATAAAAATACAATTAATCCAAAAATAAAAATAACAATACCTCGTACTATAACCCTTTTTCTTGCAATTTTTCCACCTTATAGTAATTCTTCCCCAAATTACTCTTTGAAGGATGGTCATGATGCGTCTGAGAATAACTCCAACCACTTAGCATATACGTCTTCCTCCCCCTCCCATGTCTCATCCTATAAAGGAACATGATTCCATAGCATCCATAGTAGAGGTACTAGCCAACCTTGAGAAACCTCCCTTCTCAAGTTAACACCACAAATTAGATGCACATTGAAGGATTCATAAAACTAAAACTCAACCACCATGGGCTAAAAGATGTTAGATTGTTCTATGTTAACATGGCATAGCTGAGAAACATGGAAGACATCATGCATGGATCTATACCACCAAGGTAACTAAAACCAATAGGAAACCAACCATACTCTCTCCAAAACCTAAAATAGCCCAATATATCTCGGTGAATGTTTACCTTGTCTCTGGATCTTCCTATGTCGCAGCCTTGGTGAAACACGTAAGAAATCCTGACCCCCATCCTCAAAATCTGGAGTTCATATGTAGCATTATTTATGATGATTCTGTGTAGTATCCATCTGCTTCTGAATCATACAGACCTTCTCAGAGGTATCATTCATGAGACACTGTCCTAGTAAAGCTACCTCTCATTCCTCTAGCCAGCACAGGGGGGAACAACATGGAATATTGTTTAAATCCTTGTAAGGAAACATTTGTTTACTTACCTGATAACTATTATTGTAGGAGAACTCAACTAGGGGATTTTTACCCTCTCATGAGCCCCAAATATATAAGAGTTGTTGTTGTAGAATGTCCTCTTGAACCTGTATTTTATGGTCTTACTGGCCATCAGTCTGAGGGTTTCATGATGTGTTTAGTAGCAGATGTGTACCAAACTCCCTCTAAATATTCTTCTAGAAATTAGATTTAAAGTTGGAATCACATTCAGAAATGATAGTGAATGGGACCTCAAGAAGTCATACCACATCTCATATGTATAAACTTACAATAACATCAATACTAAAGGTATATGTGATCGGAAAGAAATTATTTTCCTTCATATGCCTGTCAAATACAAACCAGACATTATCGTTACCTCGAGTTGACCTTGGTAAACTACTCATGAAATCCTTCACGGAATTGTCCCATTTCCACTTTGGTATATGTAACTGCTGTAAAATCTCGTCTGTTCATTGGTGTTCCGACTTCACCTACTGACAGGTGGAACACCTCATAACAAAACCCACTACCTATCTCATTAATCCAGGTCACTAATAATGTCGTCTCAAGTCACGGTAAAATTTTTTGACCCCAAGAATTACATCCAATATGAATCATGAAAATGTTGTATCAAATCCTTATGTATATCCATCAGAACCCAGACACATCCATGGATATATAGGATTTCATCATCACTTACCATCCAACTAAGAAGATTGTCCTTTCCTACCACACCTTCCCAAAGAACTAGGCCTTCTGAATTTGATAAATTCTTCATCATATCCTTGTCCAAAAGGGTATAGGTCACTACTAAGGATGAATGAAATCTCTTCCCCTATATTTCATGCACCTCCAGATGCATCTAAAAAAACAATCTGATAATCTTCCACTCGCTACTAGCCTACTGCAATACTTGAAGCTATGTCCTCTTACTCAATCCATTGGCTATTGTGTTCCCCTTACCAGGAATGTAGGCAAGATAAAATCAAAATACATTATGTAATATAACTAACTTCACTACCTCTAATTTAGATAACTTTGTGTAAAGATAAATATGAGGATTTTGGGGTCCGTGTAAACCACAAAACACTCTCACAGTAAATAGTTCATCCCATAGTGCAATTCTTGAACAACTATAGCTAGAATGAGATCATGTGTAGAGTAGTTCTTCTCCTGATGCCTCATCTTCCAAGAACCATAATCCAACACTCGATCTCCATGCTTCAGTTATACCCCTAGCCCAATACATAAAGTTTCAATGTACACCATATTTCTCTTGCCTTACTATGTAAATATCAGGACTGGTACTAATGTCATCGTCCCTTTCAGCTCCTAAAAGGATATCTCATAATATTGAGACCACAAATAAATCACACCCTTATTATTGATGCTCGTCAGTGAACTTGATAAGCTTGAGATGTCCTATATGAAATTCATGTAGTATCCAACTGGCCCCATGAAACTCCATATGTCAATAACATTCTTGGGATGTTCCCAACAATATATAGCCCTCACCTTCTCTGAGCCAACTGATACTCTCATCTCTGAGATGATGTGACCCTGGATGTGAATCTAATCCATCCAAAATATGAACTTTGTGAGCATAACATATAACTGAAAATCTCCTAGTGTATTCAAAAAGATCTCAATACAGTTGGAATGATCATGTCGATTCTGATAACACACCAAGATATTATCCACAATAACCACCACAAAAGAATCCAAGTAAGGATGGAACACTCATTTCCTAAAATCCATCAAAACTGCTAGCGCATTCATCAGACTGAACGACATAAACAGATACTCGTATAATCCACACCTACTAAAAAAGTTTATATGAGGTATGTTTGTGGGTATAATCTGTTCCTGTTGATAACCTTTCCTCATGTTGATATTCAATAATACTCAAGTTCTTTGAAGCTTATCAAACATGTCATCTATCTGTCACAAGGGATAACACTTTTTAACCATCAGCTGGTTCCGTTTCTGATAAGCCATTCATGGACTAAGATCTATAACATCCTTTTTGTAAAAAAGGACTAGAGTACCCCACATAAGAGTATAGGGTCAAATAAAACATTTCGCCTCCATGTCCTCTAGGTGTCCATTGAGCTCATGCAACTCCACTATAGGCATCCTATAAGGAGGAATGGATACCAGAATAACTCTTAGAACTAGCTTTATGGAGAACTCAACATAAATCTATAGTGGTTAAAAATAATATCTATTGGGAAAGTGGTCCATGATGGACTCCACCACAGGAAGAAAGTATGTCTAACCCACTCCATGATCATACAAAAACAAACTAGAAAATTAGGCTGTCATCCCACCTATCCCATGATGAAATGGTCCCAATCTGCTCGCTTGGACATCCCATTCACCCTTCTGAATAAACCATGCACCCTCTGGTGATTTAAATGTAACCCTCCAGTGATATTATCCAACTTATTCTTGATAATACATGAGCCATGCCCTTCTGAGAATAGTGTCAAACCCTATCATATCAATGACATCTAAAATATAGAGTAAGTGTCACCACCAACCATAATGGCACACTCCATACCGTTGCATACATCACCAGTTCTAACTCCCAATGATGTCTCTAGAATCAATATTCTCTCAGAAATAAAAATAACAAGAGAAAGGATTTTAACCACTCGTTTAGAGATAAAAATGTGAGAGGCACTTGTATCGAAAAGTGCAGATGCAGTAGTAGAATCCACTAAAATTGTACCTCTCATTTTATATGGTTCGGGATCCTTCCCCTATTGGGTATGTTACACTGTATAAGCCTCGTCTGTACAACTACCCTGTGACCTTGCCCGACTACCCTGAGATGATCCACCCCGCTTTCTCTAAGAAATCAGTGTGTGGATACCACGACCATGACAACCACTTCCCTAGCCTAACTGTCTTCCACTTCTCTATCACCCAACTTGATGTGGAGCATAAGAACATACTCTTGAGGTCGACGTCGATGTTGAACCATACCACTCATAGTAGAAGGGAAGTTCCTGGAAAATCGTTTTGTGTGTCCCATTCTACCACAAGATAATAACTCAACTGGCTTGCGGTCTCACTAAATATTCATGTGGCGTCTCCTACCACACTGATGAAAAAACACAAGGTTTCCTTCACCCACAGCTTGAATAACACTCACATCTTGGTGAACCTCAAAACGCCATTTCCTACCTCAATACGTTGATCCACTAGGGTGAGTAACAACACTACGATGTTCTGTACCCCCATTTTCCCTTTGGTTCCACTCTATAATCCGTGATTGATTCACAATATCAATAATAGAAGGAAACATGAACATATTGACTTGATATTTGATAGCATGTTTGAGACCTTCCTCGAAGAATCTCTCCCTCTACAGATCATCGGTAAGATATATTCGCACTAAACCCCGTTGCTCTATAATGTGTGATGAGTATTCCATAACCTCCATTGCACCCTGATACAGATGCATAGTCTCACTAGACCCCTCTGATCTCAATGTCGTCGGGGAAATTTATTAATTGAAGTAGGTTTGGAATTCATCCAAACCCATATTATATAGTCCATCAGCACGGTTCAAATTATCTCACTTGCACATTGCCGCTCCAAATATCATGTAAGTCCCGAGAATGACCCTCCACATTGTAGGTGACTCAAAATGATCAAAAAATGCTAACGTGGTCTCTAGCAATAGATCTTATTCCTGTGTTCCATAATCCCCTAAAAATGTAGGAGGATGCTACTGTATGAACACTCATGTTAGCTCATCCATAGTCAAGGATGGATTCAGTTTTCTCTAGATCATCAACATATAGCGAAAGAATCCCTCACAGAATAGTTCCTTAACAACTGTGTCTGGAACTGCCTCATGTGCAGTAGCTGACACTATAGGAGGATCAACCTGTAGACTATATGCCCCACCATCCCCAAAGTATGTTAATCACCTCCATCACAGAATACCAATGGAGGTCATCATGGTGGAATGTCTCAACAATACCAAACACACACCTCCGAAAAGAAAAAAAAATCCAAACACAATGCTCAGGACATAGAACAGGTCGAAACCCTTCTAAAACATATTAAAACCCATAACCTTCTCCTAAATCTAGGATTGTAATAGGACATCCATCAAACCAGTATATACTATTCCTCTTTTCCAATCAAAATTCAGATCTTGGTCATGTCTCTATCCATTATTCGAGCTTCCATTTCCATTCAGTTATTCAGGAAATTTTACCACGGTAACAAATTCTAAATAAATGAGGCCCCATAACACCCCACAAACCCAACCATTGTTCTCATTCGAACCATACATGTAACAATTTCATTTAAAATTTACATTTCATGGGTGCATCATTTCCCAATTCGTAATGGCCCATTCTACATATGGATTAAAAGATGACGTCAAACCTTTATATACTACACCCAACTAACACAACAGAAGGCAAAACAATCACATCAACAATCACAACAACATGAAATATCAAATGCTTCGAAGATGGCATGGAATAATGCATCACATGTGATTCTATCAAGTTCTTATATGATGTGTGATATGGAAAACCCTAATCTCATTGGTTTGTAACCAAATAGAACATAGAATCACATTAATAGTGATAGCAAATATCATGTTTTTCACCCATTGGTGGAATCAAATTAACTCAAATAGTCAAAATCTAGAAATTAGTACCCAATTTGATAAAATTTGGATTTCCCTATATGTTGGGTAGCTACTCCCACAGACAGGTTATTACCAAAACCCTTTTCCTTCTTATCCATATATAATTTCACCTAAATATAAGTCAAACTAAAAAAGTCCTCTTATACAACATTGTAAAATCACTAACCTAGATTCCACCCTTTGGTGCTACAAGACCAATTAGCCATATAACCTCAAGAGCATCTCCCCAAATGATAGAGGATGGCTACTAGCAATGAGGGCCTAGGTGAGTTAGTGGGGTGATTATTCCCTCATTACCAGAGTATAATAGTTGAAGTAAAACATACAATTAATAGCATAAGTTAATAAATAAGTGTTCAAATGATGATAACTAAAGATAATAATACACATCAATTACAAGAATTATCACATCTTTAAAATTATAAAAATGGTACAAGTATCTAGAAAGATTCCAACATGATCATGGAAATACATTATAGTAAAATTATACAATAAAAGAACAAATGACCAAAAACGTATCTCAACATTGAAAGCCATAGCTTGGTCTTATGCTCCCCTACTACAAAGACACAATAAGAAACATGAAATAGAGAACAATTTCCTATCATTACCTCTAACCATATAATCTGTTTGGGTCCCAAAGGTGGCACAAACATGGTGTGAGATAATCTTCGTAGTAGGCATCCACCCCATTATATACAGTTCTAATAGAAATTCCACCATAGATACATCATGTGTAAATAATGTGTAAGTAAGAGTGTATTCCAATGGAATAAGTCTACAACTAAAAGTAAAACCAAATAGTCATGGCTACCAGAAAAAGAGTGTCATCTCTTAACAAGGTAGCTATAACCAAGTAATAAACAAAGTACCACTGCCACACCATACATCCATATGTATCCTCTAACCCCGGCAACACTGTATTGAGAAGTCAAGTGTCTCATAGCCATGCCGTATAGTGAAACCAAATATCCCATGGCCTCTCCGTATAGTGATGTGTATAGAACAAGGGTCGGATCCAAGATGTCAGTAGGCTAAGGCATCCATATAATAATTCTAGACCACAGATAGCCATATCCATGGAGTCTGTCGAAGCCATTCCATCGAGTTCCATGGGAATCCCTAGTGGAAAATTGACTAGGCACTAGTTATGGTCCTTGGAGAATTGCAAGAGAAATCCCTACGAAAACCCATGAAAGCCAGATCCAAAGGGTAGGAAGGTCCGAGGCATCCCACAGAATCAAGAACCATGGGGTGTAGTCAACATAGGGTGTCCACTTCTGCGTTCCCGTTCTATGGAGAGATGTCCAAGGATTATATAAAACCATTAATTCATGCATTCAAGAATTCAACATAAAAATTCATTCAATGTGAGTAATCCAAATCATATCAACCAACACAATCTATGATTATACACACTCATGAAAACAATTTACCAAAACAAACATATAGGCCTACCATTTCATATAAACCCTTTAATAATCCATTAGTCATATAATATAGGTATTCCCACCAATATTATACATTTAACAGGACAATCTATCAAAATATACATGGAATAACATGATAGTCCTTATGGAAGGAGGAAGTACATCTCTTCAATAGGCTATTCAATCCATCAAGGAATTAACGAGCTTCCTCTAACTAAAAAATCACAAGAACACAAACCATGGGTGTTTTAAGCTGGAATAAATAGTTTATTTCCTTAAGGATCTCCCCTTGGGTGACCTTGAATATACCAATAGGTTTTAGCACACATAATCAAAACCTATGGTAAACATCACTAGGTCTAACTACAACTACTAAAAGCTACTGACTATAAAATGAGAGCTCACAAAAAATAATGATGGATGGTGTAAATGATGAAAGCCTAAAAAATACCAATGACTAGATGGATGAAAGTATATACAAACAACCTTGACTCAGTAGTAGATATCTCATCCAGTTATGATTCATGATTCATCTCAGTTTTCATGAAATATGAAGAATGAGTGAAGAATGGGATATTAGGTCATATGAGTCTAACTCCAAATTGTATTGTCATTGTTCTGAAGAATCAAGAACGAATAAAAGGGAATCGATTACTTACTGTAGGATCACGTGATTTACCCCACACTATTTCCCAATCCATATGGAAACATTGAACAACTCACTACCTAGATGGGGCACTTCGCAAGGTTACCCTGCATGGTTGGACTAACCATGTGGAAACCGTGCGGAAATGCTCTGTTAAAAACATATAGTTTTTTAGTCCTCTCACACGATTATTCTAATTGTGCGCAAGCCCTGCACAAACCATGAGGATGGCCATTTTCAACCCAAAACTGGCATATGAGATCTGAAAAAGCCTCAAACACCTCCGAAACACATTTGATCATGTTAATAATTCATATAAGGACACAAACAGGCCTTTAAACAAAAAATAATGGGAACAAAACATCATACGAATACTAGTGTTCTTATATAATCTTATAAATATATAACACAATCATTTATTCATAATATGATTATCCTATGGAATATAAATGGGTTTCATATAAATATCTTCGGAATATGATTACACGGTGGAAAAAATGGGATTCATAAAATTCTGCTTGGAAGATGACAGCCTCGAGGAAAAGAAATAGTTTACCTAAGTAATATGACATCAAAACATAAACCATTTAGAAAAAGAATATAAATGGTACTCTTAGATTAAATCCCTAGTAAGGAATGATTGATACCACCAAATTTCATCTTATTTGGAAAATAGTTTTGAAATAATCATTCATTAAATTTCATGACTAAAATATACATCCCACATTGGAAAACACTTTTTAAATCTTAAAACTTTTTTCAAACCATTATATTTAAAAATAACCACGAAAAACAATGATGGAATATTTGAAACCAATTTTAAAACAATTAAAAACATAAATATATTCAAGAATATTTTTCCATTAAAATTTTCATAATGTTCATTTTAAAAAGAATATTTTAAAAAAAATTGTAAATATTTTTTTTGAATAAATGGACATCTATCCTAAGAGAGATATAAGTTCAGATTATCATAAAAACACATTCTTAATTATTGTAAGTACCAATGAGTGGAGAAATGGTGAAAAAACAATATGATATCATGAATAACCAGATGATAATAAAATTAATTATAGTTTTTGATTGATAGATCATAAGATTTCATTAATGGAAGCATAACCATATACAATCCCAATAAATGATGATATTGTATAAATTAACTCTTACCAGATTGGTAACATTCAATAATAATTACCATGACAGTGTAAGAATAAATTAAGGTTAAGATTTCATAAAAATAATGAGATACATGATACAACATGTAAAATGTTAGTAAATGTTCCTCTTAAAAATATATGTTCATAACCGAACATGTGTCACAATGAAAGAAAATTGGGACAAGATTACCTTACTGATTTTGTAACATTTGAATCGTAAACCACATGAAAGAGAGATAATAAAATGGATATGTAAATACCTATATATATTTAAGGATAATAATCAAAAAATAAATTTATGGGTAGTATATACACCATAATAAAAAATTAGTGGTGAATATGACATATGTCTCATGGAAATAAAAGTTATACTATAAACGAGTGGTGACTAAGTATTATATATTACCAATATAAAAAGTGAGATGATATTATCTTACCTCATTTCTTATGTTTATTCATACATAGGGAAAACACATGTATAATGAATACATTTTTATTATACATCTTTCATATATTCATATTTTTATATGTCATGCCATATATTATTTTATTATGACTTTATATTACTCTTAGTAAAAATTTCACATCAATGTTATGTTTCGATTAATAATTACTTTGTTTTGCGTACATGTTTTGACTTGTTATTTTTTTCCTTCTTTATTTGGTCATGATTTCTTCATTTTATGAATTTTAATCTTGATATAAGTATCATATATATTTTTATATATATGAATTTGTAAGAATCTATATAAAATATAAATTTATAATGAGGTACACCGTTCAAAGAGATATTAGGTCGTACATTTTCATAAACATTGTTTCCTTTTTTCCTTTCATATAGAAAGCAAGAATGTAAAATACATATATTTATATAAATATATATGTTGTTATTCTAGTATAATTATTATTTCATATATATATAATATTTTTATTAAACCAATCCTTAATACATTCCTCGTAATTTATAAACAACTCACATCGCTTGGAGGTGGTTGTAGTTCACACATCCACAAATGATGTTTTCATATTCTTAGAAAATATAAAGAATGAAGTTATTTATTTTAGAATAATTCTATAAGGATAAAAAAATATCATAAATATCATATAAAACCTAAATTAGATCATTATTACCAACATTGAAAAGTGGTAATGGAAGAATGAACAACATTGGTTCAAAAGGCGTTAATCTAAAGTCCACATGAAATTCGGTCGTGTATCCCATTTGATGGAAGTGAGTGAAGGATTTGTTTTTACCCATTACATAATATAATATTATTTTTAGGATACTGTGGTTATTAAATAATATTTATATATCATTTTTTAATGGGTTGGATAATAAAAATAAATAAAAATGTTGTTGATGAACAAAACTTCTTCTTCAGGTAACTCCTTTTAGATTACACCAAAGGGATTCCATTGTTGGATTTGTTCCCAAAATATTCCTAATAGGATGATTTCAGGATATTTTTTATACTATTTGGATATGTATTGGAGGACCAAAATGGATTTATAGGAGTGAATATGTTAGGGGGTGAGTGCCCATTCGTTGTAGAGGATGAGTGTCATTCCAGTAAATAACAAAAGGGTAATCAATATTGAAAGGTCTTCCTTACATCATATGAATCCAATAATGGAATAATTTTAATAACATATATTATATTATCTAAATATTTCTAGAAAATATATTTTGTAAATTTTCCTAGGTTATTTTCCACTTATGTTAATGTCTAACCATTATGTTAACTCATTTTACCTTAATCGTTGTAATTAATTTTAATTAAATTCACTTATATTTTTTGTAAAGAAACTATGTTCATCTTTCTAGAAGTTATAAACATTTTTCAAAATTACAATCACCAAATTGGTATAATTTAATTTAAATTTAATCTATGGATGGGATGAAATAACAGGTTTTTAATGTGAAATTGTTCAAAAGTTCGAAATATTCTTATATCCAATTTAATTGTGATGTTGATTGAAATTACCTAAATTTTACTATTATGTTAATTATATATATAAATATACATTAAAAACCCCAAAAATTAATTTAAATGTATAACGAAACTATGTGGAAATTCATTTTTCAATTAATATTAGTATTTTTCACTATTCATCAAAAAAATAGAACTTATTATAATCATAAAAAAAGAAAAACAAAAATAATTTTAATATATATATTACAAAAATGAAGTTTATTTTATCGAATAATAATTATAAAAGTGCCAAAATTTACTTTTAAAATATTTCTTCCACTAAGAGGCGGGAAAATCGACTTTCTTGAAAAATATAACTTCTTTATGCCTAAAAATGGATTTGATTTTTATTTATTCATATGAAACATATTGGATGAATAAAAAATAATTTTTAAAATTTATAATTTGTAAATAGAATTAATGTATTTGAATAATAATTATTAATTATTGTATTAATATAAAACACCATTGTTGGCATAAAAAAGTATTTTATAAAAACTAATAATTTATAATAAATTGTTATTTATTTTAATTTATTATTAAATTATAATCATAGAATATATATGTTTTATAATGGTTAATCCATAATATCATAAATTAGTTAATATTATTTGTTTATTTCATTCCAACGTCTAGAATATAACTATTAATTTTTTTTAATAATAGTATATTATACTATGGTAAAACATGGTCATGAATTTTAATCAAGATATTGAAGGGACTAAGAATTGAATGTTCCACAATATAAAATTAGCATTGTATGTAAATAATTCTTAACATTATGTTTTTTTATTAATAAAGAATAAATTTTTGTAGCATGTAATTCAAGACATCATGAGAATATAATTTATTCAAAAAAAATTCATAAAAAATCAGTGCGTTATTATGGATATGAACATCCTTTTGAGATAAATATGAGAGGTGCATCCCTAGGTGGGAGGATGTCACACCTAGGATTTACGATGTTGGGATTGAACCTTATATAGGTGTTCTACATTATCTATTTAATATATTGGTAGAAAAATCAATGTAGTTCAATGTAAAAGTTTGACTTCATGTAACTGAGACTATCCTTGCAATTTAACATCATGCACAATAGATAATAATGTCATGGATAGAGCATCAATGAGGTATGGGGTGGGTATTACGAGTAGAATCTACTAGTAAAAGAGGTTCAGTCTTAGGGAGATGACATGAGGCTTACGTCTGGAATCTTCCTTATGTATACTTTCATACAATTATGGGAGAGAAGGTACCATACCATGTGATTCCTAGAAAACAAATACAATGTTTATTACAAAGGGCAGGAGTTGTGGGGTCATCCCATTCTAATAATACACATGTAATCCTAGGCTTATCACACAAGGTGTGGCTATTGTTTTACATCATGTTCTGGGGATGTTTTCGTCCAGTTTAACTTCGTACGACTATGATGTGGAGCTATGACGTTTTACATTTTATTGAAGTTACATTGGTTGGGATTACTCTTCTAGGGGGACTTTTTCAAGGTGAGCGAAATATCAAACATAGGGAAATTCAATAATGATAGGTTCTTTTTTTCCTTTAATATTCCACCACATAGGCTTATTTGACTATATCTGATGCAAATTTGGGTGGAACATGGTGGTGACACTATTTCTGAGTGGTCAATCTTGATAATGATGTTATGGTTCCAATTCTATGACGAAATGGGTGTTAGGGTACCTATTATTAGAGGAAATAAGTATGGGTATGGGTGAACTAGAGTGATTGTATAAATCATGTAGGGGAATATGATGTTTTTGTGTGAAACACTTCCATGATTCATGCAAGAGTTGCATGAGTAGTGGGATCTATCATAAGAGAAACTTATGTATTCTTGTGGAATAATTTCTCACAAGATATGGGGTTGTGTACAAATCATGTTTTTGAGAAGGCATATTCTTTTTTCATGAACCCGGCTAAGCTTTAGAGTAGTAGAGTGAGTATCACTCTACCATAGGCCAAGTAATGTTTGGGGTCACATGAGGTATTTCATGAAAATGATATTTTTTTAGGGTCCAGGATCATTTTTTTCATTTTTTTTCATGGAAGAGAGAATGTTTCCCACAACAGAGGATTACTTTTTCTTCCAAAAGGCCTAACCAGGTGTGTGTGGATTGATTGTATTTATAATTGAAAGACTCAACTGTTAGCATGAAACTCCTTGGGAATTGAAATAAGTTGTGTAGTTCTCTATCCTTTTTCATTGGGGATCGATCAACCAATAATTTTTTTTGGCATGACCATTGGTGCACAAATTGATGGTTTCATGTCGAGGTTGAATGTAAGGCATCATTCTTTCATGAAACATGTATTTATTTCACACATGGGACATGGAAACACATTCAGAGTGATGGATCTCTGTGGAAATTCTCATCATCCCTGGAAAGAAATCCAATTTCATATAGAAGTACATCTCTTCATGCTCTAAAAAAATCATGTATAAAACTTTTATATCATCCTCCGAATGGTCCTTCAAGGTGGGTTGCGAATTATGTCATCCAAAACAATCCATTTGAGATTAGTGATGATGTTGTAGTGCCAAATCACCCTCCCCTTAGAATATTATCAAAAATTATACCTAAAGATCAGGATCTGGGGGGAAATATGAAATCATCCACTTCCACCCATTCTCAATTGTAGTTGGTGCAATGTGGTACATCAATTAAGGGAAATTGGAGGAGGTTAAATACCTATAATCCGTCAATATTTGAGTTTTTTGTGGCCATAAATGATATAAAGACATGTTTCGAGCTATAAACACCATCTCTATATTCCCCATTGTTCTAATGCATCCAGTATGCGATGATGTGAGTCTACATGGGGGTCCAGGAAGAGTGGAATCTCATTATCCATCATCACTAGTGGTTGATGTTCATTGTAAAGTGCTCTGGCGAGACCATCATGCATCTTCTAACAAATGACAATTTAGTCCTCCCTTGGGATTATGCTAGAAACAAAGAAGTAGTGTACCTAGATACGATCTTATGTCAACACATAAGGTTGATCTCCTAGCGAGTGAGGTGTCGGAGCTTCAAGTAGGTTAAAGGTATGGTCACCATATGATGATCTTTAGCGGGGTAAGTGAAAGCTTCAATTGCACTCCCATCTACTAGAGGGTTGGGAAATCCCCAGAATTAATTATGGGAGTTATAAAAGGTGAAGTTAGGATGAAAGTAAGAGATCTAATAAGGACCCATGTAAGTTTTTTGGTATCTCTAGGATCCAATTACTGAGGCTACATTCCCCATAATTTGGGTAGCTTGGTGAATGTTGAGGATGAACATGATGGGGCATAAGATATAAAAAGTGATCACCCAAGAAGTAATTGAGATGTCGGAGGTCAAACATGCTTGGATCATGGTCATATAATGATTATAAATAAGGTTTGAATAATTCATGGAAATGGAAAAAATTTCCCTTCAACATTGGATACCTAATCTTCCTCTCATCTTGGTTTGTGTTATGATCAGATGTATTCTATAACATAAGGAGACACCCCATAATGAATCAACAGTGAAGGAATAATCTGATTTTGAAACACAAGGATTTGAAGTTAGAGATTATTGGGGGTTATCCACTAAATAGGATTGTACCTAGGGGAGTAGTAAATCCACTACTATAAATGAATTTGATGTGGTTTACATCCTCCATGTAAGACTAGTAAATCAGTCATCTATTTCAGTCCTTCCTCCCATCATGTTATATGGTTCTAAAAAAAAATTTATTTTACATTTAAAATACTAAATTGACAAGGGATCCATTATGAAGGATATGAGGGTGAACTATCAAATACTAGATTGTATTCTATGGGTCCCAAGCTTGTGGTTTTCAAGGATGGAGAGAGTTTTTAGGAGGTCTGAGTGGCATCCTTCAAACCATCCATCCTTTTAGTCAGTTATGGGGAACTGTGCTAATATATATAAATGGTGGTGTCTATTTTATGAAAGGTAGTTCATCTCGGGTGGCTCATGATGAAGATTCCCTTACCTCAATGTAAGGATGAATTATAGTACACATATCCCTTTTTAATATTTTCATGTAGATTTTGAGTTTGAAACATCATTGTGTTCATTTTTTCTTATGAATCTCCAGCTCAACCAAAACTAGGTGGATTAGTGCCATCTTTATAGGTGAAGACTATTATCGTGGTGTATCTTATGGTATAGCTCATTGTTGATGTTCAAGGACCTAGCATTACCAAACACTAGGCCACTATAAGTCTTTCACCATTACATTATTCATGTTTTCCCAACATGTCATCACTGATCAAATTGACTTACATTCACTTTATTCAAGTAGTGCAACAAAGGGTGTGGTCCCAACAAACGGTTGTGGCTGGGGGGTCCAAAGCACCCTCTATGATGGAAGCACCAGTTCCTGAGGAGTTTTTCATTGAGGTTAACCTGACCATGGCCTTGGGGGATTGGTCTGATTCATTCGTGGGTGATGGAACTGGTGGGACGAAGCTTGAGGGTGGAAGAGGCAATAAAGCCAAGGAAGGGTCATATGAAGAGGGACATCCTATTTATGTGTATCTTGACCGAAAAAACGGATCCCATGGGATGATCCTGCTAATGATGTTCTTGTAGAATTCCTGGAATATGAGTTTTCACTACTCAAGGAGATAGAAGAACCATGTTCTGATATTTCTTAAGAGAACTCCATTATCTAGTGCATGACATTGAGGAACACTAAAAATTTCATCACCCAGATCCAGGATCCAAATTTCATATATTGGATGGGGTCTCTTCTGTATTGGAAACACAACCTATACACCATATGGGTATATGATAATTTTTATAAATGAAATGGTTCCATAATACCATGAATTGTAGGTTTATGTAGAGATAAAACATCATAAGCATATAGAAACCTGATTTGACGTAATAGCTCCAATAGACCAATTATGATATTTAACATCAAGAGGTGAATGTGAATGATCATGAAAATTTCCTTAGTTCTCAAGAAGTGTTCATCATCTAGCTAAAATCTCATATAGAGGTGGATGAGGATCAAGAGAAGGAGGTGGTATCTAGATAATCAAGTACCAGGATGAGTAGGACCAGGTGGAGATGAAGGATGATGAGCTTTATCATATTTTTGGGGAGGATGAATTGGATCACGATACAATAGTAGGCCCTATAAACAATATCCCATAGGTTTGATGGGCTGGATCACTCAATCACCATGTTGGAGTTGTAGGGGATATTATTTCGTACTTAATATTGCATCCAAAATTCTGACAACCCTTTCCAACAATCAAAACATTCTTATTTTATTGTCTAACATCAATCATATTCAAAAGACATCCAATCATCAATCACTAATACCACATGATTCTTTCTCAGTGTGATAAATAAGGGATGACCATGTGATTTCTCATTTATATTAGAATGTTACACAACAATTGAGAAAAAAAGAGTTTAAATTTACTAATTAACCACTACGAGTGGTTTATGATTAAAGGGAATAAGGCTTGATAATGGGGATCTCTAGACAACCGACATGATTTTCCAATGTGCTCTAGTGCACAAATACATTAATTTTAGGGCTGTAGATTATACCCAAACAAAGTGGAATGGATGTTGTGAATCCAAATTACCAATATCTAGAACACATGTGGGGTGGCGTGATGATGCATGATGATTTCTGACCATGTTTGAAACAAATCATCTTTTATCATTTTCCCAAGGATGTAGATAAATAAATTTTTGGTCAACCACTGACCTTATTCAAAACATGGGACCTATCTCAAAAGGATGTCCATGGTATTCTAGAGTGTGTGCCTAAAACATTAGGTGATCCATATTTTCTAGTCAACATTTCTGTTATGGGTGTTCATTCAGATGTGAAGGTGGCTAAGGAACCCAATAAAGGGAAACATGAATCATACACATGAGTAATGGGACATTAGAATGGGGTTCAACCCTCATGGAATCGTTCCACTATTTTATTGAGCATATTGGGTTAGTGTATCAGTCTAATAAAAGTTCAAACTCATATTCAAGGGGGAGTGTCATCACAGATGTTGAGAGAAAATCAAAGAACATGAATGACATGGTAGGTGAACAATAATGAACGAAAGGGATTCTTAGTAAAATGACTACCTTTTTCATAGGATTCCACCAGGAAATATATAGGATATAAATGATGTTAAATATTATATAGTGAGTAATTTGTAAAATCATCTTTACATCATACAGTAAGAAAAATGTTCTATATAGTTTATCATCCTAATATATGATGTCGGAACTGATGTGAATGGAACCTATTTAGCCAAAAGTGTAGGAGGTGTAGGATTGTATCACATGTAGGGTACTCCATATATGTGAATAAAATGAAAAATGGTGCTTAGAAGATCCAATTCTAGGAGAAGGAATCTAGAGATATGTGCATAATGTTTATGGTTAGGATTCATGGACCATAAGAGGGAAAATAGTTTAAGCACATAATTCTAGGACTAGGGTATGACCCAAAGGGGAAATGGGTGACATAGAGGAGAGGTAACATGATGTGAATATCATAGACACACCTGGTACGAAGGTTGTTTAAGGTTGTAATTTTTATAAAATGAGTCTTAGTTTAAGGTCATAGAGTTCTGAGCATAGGGTGAGATTTGTAAAAAATATTTTCAATGTGGAGGAATAACAACTAGACAGGAATGGAGGACCAATATGGATTAATGATTTAAAAAAACAATCATATGGGGCCAAATAGTTTAATTTCATCATACTGTGACATGGATTCGATGTTTAATTTCATTGAGTTCAGACCATGAGATCTTATTTTATGTTTATAGAGCTTAGACGAGGCACCATAAAATATTTTGTGCAACATGAATGAGTAGTAACCTGATGTGAATGTATCCTTGGGAGGTCCCATGATGTTAATAAAAAAGCGGCAGGTTCAAACAAGTTTAGGTTAATGAGGGTTGGACTATTGAGATTTATGTCTTGAGTGAAGGTTCATGACATTGAAAAGGTTAGCTGATATGAAATTAAGAGCATAAATTTTCACCAAATTCAACAAAAAATATATTTTAGAAAATATTCCCATAGTTTTAGGTCATGATACAATGACTAGGGCTAATCATCTCAAATGAACATTGGTTTTTCGGTAGGGTGACATGCCCGTTGTGAATTAAGGTTCAAGGATAAGTAATGCCAGACACTACATTTTTGGGAAAACATTCCCACAATTAAGATTCAAGATGATTGGACATGGACAACTAGTTTTCAGTCATAATGTTTAGACCATAAAGAGCTCTTACATATACACCTTGTTGAAGAAAACTATTGGTTTTAAGCATTGCAGAAGAATGTGAGGGGTCTGGCCCAAAATTTTCATTTTGTCATGATCAATGATCAATTCAATATTTAACAGACAATAAATTTCGGGATCAAAGAAATTGAAAGAAAGAAAAAAACAATGGATAAAATGTCAAAACCTGATTTGAGCATCATCAAATATTATTTATAATTATTCTAATAAATTTGAGAATAACCCTATGAGAATTATTTCTTCATAGATTGATCTATGAATATATGTGCATTGTAACATCATTACGTTGTTGGAATGAAGTGAAGATTTCCTCTAGAGGGGACCCACACATCTTTCAAGAATCATAGACGATCACTATAGGAATCCCTAGGTGATAGTATGGAAGATCATACTGCTTACATTGTTCGCATTTGGTCACCTTGAGAATAACTTGAAAAGGATTTTCTCTAATCTCTCATTACTCGATATTTGGAGGTGGGGGGATAGTACTTTGTTCTTGGGAGAATGCTTCGAGAATGAAGATATCTTTTTCTTGGAAATTCTTCTCTAGATTCATTATGCCATTGAAAACCAATTAATTGGATCTATTGAAAACTAATATAATTTTGTTTATCTATGGATATGGTTACAAAAAAAATTCACAATGGAACATTATTATTTATTTAATCCCAATGAAACACCATGTCTATAATAATAATATTATATTTATTTCTCAACATTCTTTAAACTCATGAATTAAAATTAAATATTATTTAAACTAATAATATTCAATTTATAATATTTATCCTTGGACCGTTAAACTTTTTTGTTCATTCCTCCATAATAATTTTTAGGCATTGATTAAGTACTATATATTTTAAAAATAAATAGTAATTAATCAATGCCTAAAAATTATTATGGAGGAAATAAATAATTATTATTTTCACTAAGTTGAAAATTAATATTTATTAAATATTTTTTTCACATATTATTCTATCAAAACAATGGTGACATGATATTATTGATCAATAAAACATGAATAATTATTTAACCACATATGTGAATAATATTTATTCAACATGTAAAATAATAAATAGTAATATATTATTTAATAGAGATTCTGGATACACTTAGTATGTGAAACTATGGGCCTCTTTCCTAGTGGCATTAGACGAATAAGCCTAAATTCCTAGGTTATTGTCTAGTAAAATGCCATGGAACCCATAGGGATAGAAGTTATTACCTCAATGAAATAATAACTCAGAAAGATGCTAACTATATAATATAATCCCTTTATCATGATATCTCCAATGAAGTAGGACGCATGCTTGTTCCATCAACCTATGTGCTCGATGTATTTTCAATTAATTTCTAGAAATTTAACATTCCAATAGAAAACCATTGTCCTGGTTTTTTTGGATATATACTTTCCATCATAGGGATTGAGATTCAAACTTCCATTATTCAATACATAAATGGTTATCTACAACATGAAATTTTTTTGCCATCACATAGAGTAACAAACCCTTCTGGTTGTTTCATGTAGATATCTTCTCAAAGGATCCCATTATTGAAATATGCTTTAAAATCTATCTTCCAAATTTCATAATCATGTTAACATACTATAGAATATAAAATATAGATGGATTTAAACATGGTTAATTTTGAGAATACATCATCATAGTCAATTCCATGCCACTATTTAAATAATTTATCCCCTAGCCTTTCTTTATTGGTATTTCACAACAAACCAAACTTCATATTATAGGGGGTTAATTATAGGGTATTATGCACAAACCCCTCTAAATTGATTTGTTGTAAAATTATATCAAGTTAAACAAAGCCACCACAAAATTAATTTTCTATAAAAATTAGATGTGAGTTATGTAAAAACCTCTCTAATCCTTGAATTTGGAGGGGTTATTAACCTCCTTTAAATTCAAAAATTATAGGGGTTATTTAACCCCCTCTAAATTTTTTAACTTTATATTTTTAATATCTAGTTAAATTTTAAAAGGGGTTGTCATCCATGACTATTTTTAAGAAAATAAACAGTCATATATATAAATGTAAGTATAATAAAAACACAATATTTTACTGTATTTAAATATAATACATGAACATATTATATAAAACATTTATATAATTGTATATAATTTTAATTATATGTATATATAAATGTAATTGTAAAATATTATGTATATTATTATATATTTATTTTCATAAATTGTATTTCATATAATATTAATTATTTATAATATATAATAATACACTTATTATATACATTTATACATAAATATAGTTTATTTGAATAATATATCATATGAAAAACAAATATTAGTGTTTTTATAATTTATATTATAATAATAATAAACATATTTTTAAATAATATGTTTATAATTTTATATTATTTATAATTAATAAATATGAAATAGAATTTATACAAATAAATATATATTAATGTACACAATTTATAAAATTATATTAGTTGAAATAAATATATATTAATGTACATAATAATAAATTTATATATTGAAATATACTATATAAATATTTTTATAAATTGTACTTCACATAATGTTAATTATATATAATATAAAATTGTATTTCATATAATATTAGGTATATATTTTTATAAATAGTATTTCTTATAATACTTATTAAATATAATATAGATATTATTTATATATAATATAATATTGTAAATAATATAAAATTATATAAATATTTGTATAAATCATACGTCATATAATATTAATTATATATAATATAAATATTTGAATAAGATTTTTTCCCATAATAAGTTTTTATTAATTATATATGATATTATACAGTTTATTCAAATAAATAAATATATATTTATATTAATATAAATAATAATAAATATATCTATTGAAATAAAATATATAAATATATTGTTAAACACATTATATAAATATATTAAAAAAATACTCATTTTTTAGACGTGGTTTTCTGGTCAAAGACCAAAACAAAAAATTTATTATAAAGGAAAGAACAAGAGAGGATTACATGAGTCTTAAATAGGGAATTTTTTGAACATCCCTAAAATAAAGAGGGTGTAACTCTAGAGGAAGGTCATCCCTCCAAGTGACCTCGTGATTTACTCCCATGTTGGCAAGTCCATCAGCGAGCTTGTTTTCTTCCCGGTATGTATGGGTGTCAATGAAGTTGACATCCGATAGAGAGTGAAAATAGTCAATCCAGCGGGGGTGAGAGTCCAAGCTAGGTGAAAGACGCCATTCTAGATGGCCTTGACTGTTGTAGTTCAGTCTCTCTTGATCTAGATGTTGTTATAGTTATGCAGCTTGGAAAAAGAAGTAGCGTGAATCACACTCATCATCTCAGCATATAGGGAAGAATTGAAGCCACATGAGCCATAAAACAGCCTAGAACTAGGTCCAGATGGTTTCTAAAGATGGCACCCAATCCCACGGGGCCTGGGATTCGTTTAGAAGCCCCATAAATGTTGATTTTAATCCAACCTAGAGGTGGAGCTTTCTAAAATACATCCATGGTATATTTAGGTCGAGGGTACCTCCCATCTACACCGATGCATATGAGAATCCCACGATCTCTAACTGATTTGTTGCAATGATCCATTTCAAGAAGAGCAGCCTTCCGAATAGCGATGTGAATTCTCATTTAACAGCATTAACCATAAAAGTGTTATTGGAATAAATAAAATCATTTCTTCCATACCAGATCACATGTCGGAGCTCCACTGTGGATGGGAAAAAATAGATTCTTGATTTGCGGAGAGTCAGGTAAGTCAACACTTCACTGAAACTGAGACGTTATAGAGATATAAGGAAGCCATCTGCACTCAAAAATATCAAAAATTTAATTACAATGTGTAGTTTCCTTTTAAAAATAAAGGAAGATGTTATTAATATCCTCACGATGCTGATTACACATATGCCATTTTGAATAGAGATTAATCCTAAAATATTGTAAACAGTTATTAGTGGGATTCCTTACATGAGAAATACTCCAAATGATAGTGAATCTCAAGGTATTTAAACAAGATTTATTAAAAAAATTAACCAGCTTAACTTATTATCAGCATTATTGAATAAATGGTTATAGTAGTTTTTTGAGTCAAGCATATCATTATAAGAAGGTTCCCAGAATAGAAGATCCTCTGTAATAGTGAAGGGATAACTGTCAACAACATGACTTATATTGTTGGGTAAGCAAAGATTTATCATTTGTAAAATTTCCTTGATGGTATCATTAGAATGGTCAAAATGTTGAGTATTAGGCGCAAAAGAGATGAGGGGAGTATCGGTCTAGTTATCAAGCCAAAAATTTAAGCTAGAATCATTGCTAGCCATCCATCTAGAGTTGGTCATAATAGAAACTAAATTATTCCAAAAGGAAGTCCAGATAGAGGAGGTCAAATAATTAAAAATTTTATTTCTTAATTAATCAAGGAAGCGAGACCTATAAAAATCATTGGAAGGATAATTTTTGTGAATGTGGTTTTGAGTGAGATTAGCTTAAAGGGCTTCATTAAAAATATGGATGTTTTTTATGCCAATTCCACCTTTTTCAATTGGTTTGAAATAAGTGGAGCATGGAACCGTAACTAGTTTTCTCTCAAGAGTGATCCCTATTCAGAGAAAATTTTTAATGGCCACATTAATACATTTTAGAATACTAGACAACCATTTATTGATAATCATGGAGTATAATAGTTTGTTAACAATGGTATATTTGACAAGAAAAATTCTGCATGTTAGGGAGAGATTTTTACCTTTCCAAGATGAGAGATGTCGAAGGGTTTTGTCAATGATGGGAGAAAAATAGATAGCCTTAGTCCTGCCCAAAAAGATAGGGACTCTGAGATAAGTGATGAGTAGAGTACCTGCCTTGATCCCCAATGTTCTGGTAACGTCTCATTTTCTCCTAATGGGATATCCTTTTCCAAAGTAAATAAATGAATTATGTCAACAGACATGCTCACCAAACACCTCTTCATAGTGATTGAGAATTCCTTTAAGGTTATTAATGTTTTTTTGTTCGCCTAAAGAAACAAAATAGTGTCATCAGTATATAGAAGATGCGAGGGGTCTTTCAAGTTTCTAGAGGTATCGATCGGTTTGATCTTGCCTTACTCCATAGACCAAGTGAGTAACCTAATATAATGGTGTCAAAAATTGAGAAGAGAATAGTGGAGAGAGGTTCTACTTTCCGGAACCCCATAGAACATTTTAAATATCCTCTAGGGGAACCATTTATTAGAATGGAAATATGAGTTGAGTTAAAAAGCGTTTTAATTATATTGATAAAGGTGTCATTAAAACCAAAAATTCGTAAGGACCTTACAAACAATCTTCCAATCAATGGTATCAAAAGATTTTGTAATTTCAAGCTTAATGGAAACATTCCCACAACATTTTTTTCTTTTTAAAAGGTTGGTGGATTCAGAGGCAAGGAAGATGCCGTCTTGAATTGATCATCCTTTTATAAAACCATATTGGTTCCAAAAGACAATTATATTTCTGATGGAAGATATTCTATTAGTTAAAATTTTAGTGATAATTTTGAAAACACAATTTCTAAGAGAAATGGGTCTGAAGATATGTACTTCATCAACATTGTCCAATTTTTGAATAAGGGTAAGAAATTGGGAGTTTAAACCATGAGGGAGATTTCCTTTAGAAAATAATGTTTTAATCAAGCGACATACATCATCATGAATAATATCCCAAAGATTTGGATAAAATCCATTATTGAAACAATCAGGTCCAGGAGCACTGTTAGGTTTGGGGATAATGACAGAGTCATTTATTTCCTGATCCAATATGATGCTATTATGTAATGAGTTTCCATATCCAGACACCATAGTTGGAATGACATCATAGAGAAGTTCCCTATCAATGCTAGGACCATTTAAGATATCATAGAAGTAGGATACCCCAATGTTAGAAATACCTTCATCAGTATCAATAATATTTCCCTCATTTATAAGAAAAGATACAGGCTTCAAATCCATTATAACTTTATCAAGACAATTATAGTACTTAGTGTTCCTATCTCCATAATTGAGCCATCTGGTTTGAATGATTTGTTTCTTGAGGTTATCCTTAATGTTAAGTAACATCACCATCATAGAAGAAATGTTGATATCATTTTTGGGGATTGGTGGTGATGTTTGAGGAGGTATTTGTATTTTTGAATTAGAGTGAGTTCATTCTCTAGGAGGGTAATTTAATTTTCTATTTATTTAGATTTATTTTTACACCAACTCTTTAATACTTTCTTGATATTTTTCAATTTCAAAGGACCTAAAAAATGGTCTTTATGATCATACATATTTGTCCATGAGTATTTGGTAATGATCACATAGTCAGGATTAGAGGACCATACATTGTTATATTTGAAAGGAATCATTGGTTTGATGAGATTATGTGAAAAATTACTCAATATAAGGTGGTGATCAGTGAAAACTTTTGGTAGGGTGATCTGTGAAATATTGTCCCATTTGACCAGGGATTGATCATTCAAAAAATACTTATCAAGCATACTGGACAAGACCATATTATAATGGTTTCTATACTAGTTATGATTGGAAGCATTTAAATTTACCTCAATGAGATTATTATTTTCCATGTTAATTTTAAATTCTCTTGAAGAAATAGTGGAGTGAGAAGGGCCGAATTATTCACTAGGGAAAAAACTGGCATTAAAGTCCCTAATTATGAATGAAGGATATTGAATAGTGCTACAAATTTGAGTGAGATCAATCCAGAGGGGCCTCCTATCTTGATACTTATTATTTGCATAGACAAAAGTAATAAAAATAAGAGAGTGTTCAAATAAGAAATCACAAGTAAATATTTGATTCGTGATATTAAGAATGTTTACATTTTTTATGGAAGAATGAACAAACATCCAGAGGGTTTCAATAGCCTTAACATTATTACATTCTCTTAGAAAGTAATTTCCAGAAGTACATAGATGCAGAAATTTAGAAGAATAGTTAATTTTTGGTTCAGCAATGGAAAATAATAAGGACGGTGAGTGCTAAGAAATATTTTTAGAACATTAAAGGTGTCAGGGTTCACAATGCCCAGGCATTTCCAAAAAGAAGATTCATTTGGAACTATTTTTAGTGGGGCTATCCCCTTACTTTCTGCACCTTGTTTCCATAGAACTTGTTGTAATTCAAGAAGGTGAGATTTGATTAGTGTTTCCTTGGTTCAACTTTTCAAAGGAGGCCCAAGAGGGATTAGTAGCACCTGTACGAACAATTAAAAGAGAATCAGCATCACCGGGAGGGTAAGGAGCGGTGCCCATCTACTTTTCCATATTTAAATTAGGATCGGTTTGGACAGGTGCACTAGAGACCTACTTAATAGAAGAGTCTTTTTCTAGAACTGTATGGCAGTTAGGAGATGAAAGGTGGAAAACCGTACTGTCTATCTTCCTAGGTTGTAATAAAGGTTCACGATGGACAACATCACATTCTTGTTGATTACCCAAGTTGTCCTAGAGGGAAGGGATGGATCTAGGATAAAAAACAATAGATGAATTCTTATGTTCATCTGTGGGGAACTTTGCCTTAGTGCTGTAAATCTGAGTATTAGGGGAAATGAATTCCAGAGCAACTGGGATGAGATGGGGGTTGTGATCAGTGATAGGATGGTTTACTTTTTTGAAAGGACTGGGTGATCATTCACCCATTCAAGGAGCTTCAAAGGGGGAGGGATCAATTATTTAGAGAGGTTTAGAAGAAGAGAAGTGGTTTCTAAAGAGTTACATGATGGAGCAGAATACGAGTGGGAGTGCATGATTCCCCAGATTTTAGTTTCAATTTCCATCCTAATGGCATGTTCAGTAGATTCATAATCTTGTTACTCAGCATCTAATGCCCATGATTTCTCATTTCCAACTTCCAACTGAAATGAGATTTTGGGTTTAACAACCCATTTCTCCTCTTTCCTCCTAGATGATTCAGTTTTGTCAAAAACATGTCCTTTATTCTTGTTTCTTTTAATTTATTCCCATTCAGAAAAACTAGGATGGGGGGATTTTTTTGCACAATCCTACAATTGAGGATTGAGTGTCCTAAAATTTTATAGTAATCACAGTAGGGGGAATCCTTTCATACTAAATTTTCCCCACTTTCCTATAGTCATTAACATTGAAAACTATAGACATTGAGAGATTACATTCATGATTAACCTGAATCATAACCTGAGAAAAGATACATAGGTCCTCGTTTAATGTTCTTTTATCAATTTTCAGGGGGGTACCAATGAAATATGATAAATCATTATGAATTTTCAGGTTCCAGAAAACCCATTTAAGGTTGTGCAGCCTAACCCACACCTGTGCCATGGTGTTCCTATGGTTGTTAGGATTGAAAAAAAATATCATTGAGAAAGAAGAAGGAGATCTAGTTTAAATTGAATATTTCCTAATTTGAAACTCTATCAGTATCATTTTTCATAGAAAAGAGAATGTGGAAGAATCCCTTACTGAGCGGGACCAGTTTCCAATTCGAGAATCCCCAACATAAAGCAATTCGAGCCTTCAAATCAGAATAGGACTTGGGTTTGTCGTATTTGAGGTAGGAAACTTGACCAATAATTGGAAACATATAGATTTGATTATGATATTGTATAGAAACTTAGTCGTCTTCAATGAAATATATTCCATCCTAAATTTTCTTTATCCTTGGTGGATTCATCGATGGGTGATCTGAACCCTTCAAAGCGTCGAGGAAGGAAATCCCTTTGATCCTCATATTCGTTGCTTGTAACGGTTCAGTTTTCTCCAGAGACATACCCTCCTTCCCGTGTTTGTTAGTGTGGTTAGTGGGAAGCTCCCAGCTGGGATCAAATGAGGCCATGGGAAAAAATATTCAGATAGGGGAAGCTAATCTTTGAAGATTTTCAACAGATTAGGGTTCAAGGAGTGTGATTTCACATTGAGAGCCATCAACTATTTTTCTAATAAAATACCCATATATATGTTTATATTTTAAATAATAATTTAAATAATATATATAAATTTATTTAATTATATCAGTAATTTACAAAAATATGTAATATAATTGTATCTAATATAATATATGAATGATGTAAATCATAAAATAAATATATAGTATTTATAAAACCAAAATAAAATTTATATAGTTTAAGAAACAGATCTAATAATAATTATTATAGAAAATAATATTATTGTTATCACACGCACACACACACAAATATATATGTATATAAAAATAATTAAATAAATATATATTTTATTTTTATTTTGTTTACTAATATTATACAATCACATAAATAGACACACACAAATAAAAAAGTATTTATAAATATATATTTATATACGTAAATATAATTATTTATATATATTATATAAATAAACATGTACGTAATTTGTAAATATTTATTTAAGTATATAAATAATATATATAAATATATGTGTGTGTATATATATATATTTATATTTTTATATTCATATAAATTTAATGTTTATAAAAATTTATATATAGGTCATATTTTTAAATTTATTTAAATATATTATGTATAAATTATTTACTAAAATAGATAATGATATATATATATATATATACTCATGTGTATTTTAATATATTAAATGAAATTTGCAATGTGGTATCTGGGGTAGATGTGGGGAAACTCAATAAAGGCGGTGATGGGTTTGAATCCTTCTTTTGTAAACTTTTACATGGTTTATTGAGGGGGGAGGTACATGGCATTGCAAACGGTACTCGAGGGGGGGGGGGAATTTCGGTCTAAGGCCTAGAACTGGCCCTAGCACTGGGCATGTGAGTGTATTAGGGGAGGTAGGATGGGACCATGTAGGTGTGGGAGGGTGGGGAGGTAAAAGGATGGAGGAGGATGGGAAGGGAGGCATGAAAGAATGGGAGGCACAAATGTGGTTTGGGTGGGGGGGGATGGATCGAGAAAGGGAGGGGAATTATTTAAAAATTGGTTCACTTTAGGGGCAGTTCTAACCACCCATAGAGTTGTGATATCAAATCAATTAGGGGTGGTTCTAACCATCCCTTAATTTATTGATTATTTATAAGGGGTTTAAAACCCATCCAAATAATTAGTTTATGGTAGATTTGTAGCTTAATTTGATGGGATATAAAAAATTTCTAAAGGAACTGACATTAATATTCATCCATATCTGCCAGTGGTTGATGAAAACTTCCACAAATCCTACATTGTAGCTACTTTAGCAGTGATTCACCTTAACAATCGATAAATCTTTTAGGGGGTGGGGGTCATAACCCAATCAAAATGACAAAAGGCCTCATAAAAGAAACCTTTATTGTATTGTTTATGTCACCTTCCATTTCCATTTTTCTCTTAGATGCCATTTTTCTCCCTATGGATTTACATGCACATTCATGTCATCTAAGAACCTAGACCTGGTTTTGATACATCGAATCCATCTCAGAATTGATGGATTCATCCCATATTGTGGCTTCTCATCTCTCTTATTACACTTTTTAGGAGAGATGTTCATTATTCTAAATCAATAATGAGTCACCATCGTCGGTGGCTAGAAAAAAAATATATGTCTAGTTCTCTTACCTATCTAGTGAACCTATATAGTAAGTGTTTTCAGTAACAACTTATTTCATGGGGAATTATGGAATATCATTCTCTTATAACTCTTGTGTATCATGATCATCAACATTATCAACTTCAACCATTCTCACACTATCCTTATTTAGGATATACCCCTCATAAAAAAACATATTGTCTCATAATAGTCACACTCCTGACTGATGATTTGTATAGGCACTGTCTATTATTCCAATAGGATACCTTATAATGATACTCTTTGTGCTACGTGATGCTATTTTGTTTCCTAAGAAGGCCTTAGTAAACTCCTTTCAACCCCATACACATGTATACAACAGAACATGTTTCATTTCTCTCTATAACATGAATGTGATTCCATTTTCCAATTTAGTTGGTACATGGTTTGATGTATATGCTTCAGTTTGTAATGCATATCCCGAAAAGGATAATATAAGATCTGCATGACTCGTTATCAACCATACAATGAATAACAAGGTATAGTTCCTCCTATAACTAACACACATCTATTATGTTGTGTATGGTGGTGGGAGGAGGGATATAATCCCAAAATACATTAATATCCAATAAAATTTTGTTTATGGTTTTCAGCACCATGATTTGATAGATGTTATATTATCTTTTTTTCATGTTGATTATCTTCATCATTCTTTATTTCGTTGAATTTCTGAAAGAAATCAGATTTATACCTCATTAAATAGACATAGTCATATCAACTCAAGTAATCAGTAAACGTTATGAAGAAATAATATCCACTTCTAGATTTAGTATAAAATGGTCCAAACATAATAGTATGTCAATATACAAGAATCAATGTGGCCCTTTAATCCTCTCAACTGAATGGTGGTATAAGCATTTATCTCATAAACGTGTAAGATGCAGTAAAAGTGGTTTTATCCCAAAATGGTCTAAATAATTATCTTGAAAATGCTTTATCAAATTCTTCTTCTTTGAATAACGAAGACAATGATACCATTGGTTGGTGGTCTATTAGATGTGTGAGCAAGAATCTTTATTTGTTTCCAATTTTTTTTTTATAATTTAGTATATAAAAACATTTATTCAAATGTTCCATACCCTGACATATATTTCCTTTATATAAGAAAAAAATAAATTTCTAAACATGAAAATAAAACTAACAGTATGAAGGCATGATAGGGAAATTATATTCTTATTGATAGTTGGTACATAATAGAAATATCTTAAACCAATATCATTCTCATTGGAAATGAGTGGTGATAGTCCCCAATGGCTAGAGTAGCTTGCATCACAACATTGGTTGATCAAAAACACACCACTCCCCTTGAAAATTTTCAGAATCTACATGGTTCTTACATTTAGATACATATTTCATTACCAAAAACTATATATAATACCCAATTTGTTAATATTGAAGAATTGCACACAAAAACAAACACACATTTTTCTTCCACATGTTTTTGGGTGAAATTATTCTTCCCGTGGCCTTTCTTTCCTCATAAAAAACATACTGTCACCATTTCATTTCCCTACATCGTGATCATTATATTAATGGAAAAATTTCTAATAAGAATTTGAGACTTTTTATGAGTCTTGGGCCCCATTTCTTTGTTCTTCATTTTCATATCTACTATAAGGAACTCATGGATTTCACGCCCTATGTAGTCATCCACATGGTGATTCAAATTAAGAAGATTTAATAAAAGGATATTATTATGCTCCATGTTATAATTAATAATAAAACTATATATGGACTTGGGTATTGAGGATATTTTGAGATCTATGAACAAATCATTTTGGAATTTATTCCTTAAATTATATAATGATTAAATATATCCAATCTAATCGACTATATGAGGCTCAGTTGGCACCAAATATCCTATTATAGTTGTACAAAATGCATTTCATATGTCATATATATCATTTATCTTTATATATTTATATATATCCTGGTGGCTAGACACCATTCTATATGAATCCATGTCCCCAGGTTACACAAAGAGATGATTTTACATTGTTAAAACAGTGAAAAATTTGACATATCTATCATAATTCAAATGATTATCTTGTAGAGAAACTCTTTCTCACTATCCTCATTTATAAGAACATCATGAATAGGTTCTTTTATCACATATAATATACTTTAATTGCGTAGCATAACGCCTAAGATCCTTTTCCAATCATGTAAATATTTTCCTATGAGAAGGTTATTTTTCTCAAGTATGGATCAAAATGATATGTGTGAAGTTATTTTATTACTTTTTATCTAAAAACAAAATGATAAAATATTTTATACATTATATTAAAATATTTAAACTAATAAATAAACACGATATTTATTAATCACCCACTATTTTATTGAAACCCAATATCAATCACCATTGTATTCCAAACAACTTTCTGTTTGGACATTTCAGTGGAAAGTATCCTTATTCCCCCTCTCATTACCCATGCTTTGGCTAGTCATGAATCTTGAATCAGTTTAGGTAGGAATTCCAAATTCCAACTATATTCACTCATTTTTAATTGATATATTGAGTGGAATCCAGAATCCAGAATTCATTAAATTATATTTCCTCCTCTCTTTCCTCTCGGTTACACAATGTGTTTCTATGGATGGCATCCCTGGATGTGGACTATGACAGGTCAACCCAAACCATCATGTCAAAATTCTCTGATAACTAAAATCACCCCAACATTGGATAGTATGGTACTTGGAAATATAGTTCTATATTAACTGAATTAATGGAAGGGTATAACGTCTTAATATATAATATTGATGTATTTAATACTTTTATTCATAAATTTACAATTAATATCTATATTACATGCTTTTTAATATTAAGTGGATTTAAATAAATGATTAACCATGTCATAGATAATATTTATGCATACAAAAATTTATTCTAGTTCAATCATTCATGATTGTTAATTCATTAACACATGTGATCGCAAAAATAAATTCATATTGAAATAACAATCCCACTAGACAAAATAATAATAATGTTTTATGATCGTGATCTTTTACTAATGGTTTGTTTTTCTTATTGATGATAAAAAAAATTGTCTACCTAGGGGAAAACACCTTGAAAAAACCATGGTTCACGATTTATCTTTCCAAATATCCACCTACGCCTCTATCTTGGATTGGTTTCACATTATCTCTAAACTTGAACTTCCTTCACTAGCATGGGAGATCCATCCGTTATTTATGAAAGTACACACTGTAGGTGAGGGAAGGGGTTTAAATAAAAGTAACCATGCATGTTCAAGCCCTTATATATTGAGATGAGATATGACACACTTTACAAACCTTTAATTAAATTATAAATTAAATTGAATCAATCACATACAATGGTCTTTGTCTCAGATCATGACCATACAAAAGAATATAATGAATTACACATTTATGAAATTTTTCATTCAATTCTAATAATTTTAATTTAAGATAAATAAAACATTAAATAATTAATTAATTTAATTAATTAGTCAATTTTTTTATCTTAATCATATTTTGAATTTCCATGAAATTATCATCCATCATAATGTGTATAATAAAGAAAAGTTCCTTAGAGGCAACACAATGAGTACCCATAAGAAATAAACAACAAGAATTATACTCTTACCCTGTTGACTCTTGTGACTTATGGTGTACATGATTTATCAAACCTTTTCATGAAGTGTAATGTCAAATTAATGATTACATGGATTACATGACTTTTTTGTCACTTATTATAATTAAATTCATATAGAGTAATAACATTAATATGAATCATACAAGATATAATGATCCGAGAATTATAAAAAAAATAATTTAACATATATATATATATATTAAAACAAATCACATATCATGTCCTATCATCATAATGACCACATTCAAGTACAAGATGATAGGGTCGGTAGAGTATAATAAATTAATTGTAATTCAGTATATTGTGGAAGAAGTACACAATATGTGAATTAGAGCTACATAGCCTGTATGTTTCCTCACCATATATTTGTGGCTCACACCTAGGGACTCAAAGGGTCACTATGCCATAAAAAATATTAGAGTGCTCGTTGTGTACATGGGATACATATATTGTGGTTTCTAATTTACATCGCCACCATTAATGTAGGTAATTTATGAATATGCATGGCCCATGTGTGACTAAAGGACTACACACCATGTACTATAGTTACCCCACATGTACTCTGGCTGAACTTGTGCCAACCTGGACCATTTATCTTGGGGTGTATAATAAAATACCCCATTTATAATAAATTCACATGGTTTGGATTAATTCCTAACTAATTATTTGTGCATTGAACAATATTACACCATGTGTACCTCTAGGTTACATAGTGTGTACTCAAGTGTGTTTCGTCCATATTCCTAGGCACCTTTGTATGTGATCATCAATTTAATTTAATTCCAGAAATTAATATATTTTATTATTTTTATGACAAACGAAATGGGAATAATATGATCCCTCAATTAAGAATAATTAATGATTAAAATTAAATTGAATAATAAACTATTATTGTGTAAATAAATCAACAATATTTAAAATTTATAAAAAAATTTGTGACCACTCTAATACCACTTAATAGTTTCAGCTGCAACAGAAGCATGTTATGAGTCATCTCCAATACTTTATTTTTTTATGATCAATGATCAATCCAAAATTTTCAGGATGAGAAATACCAAAATAAATAGAACTTTTTTAAATAAAATAGGCAATGGGTACAATATAGGAACTATAGCACATCATCATCATATATTATTTATTAATAATTAGGTCATTTAAAGAATTACATGGTGATAATTATTTCATTATTGGTGGATCTGACAACATATAATGATTGTATCATCATTGTGTTACAGTAATGAATAACACATTTCTTCTAGCAGTGATCCACACATGTTCTTCAAATCTCCAAATGTCGTAGTAGGAATCTTTCCCGGTTGGCCTGCAAGATCATATTTCTTATGGTGTTCCCCTTTAAACACCAATAGAATTTCATCCAATAGATTCTCATTGAACTATATTGACTCATAAGTGGAAGGTGGAGGAATATTTCTCTCCATTCATTGAAGAGTTAATGGATAAGGGAGATCTCTATGGATTTAATAGTCATATTGGTATTCATTGTGTAGAAAAAAACAAATGAATTAGATCTATTGAAAAATAATTTATTTGCATTTATATAACACAAGGGTTAGAGGTAAATAATTTCTCAAGTTCCCGTTATTATTTATTTAATCCATACAGAACCCCAAATCCATAACGATAATAATATTATGATTTCTAGACATTATTTAAAAACATGAATTTAAAAATAAATATTATTTAATCAAACAATTTTCAATATATTTTACTTCACACCAGATCATTAAACTCACTTTTCCATTCCTTAATAATATTTTTCAGGCCTTGAATAATAACCACTCATTTCAAAAATACATATAACATCATTATTCTAAAATAAATAAATAAATATTATATTCACTAAATAGAAAATTAATATTTACAAAATACTATTCTCTCATAATATTATCTCATGTAACTGGTGACACGGTGTGTGGGATCCCAGCAGATAAAGATGAGGTGGAAGCCAAGACATGATAATAATTTTATAGGATTGCTGTATCAGAATTTCCGCAGCCCCAGTACCTATGGAAACCGGGTTACTGATATCCTAAATCATGATCCCTTTATGTGATGGGGATTCATTCATTAGTATATTTAATATAAATGTGATTCCAAATTCCAAAATATGTCTAGTCTTTCTAAGATGGAATGGGATCCACAATGAAGATATCGCAGGCCTAGGATTTCCCAAGCTAACAACCTAATTCATAGGTGAGATTCATGATGGGAACACCATTTCCATAGTGAGACCTAGTGATGTTGTTCAGAATATGGTGACATTCTAATCTCTCAATGCCCTAGATGCTACTAGTCCACACAATTGAGGGGAAAATAATATTTTTAGGTTCTCTATTTTGGTTAGTGAAGCCCAACACTAGAAACATTTGAGTCTAATCATAATTTGATGATGCACAACATTACTATTCCCCATCATTGAGGGAAAAATTATAAAATTAGATCAATAGTTCTTTTTCAAATAGTTTAATTAGGGCTTCACATCATCTGGCTTTATTTCCCTATATTTTCACTTTCTTAAGGAGGGTTTCATTCCTCACTCTCATTAGAAATGTTTGTTCCATGATTAAAGAGATGATGTGATGCAAGTTCCACCATCCATGGGTTCCTTGATGGACCTCATTGTCTAGTCTGGGTCATCCCTATTGATAAAAATAATGTTTTTTGAATTCATTATTTGTTCCATATGAGGGTGGATGTCTGTTAATTATATTTCTTCTGTCCTAATAGGGAGTCAGCCTTCGATAAAGAGATTATCCACATTGGGCATGTTTAGGTATGTCTAGAAATTGGGTAAATTGGCCAATAAAAAATCTTCCCCTTTGGATGGAATATAAAATGATTCATCCTAGGCCTAGAACCCAAGTCATCCCAAGTCAATAACGGGGTAGTTAATGTTAGGGGTGTATGTCTTCCATGGATTCTTAACATAGCCATCCCATGTTTGATGTATGGGGTAGCGGTTGTGGATGAGGACATGTGTTAAACATCATGTGGAGATGGTTATAGGGTTAATGTATTATACTGAGAGGTTGAAGACACATTTAAATTGTTATGTGGATAGGTTGGTCACATATTTAATGTCTTATGGGGATAGTTTGGGCATGGGATTAAATTTTCATGAACCAACCTGGGTAGACCACAAGCCGATAACCCATGCCGGCCCACGACATGGCCTAAAGGGATTTCCAAATCCCCATAGGCTGGAAACTAGTGTCGGGCATCAAAACATGTAGTTGGGAAAGATTTAGCCTAGAAAAATACATGACAGATTAACAAAAATAAATCTCTTAAACTGGTATACACTAATAGCAGAGAACAAAGTAATGATAACCAGCTAGACATACCTCCGTGTGACACCATGGGTCACCACTGACGTAAAACCATGATCCCATATGAGAACCTACAACGAAAAAGTAAAGATGGCATGAGCACAGAGATGTTCAATAGGAATGCCAAAATATAACCATGTACTATGCCCCTACCTTTAATAAGTAATACAATCATGAAATTTTGAAAATAAGATATATGAAATAATGTTTTTACTTATTTTCAACTTCAAGTACCATGTTAAAATTTTTAAATAAAATAATTCTATTCCATTAAATTTTTAAATTATCTTCCTAGAATACATTGAAATTTTCAACGAAATGAAAAAAAAATAAATGTTTAGATTAAATTATGGGTTTTCAAAAATGACACGTCAAGTGTGAAACAACCGAAATGAAAATTTCATCACAAACATCATGTCACAAACAAGAACCATGCCAATCCATATAGGTAACTAGCACATGTATGACCCTAGATACCTCATACATCGGTAAAAAATTGCATAGAAATGAAAACCCTTGGAAAATGTGGCTTAGAAACCATGAAACTAAGAAAATGTGGCTTAGAAACCACGACCCTCAGTCAATCATTTATTTATTTAGTGTTATTGCATTAATCTTACTAGATGAAACCCGAAATAACCCATGTCGTGTCATCTGGCATACTAGTCCTAGTCCACCCACCTAGATATCCAGGTTTCCCATTGTGCTCTATTTCAAGTGCTGTTGTTTTTTCCTTATCAAGAAAATATATTCATACATAAAACTTTCTTTATCCAAAACACACTTAACCTCTAACCACCATTCTAGCTCCTTAAGTTCATACCCCCGATTTCACGTCACACAATATATAAGCCTTAATATAAGGCATATTATAACACATTATATTTAAAAAACATTTTACAAAACCAAAGGGGTCTTCTATAAGAGGGGTTTTATATCTTTACAAACCCCTTTAATGGTTTCAAAAGGGATTTGTTGTTTTACGAATAATAGTTTTCATTTTATTAAACATAATCACCACAACTCTTTCAAAAAACATTTAGATTCCTAATTAAACAATCAATGTGGTACATATTTAAAAACAAGCTTGAACCCTTACAAACAATGATGAAATCCATTTATGAAAGTCAAAGAAACATATGACCACGATTTCATACCAAAAATCATCCTTGAAAATATTCATTACCAATTCAAAACCCCATAGGAAATCGAATTTTGAGAAAAATCACTTATGTATAAATGGTAATTAGTAATACATTACATTTTCTAAAACAAAGTCATATCCATTACTAGAAACTACTCTCAAATTTTATATAATGTGTACATAGAATATATATATAATATTTTTTTTAAAAGAAAGCAATTATGCATTTCAAACTAAAGGCATAGGCATTGGGGACCTACATCAGAGTGGAATCAAACCATTCAATTCGTCTCGTAGATCTTTTTAACTCAAGCCTACTGCTCCCCCACTAAGCACACACACTTTCACATACATTGAGGACACCTAGTCCATATGCACACTCTCGCATTGCCATGGGCATGCACAATGGGATTCTTACATATATTCTCCTATGAATATGCTAGTCCCCACTAACTTATTCATGCATTTCAATAAATATACAAAAGAAAAACTATCCCTATAAACATATATTCACTACCATGGATGAATATATGTGTAATGAGGGAACCTACATATGTACATATATTTACCCATGCATACGCAGGTGAGTCAACCTTGGACGAACAACTCCAAACCACACCAAACAGTCTGTCTCACTACACAATAATTAGGAAAAACCTTCAAACATCAAAAGAATACTATGTCAAGTGTGAAACCAACTAATGAAATAAATGTACATACCTCAAAACACGCAGATTTTGATGATGGCATCCCAAGACTTCTTCACCATACATGCATATACATTTTCATATATATATATATATATATATATATATATATATCCTTGGACCCATGTACATATTCCCCATTTCATGAGGTAATATGTACAAGGAATATATATATATATATACATGCTTACCCATGTATATACGTAATGTCTTTGCTGCTGATGACAAAAATCAACAATGCGATGAACACACCATGCTACGACAATAAAAAAAGTCTATAAATTACCAAGGGCACCAAATAAAACGAAATTATGCCTGGGATCAATTGAAACTACACACCAAACATGATTTTCACCCTTTATAAGATTACATAAAACAATTAAAAATTTAATAAAATATGTCCAAGGGGAAACTCATTGTTTTATACACAAAGATCCACTTAAATTCCCCTTTTTGAATTAAATGCACACCACCATCATAAAAAAGTAAATCCATTTTCCAATTAAAGTCCCATTTAAATACAAAAACACCTAATCTGACTTGAAAACACATGTTGAATCTACCAGAAGACCTTTGAAATCCATTTTAGAAACATTACACCAAAGCACACACAAGAACACATCATTTCCTTTATTAAAAATCCATTTTGGACCTATAAACACATAAACCACTTCAAAAAACCATAAGAACCACATAAAAAATGAAAGAACATATTTATATACATAAACTATCATATTTAAATTCAACTAATAATGAATAAACATGGATTCTCCGACCACATAGAATGAATTTTCATGAAAAAATGGTGCGGAGTCCTTCCGAACCTCCACCGCATCACATGGGATCCAAGTCGCTCCCTAAACAAGGTAAAATTTAACAAAACACAATGATTGAACCCTAATTTAATACCCTAACCACTGAAAAAATAAAGCCTAAAAGAAAAAAAGGACCAATACCCTAGAAGGGAGGATGAATGGTCTTCCCGAGGGAAAGATAGGTACACTGGAAGAGAGCAGGGTGTTAAAGAGGGGGTTCCATCCAAGGGGGTTCGTCATGCTGCCCAAGTATGATTTGTAGGAGGGGGGTTGTGAGTGGAGGGGTTTCAGGTCATGGATTCCTGATAAGAATTGGGGGATGGAAGCATCGGTCATGAGAGAGGTGGTCATGAGCATAGTTCGTTAGTCGGTGAGCAGAGGGGTTGTCATGAGGGGAGTCTACATCACGCAACCGGAAGGGGGGAAGGGGTTGGTCAACCGCATGGATAGGAGGGGAAGGAGGGTGGCGGTTGGCCATGATGTAAGAGGGAGGGGTTATACTAGGAATTATTTTTTTCTTTTTTTTTCTAATTCAATTGATTTAAATTTTAAAAAACCCTAATATGAAGAAAATTAAATAGAAACTCAAAAATAAAATAAATAACCATGAAAATTCTTTTCAGAGTTTGACAATTCCCCACACCATGACACTTTTTCCCCTTAAATAACCGAAATGGTTTAGTTGGTCAGTGTATGGATAAGAATGTTGTGGTTCTCAAAATGAAACCCCTACCAATTGATCATCAAACACTTACTTCCCACCCAAGACCTAAAACCTCATGACTCAGACTACCATGCGAAAGAACCAACGACATGAAGATCACATTTTCTAAAAAACAACCACAACCTAGAACACCCTGACCCCTAACATAGAAATCACTAGGGTCATCTCAGTATCTCTAATGAAGATTAACCATGCACCCCCTAATCTAGGATAACCATCTACATTAATCAGGTTTGGGCGGAGTATAAGCAAAGAGTTGATCGGACAAGGAAAACTTTAAAATAATGTTCTCCAAAATTTGTCCTATGTTGGTCTCATCACCATATTAAGACACTATCTGAATTCTGACTTCCGAAATAGAAACAAATTAGAAAACAAAACAATACTACTAACACTGGTGTGACCCCTCAACTTCACGATTTTCACCTAACCATCTTGAGGGAAGACATTAGTGAGACGTAAAGTGGGTCTCCCCACCATATTAGAAACTGAATAGTATAATAGAACCCACATGTGAACTCTCAATTTAGTTTCAACAATGCTAATTGAATTTACCATCATGAACTCACCGACATAGGGCAACACCATACACAAGGATAAACAACAATATAGACTATCATGAAAGCCTCAGTCCAAGGGGAATCAAAACATAAGAGACACCAGAAAAATGCAAAGCCAAACCATGATTCATAAGATCCATAAGCCTTATAAATCTCTATACGAGCATCACCTAGAAGTTGGAATTGATCCAAATAAAGAAGAATCATTTAATGTTTACACTGATAAGGAAAAAACACTGAATATATTATAGAAGTGGACACCAAGACCTCCAAAAGAAGGACCCCTCCCAAATAGACAACCACATGAAGTGAAAACATAACTGGTATCTTCCTAAACAATAGATGAATGGTTGGAAGTGCATCCATCACAACTAGAAACAACATGACTGCATGAAAATCTTGGCTATGAGACCTATGGATGGAGTTCTAATGTATTGAATCATCAGATGCATTGCAGTCAAGAACCAACAACCTCCAACTAAGGCTTCATCTTCTATAAATTCAACTTAATGATTTCCCCAAGTGACCCAAATATCTACACCTTTGAAAAGCCTTTAGAAGATCGCAGTGAACGTCTTTGAGTTCCCAAATCAACCACATTGGAAAAAAATGATTGTGTGGTCTTAGTAATGAGAAAAACAAACCAAAGAAAGACTCATGCCAAGAACATATACCTCTAGTTCTCCCTATACACAGGATGGGGAACCCTTCCTAAGAATCTTGAAAAAAAAGATTTATCATTTTCACTGTTCACTCGTTACGACCCCAACTTTCAAGGAGAATGTAGCAATATACCTAATCTAACTGAACATGACCCTTTATACAAAACTAGGACAACTTTCCCTTCAAAACATTTGGAGTTCCTAAATACCCTAAGAAACACTCGACTTCCTCACGTTACACTACATCCCTTATCGAACCTCAGACACCACAGGGAAAACAAGAAACAATTAAATAAAAATAACTCTACCACTCCACGGGGGGTCTGGGTAAAACAAACAACTAAAAATGACCCATCGGGGACCTTTGGACATTTTTGGATGGTATACATTAAACATGAGACACAAAACCTACCTAAATCACATCACACAACAAGACTCTGCATTTGACCATAAACTATTAACTCAAACTCAAAACATAATTTCAACCATCAAACACATGATTGAAAAAAATCATCAATCCCATAGACAAATACATCACAAACCCAGACCATTACCCAATATAATAACAACCCAAATAATACCAAGAAAAATCACCAACCAAGCCTATAACCCACTTTCATTAATGGCCATTTTCAAAACCATCCCATTTCAAAAACCTACTTAATGATAAAAGCCCCATTTAAAAAACCCACATTTATTATTAAAATTTATTAAACAAAATTAATCCCAACAGATTACTAATAAAAAAATGCCTTTTGAAAATAAAACATGGCTTGAAAACAAATCACCCACAATTGGTATTCCAGGGAACCTCAGGTGTGTACATTCATGTGCCTAATCGGGCACAAATCCATTCATACCAACAACCATAGAAATCCAATTGAATTAATCCATACATGTGGGAGTCTATAGGAATACCAAAAAAACAACATCTCATTTCTAAAACAAAACATCCATCCCAGATTTGAAACAACGAACCAATTGTGAAGATATCCGTTTCAATTCAAAAAAGAAGCATCTCCAAATTTTTTATTCCATGAAACTCCCATTTTACATTCCACAATAAAGTCCAACCCCTCAAACACAATTCAAACCATTTTCAATTTCACTTTTCAAAAAACATTTCATTGTCTAAAAGCATTTTCTAAAAAACATTCAATCCCCAAAATAAGTCATTACATTTTTAAACAAACTGTGATTTTCATTTTGGAAATCCAATTTTAAAAGGCCAATCATCAATTTTCAAAATTGAGGAAACACCCCAAAACCATCTAAAAATCACACCAATAACAACCACGAACAACCAATTCACACAATAATTCGTGAATCCAAATTTGGAAATAAAAAAATGCAACACATAGTTTGGTCACACGGTTTTGCTGACAGCGCACCAACCGGTTGAGCACATAGGAAGTCATCAAAGGTGATTTCATGGTCTGCACATGGATTTTCAGACCATGCACAACATCCATGAATCCCTCCAGAATGACCATCATATCTAAAAACTAACCCTAAAAATGCAAACACGATTATGGAACTTGAAAACAATCGAGACCCAGACACAAAATTTTAGGTAAGACCATCTTAGAACACCATATAAATTAATGTTTCATTCCGAATAGGTGGTGATGAATCACTTACCTGAAATTGAATACACGAATTCCAAAACTCGTAACTCCAAATAATCAGAAATCCCCAAAGGAAATGGGCTAAACCTCATCTAATACCATTTTTCGTGAACAAAAAAGGTTCAACCATGAACTGGTCACCCGAGTCGGTCAGCGGCATGGCCCGAAGGGTGTTCTCGATCCCCACGGGCTAGAAACTAGTGTCGAGCATCAAAAGAAGAAGTTGGGAATGATTTAGACTAGAAAAATAAAGGAAAGATAAACATAAAAAAATCAGTCAAATAGGTAAACACTAACATAGGAGATTAATGTAATGATTACCATATAGACATACCTCTATATGACCCCATGGGTCACCACTGACGTAAAACCACAATCTGAAACTATAACCTACAACTAAAAAGTATTGTAAGCATGATCACCGAGATTCTCTGTAGGAATTCCAAAATATAATAATTCCCTATGCCCCTACCTTTAATAAGAAATCCAATCATTCCATTTTCAAAATAACATTTAATAAAAAATGTTTTTTCTTTTTTCATGTTCGAGTCACAATTCAATATTTTTAATGAAAATAATTCAATTCCACTACAATTTGAAAATAGATTCCAAGAATACAATGCCATTTCCAAAAAAAAAAGAAAAAAAATAAAATTTTAGATTAAAATATTTTTTTTCAAAAACAAGACATCAATTATAAAACAACTGAAAAGAAAATTTCATCACAGGAATCATGTCACAAACGATCACCATGGGAAATCTCTATAGGTAACTAGAACTGTTGAGACCCTACAAACCATACACCTCGGTGTAATGTGGCTTAAAAACCATGACCCTTTAAATATGTCACTTAGAAACCACGACCCTCCTAATATGTGGTTTAGAAACCACGACCCTCAGTCATTCATATATATAGTTAGTGTTGATGTGTCAATCTTACTAGATAAAACTAGGACAGACCACTACAATGTAATCTAGCGTACTAGTCTGGATCCACCCACCTAGATTCATTGGGTTCCCATTGTGATCTATTTCATGTGGTGGCGAGTTTTATTTATCAACCAAATATATACGTATATACCACTTTCTTTATCAAAAACACATTCACCATCTCAACACCATTCTACCTCCCTAAGTTCATTCCCCCTCTTTCATGTCACAAAATTCTTAAGAATCAACATTAGGCACATAATAACACATTCAACATAAAAATCATTTTCCAAAACCTAGGGGTCTTACATAAGAGGGTTTGTCTAGTTTTACAAACCATTTTCAAGGGGTCAAATGAGCTTTGTTGTTTTACAAATAATAGTTTTCTTTTTATAAAACATAACAACCCAAACTCATTCCAAAACCTTTTAAAACCCCAATTAAAAAAATAAATGAGTTACATATTCAAAAAAACATTGAACCCTTGATTATAATGAAGGAATCCATTTATGAAAGTAAAACCCCCATATGGCCTAGAGTTCCTACCAAAACTCATCTTCGAAAATATTTTCTACCAATTAAAAAAAACTTATGAAATAACATTTTTAGAAAAATAACTTACATCTAAATGGGAATTAATAATACGTTACTTTTTCCAAAACAAAGTCATAACTATTACTAGAAACCGCACCAAGATTTCATAGCATGTGTACATAGCATATTTATATAACATTTATTTTAAAAAGAAATCAATTACTCAATTCAAACAAAAGGGCATAGGGGACCAACCTCAAAGTGGAATCATGCCATCCACTTCATCTCTTGGTAGTTTATAACTGATGGCTGCTGCTACGCCACTAAGCACATGAAATTACACATACATGAAAGGACAACTAGACCCTATGAATACACTCACGTGGCCATGGGATTACACAAGGGTATCCTTACAGAAATTCTTATATGAATATACCAGTCACCACTCACCAATGCATTCATTTTCATATATATACATATGCACACCTATCCACATACATGTATATTCACTCCCATTGATGACTATACGTTTAAAGGGGGAACCTACATATATACATGTACTTACCTATGCATATGTAGGCGAGTCGCCCTTGTACCGATGACTCTAAACCACACAAAATATTCTATCTCAAAACAAAACAATTATAATGAACCTTAAAAAATCTAAGGAACACCAAAAATCATGTCTGAAACCAACAAGTGGCATAAAATTCCATACCTCAAAACACGCAGGTTTTTATGATGGATCCCTAAGACCGCTTCACAATACATTCATATTCATTTATATATATATATAACGTTTGACCAAAGTACATATTCCATGCACCATGATGGAATATGTGAAAGGATGTTATACATACATACATGATTACCCATGTATATACATATATGTAATTTCTGATGACGACAAAATCCACACTGAGATGAAATAAACATTCTACAACAATAAAAAGAAGTCTATAAATTACCAAGGGCTCCAAAAAAACTAAATTTATAAGGGAATCAATAGAAACCACACCCCATCATGTTTTCACCCTCTTTATGTTTTAATAATTGAATTAGAAATTTTGTAAAAAAATTCCATGGAGGAACACATTGTTTTTACACAAATACCCACGTAAAATCCCCTTTTTGAATTAAATGCATGCTAACCTCAAACAAAAAACAATTATTTTTCCAAGGAAATTTCTATTTAAATACAGACACCTAAAGTTCCTTGAAAACGCATTCTTCACCTACCAAAAATCAATTGAAATCCATTTTTGATACATTAAACCAAAGAATGCACAATAACACAGTCATTTACTTTATTAAAAATACATTTCCAACCTATAAACACATAAAACACTACAAAAATGCCATACAAACCACATAACAAAACAAATGAACACATTTATAAACTTAAAAAAAACATTTTAAAAATCATCTAATAATGAATAAACATATATTCACCCACCACTTATGATGAATTTCCCAAAAAATATGGTGCTGAATCCATCCTCACCTCCACCACACCATTGTATAGCCAAGACACACCATAAAAAAGGTAAAATTTAACAAAAAGCAACATTAAACCCTAGTTTAATACCATAATAGATGTAAACGGAAAACCACCAAGAAACAAGGACTAAAACCTTATATGGGAGGAAGAAGGGTCTACCCGGGGGAAGAAATATGCAATGGAGGAGAGCAGGGCACCAACGAGGGGGGTACAACCAAGGGGGTTCGTCATGCTTCACGGGTATGTGCTGTAGGTGGGGGGTCATGAGTGAAGATAACCAGGTCATGCATGATAGTGAAAGAGGGTGGGGGATGACCATAGTGGGCTCGAGAGAAGAGGCTTCCCGCATGGCATGTCGGTCGGCGATCAAGGGGGTAGGCTTGAGGGTGGGTCTACGTCACGCAACCAGAAGGGGGGAGGGGTGGGTCGGCCGTGTGAATATGAGGGTAAGGGGTATGGACATGAGGTAAGGGGGAGGGGTTAGATTAGGGATTCTTTTTTTCCTTTTCAGTATATTTTTATAATTCAATTGATTTAAATTACGAAAAAAATGGATTAAATTATATATAGTCTAAAAAATAAATCAATTAACTGTGAAAAGTCATTTCGTGGTGTGACAAAAATCCTTGGGTTTAGATATTGGGCACATGTTTGATATCTTGGAGGGACAAGTTGGTAATTTGTTTAAAGTCATACTAGAGGAGGTTGGGTGTAGGTTTAGCATCTTGCATTTACATGTTGGGAACATGTTTAATGTTTTGTAGGCACATGTTGTCCCAATTTGAGGGACATTTAGTGTTAGGATGAGAATTAGAATTAATTATTTTAATGATTGGTTGGGTTGATCATAACACACTATTGAGTTGGTTTAAAGAAAGGGAATCCCTATGATGAGAGATGTCAAACTGGGTTGTGGATCAGAATGCCAAATTTTGGTGGATTCTAGAGGTGTGTCTCTAAGAGGGAAGACATTACACAAGAGTTGAAGATCATATTTCTCTATTGTGGTGTATCTGGGTGGTGCATCCCTATCACGGTATAGGTCACACCTAAGTTATTTTTCAAAATTCCTTATTTAGGTAGACATTAGAGGGGTTTTCCCTTGGATGAATGATGAAACTCTAAGGTTATATATCATAAAACTCTATTCAGGTGGAGTTGGTAGGTGAATCTATATGAGGGAATATATCACAATAGGATTCTAGATCAAAATTTTCTACTGATTCAATTGGTGCATCCCTAGGAGGGAAGATGTCACAAGAGGGTTTTCTGATTTTAGGATTGAACCATGGGCAGGTTTCCTACATACCCTACATAAAAGATTGTGATCAAAAACCAAAATGTTAAATAACATAGTTTAATGATGTTTAATAGGATAGATCCATGTAGTTTAATGTCTTGTGTTAATGATTCTCATGTCATAGAAGGATCATCGTCAAGGGATAGTATGGGGATTACACATAAATGATTCCCAATGTAGGAGAATAAATCATGGGGATATTGTGTGGGGTTTATATGTGGAATACAACTAAGGTGGAAATATATCCCATGATGGGGGAGGTGGTTTCATCCCATCTGATTCATACACATATAATCATGTGTTTATTTCATAGTATAGGGGGTGTGGGGTCACACCATGTCAATCATACATGGGGAATATTTTATTTTTCACACATAATATGGATATTGTTTTAAATCATATTATGAGTATTTATTCATGTAGTTTAGCATCATATGCCTTGGACATAGACCTAGGTAGTTATATGTCACCCATATCTAACTTCGATCATGTATAATCCTCATGGATGTCTATGCCAAGGAGAGAGGAAGATCTGATATAGGGACACTCAACTAGGCCAAGAGCACAATTTCTTTCAAATATGCCCTGCCTAGAGATTATGTGACCACTACTCATGTGGCATTGGGCTGGACATGATTGTGGAATTGATATGGAGGAGTGTTATATTAGGAGACTGATGTTAGGGTCCATATTCATAGAAATAATGGGCATTCTAATACCTATGGTTATAATAAACAAGGATTTTATTAGTTTCACTAGAGGCACATGGGAAATCCTTTAGGGGAAACATATTTTTTTGCACGTTATATTCTTGTGTTACATAAAATGTTTGTGCAAACAAGGGATCTAGATCAACATAAAATTATAGATTCAAGAGGATTAGTTGTGTGCATGATTGTGAGTAGTGTGATGAACATGGTTGCATGAATTCAACTTCCATTTGCATCAACCCAATAAGAATTATTATTAGTTGTGCATGGATCACTCTACTATAGGAAAAGTCATGATTGGGACCACATGATTTCTATCATTAAAATTCTCTAATTTTGAGGGTCCAAGATAACACGTATTGTGTGCTATCATGGAAGAGAGTGAGATTCATGAATTATATAATCACTTCATCTTGTGGGGACCTCTCTAAGGCTATGGGGTGATCTTTTATTTATTATTTAAATCCTAGTCTATTCATGTGAAAATCAATGAGTGTGAACTCAGTTGTTTGTTTCTTCATCCTTTTCTGCTAGGGAAAAGCCATGAAATAAATATAGTTTGATGTCTACTTTGTTACATAACTAGATGGTTTCACAATGGGGTTTCATGAAACAATTGTTTCTTGTGAACATAATGTATTTATTGTGAAATTTTTTTTGGGTGTGCATTTATACTGAAATATCTCCACAGAATTTCTTATCACCTTTGGCATGCATGCCTTTTGCATGTGAAACAAAAAAAATTCTCAAAATTTAAGAACCATGAATGAAACTAGTTCATTATCCATGGAATGGTTCTTCATGGTTGTTTTCAAGCATAGTTCATCAAAAACTATCTTTTCTATATCCAAGAAGATATTTCAGTGCTAAAAATTGGTAATTATGACATTATTCACTCTCCCGTATTGATTACACCATTGATTACCATTATTTCACAAATTATTTTACTGTCCTTAAAAAGGAAAATATATATCTTCAACTTTTTATATATATTCATAGATGAAATGTCTAAAAACCCAAGATCTAGTTATTTTCACTTTTCCTGTGAATGTGAATAAAGAGAAAATATTTGAAACTAAAAGGGGGAATATTTAATATATCACCACACACATATTCCCACCCTCATTGTGAATATAACCTAAATGTGACTTTTACTATGATAATACAATGAAATAATTATCATTGTTTTCCTAAGAACCCCACACTATCTACCTCATATTCTATGAAAGGTTGATATTGGCAATGTCACCTCAATAGAGACAAAAAAATCACCCCCAATATTAATCTATAATAATAGAACACAAACATTGTTTTCATCAAGAAAAACATATTTCCACATTCACTAATGGGAGTGTGTCAAAAAATTTAAACTATTTTGATCAACTACAATGGTATAATGGTTTTTTGGAAACAGTAGGATTAACATTACACGAAAATTACGTTTAATAATGTGTACATTGTAATTTCTATAATAACAATAGTAGAGGTGGGATAAAATTCATAGAATCATTTGAAAACATTTCACGATTTAGGAATATCACTAGAATTCCCATTATAAAAAATTGTTCATCATCACACTCACAATAGTTTAATGGAAATTTAAATATATGACCCAATGAAATGATTTATATTCAAATCATCTATCAAAACACCATGAAGAAATTCAAGATTTGATATAATTATTTAATTCCCTCTAACAAAACACTGTATTTCTAAAGAATCCTTGGCACATCATAAATAAGTACCTCAAAAAAACAGAAAAAGTCACATAAAATTATATTCTCTATTCTGATCAAGAAGAGAATTTTAAATAACATAGCTCATGTAATCTATCCATCATCAAAATATAGAATGAACTCTTATTAAAAAAATTAGAACCTATGCATTATGATGAAGAAAATAATTTCTTATACCTTTTTAATTATTTTCCACCACCTATCCGCTAACCATAAAATAAGGTTACAATAAAAAAAAGTATCAATTATAATTATGTAATCAATTGTGAAAAAATGGCATGCTAATATCATCCATCTAATGATGTATGAACCAATATAAATATCATCCCACTGGCTGGGTAGCATGATGAATCCAAGGTAATGCCTCATCAACCTGAAATTTCTCACCCTCCATTATGATATCCGGTCTTACAATAGATTCATATGAAAATCCCCTATAAGGGGATCTATGGGTAAATGCATAGTAATTAACAAACTTAATAATAGGTGTCACTCTAATAACTGTTTTCCTATTTATTCTTTGTTTCTAAATTCACAATTAAGATTCCACATGATAAAATATAAAAAAAGTAATTTAAAAACCTAATAGGTACATAATTAATTAACGGTATTTTTTTGAAGATATAATTAGAATTTCTCACAACGTTATTTAGTAAATATTTCCAATATCACTAGTAATCATTCTCGTATATCAATATTTCATACTTTATGCTTCTTGTACCGCCCAAATTGTATATTTCAAGTAATTCTATAAATACTCCAAATAGTGAGTTCATAAATACCATTATTTAATTATAATTTATATAAAATCTAACTATATAAAAAAATTGATGCCCTTAACATAGTTTCCATTGATTCTCAAAACCTACCAAAACCTCACATCATCCAAACTCCTGCCTCTGAACTATATATCAACCGAATTTTCTTATACAACATTGAAATTAACCATCCCCACCAATAAAATTACTTTTATTGGAGATGAGTGTAACACCCCGAGAATTTATGGGATGGTTTATCTTTAATTGCTTCAATGTATTGTGTTTTATACAACCCCAATATTAGCTGGTGTTATATGCAACACCATATTATCTTGTAGTATATGAAACACTATTCTTGGATTATGTTAAATATGATTTCATGTTAGTTTTATAGAATTTATTTTATGCAACATTGAGGATAGAGTTTTTGAAGGTATAAAAGAACTCTATTTGGATTCTGTTATAAGGAACAACAAAGGAAGCTTTCACAACACACAACACTGACTTGGATTGCATAACACACAAGAACGACCTTCCTCGATATCTTACGTGTTACGCAATAAAAAGTTTCACTAAACAAAGATGTATTTTTATATTATTATTATAAACAACCCATTATAAATAATATTAAACAATTTTTTAATTTTATAATATTTTAATTCATCTTACACATTTTCTTGAACATGGTATAAAAACAAAATCAATTTCTTCAATAAAACAAATGTTTTAAAAAATTGCAATTTTCCGCCTTTTATTGGTGAACCCATTTTAAATCTAATTATTGACAAGATTATATGTTAAATTTTACCAAAAAAACTATTTATTTTGAATCAGGATATAAATATTTATTTTGGTTAAATGTTTCATATTTTTCTGATAATGTTCATATTTTAATGAATAGTAAAAATACGCTAAATTTTACTTAAAAATAAATTTTTTCATCAAGATAATTTATATGGATATATTATAATAGTGAATGGTTTTGAAGTATAAATATAATATTTTTTTACCATTTAATATAATTTATTTCATTATCATTAATTTTACATTGAATTCATAGGTAAAAACATTCCAATCTTATGCAATGTTTTAAACAAATACCCATTTTTTCAAATATGGGATTAATTTTCAATTAATTACTGAAACTTATGTGTCATGAGTTTTGAAAAATAGATTATAAATTTTGAATCATTAGGTCCAAATTATTTTAACAAGAGCCTTTTATTTTTTTCCATTATGAATAGTAACTACGGTTAATTTTATTTACCCAAGTTAATGGTAAATAAGGTAATTAAGGGTAAAATAATATTATACAATTACCCTATCACATTCCATAATATAATTGAATGATTATATTTCTCCCTAAAACATTCTTGTGTCGAAAAAGAATCTATTGGAACCCACTTGGAAGATATTAAGACATTTAATTTAGTTTCTATAAAGAAAAGTGAAATATGTCTCACTCAAACTTTAATAATGAAATTATTTTTAATATAAGGTTATACAAAAAATAAATTCTATTATTAATACTCATTTTAAAGATAAAAAGTTTACATTTATCCTGGTAATTTATTTGTAATTTGTAAGAAATATATAATTATCATTGTAGCATGTACATTAATGATACCAAAATTATTTATTTAGTAAAAATCAACAATATGGTTTTTATTAAAATAACAATACCCATAAAAAGCCCCAAAAAAATGACCAAATATTATTGGTAGAGTATATCTAAACTATACACATCCAAGGGTAGAATTCTGGACCATTTGGATCCCTATAAAAGAGATTATGACACTTATATTATTTTATTTTAAATGATGTCAAAGTTGTCACCTTCATAATTTAATAAATATAACATTTAAAATGTTGGGTTTTTTTAGAACACAAATTTGACTAAAAGTATTATTTATAAAATATATTAGATTTATATTCATAAAATTATTTTATTTTTGAATTTTCATGCAACAAATAAGTATATTATATTATTATACAAAAATGTTGTTGTAATTATTTTATTAAGAGGAAAATCAAATAAGTGGTTTTAAAAATATTAATATAAATATTATATGAACTAGTTATGTGCTCAATGAATTTTCTAGATTGTTATGAAATGTTAGTAATATATTAAACTTTTTTTTGAATCTATCATATGTGTGGATTTTATTAAAAATCATATAAATGAAAAGTGTCAAAATTGACACTATTGTTATTTTATAAAAATAAAATATTATTAAACTGCTTAAAATTCACAAAAATATTTAAAAATTTTAAATTGAAAATTATATATGTCGGAAATTTCATAACCTAACCAATTATGGACAATTAAAAACACTTAAATAAATATTTATTACAATTTAGATTTATAATATTATGACCGTAAATAAAATTAAATAGATTAAATAAGGATAAATCAATATAATAAGGTTTAAAATAAATTACAAAGATGTATAAATTTTTCTGATTAGATTAAATCACTGTATCATATCATCTACTACGTTGATTCATTTTTTAGGGCTTTAGGTGTGGTATGAATTTATTATAAATTAATATTTTTTTATGTTTCAAAAAGTGCCCCTCTCCTCTCTTATAAAAGGGCACCTCCTACTTCTCATCTTCACACCATTTTAGGCCTTTAAACTCAGATAAAACCTGACCATTTCCTTTTGTAACATCCATAGAAACATTATTTAGGTCCTAGTCACTTCAAAGATAAACTTAAGTTCCCTAATAGGCAGTTTAGAAGAGGCACGCCGAAGAAGAGGTAATATCATTTACCGATCCTTTCAAACTTATTTCTTTTTGTACTTCTTCTATATGACTATTTCATTATTATGTTTTTAATACTGTATCACTTGTATACAGATATGTTATTATGAATATTAAACAAACATATTCCATCTTCTATATATCCTATGAAAAATGAAATCACCACATGTGCGTACGTACGACCTACCGTCTCCACACTGTGGTGTAATCTGTTTTTCATCCACAACATACTTGGATGGGTATAATAATGGAATAAAAATCTATATATGATTATTATAAAATTATATTGATTGTGAAATGTTATACACATCAATACAATTCCACAATTATGGGAATGATATCATAACTTGTGCATACGTAGAGCCTATTATTTCCACGATGTGATGCGATTGGTTCTACATGATCTTCATTGAAGAATGATTATATAAATGTATTGAATGATTAAATATGATAAATATAACACTAATAATATTTTGAATATGATTTAACTATAAAATAAAATGATTAATAAGAATTTATTCTACAAAACATGAATAAGAACATAATGTAGTTAACAACCAAATAACAAGTTAAAAAGAAATTTTACTTATAAATAGATATTAATATGACCATATATGACATCATAAAAATGTCTTTGATTCATGAATATGTCAATGATATCTATATATATACTAAAGAAAGATTTTTTCTGGACACGTGTCGCTCCCACGTTCACCCACCCCAGTATTCCATAACCCTATTCCCTCAATCCTTCGTCTCACCAACTACCCCCGTCGTGATTTTCCTCTTCAATTTCCACTATTTCAAAATCTTAGACTCACCCTCACCCCCATCCCTCATCTCCAACCCGTTCCCAAATCTACAATCTAGCAGTGACTCCTCCATCCCAGATTTACCGCTGCAAATCGATTCATCCCCTCACCTTAGATTATTTCTTAATCGTCAACCAAGTCATCTCCGCTATATACCACTGCTATGGGTTCCTTAATCTAGACCTAGGTTTCATGCCTCCGTCATCGCCCCCCTCTACCACCACAACAAACCTCGGTGCCTCCAGCTTCTCTGCCTCCTCGTCTGTCTGATCCGTGTACAGATCCTCCACCTCCTCAAATTCTATAGCGGTGACCATGTATTGCAGTGGATCTCAATCTTTTTCAGGAAGATTCTGTTGGAATCGAATCAGGTTCCTTTCAAAATCTTATGTGTTAGAATCTTTCATTCGGAGGTGAGCATCTCTGCATCAACTATCAACTCAGATCGGAAACACATTTCTTAGTTCCCTCTACCTCCTCAACTATCCTCGGTATTTTCAATGAATTTCATCTTCATTCAAGGTTTCTAGACATTATCGTGAAGTTTCAAATAATATTCTCCAGATCCCATCTCCGGTGCTCGAGATTCAATTATTTGGGATAGACACCCATGAAATATGATGAAGCACTAAAATTTCCTGATTCAGCCTTGGTCAACACCACCTTTGTCATCATAAAAGGTATCTTCTTTGATTCAAAACACTATTTTCTTATGAAAACAAATCATTTAGAGAACTTAATATTATTTTTTCATCATCTTTTGAAATTATCTTTCTAAAATGGTTGGTAGATAGATTTCATTTTCATGACAGACCGCCCCAATCTATTTTCAAGCTTATCCTAGGAGATTATCCTAGGCTATACCACTCTTCATTATGGTTTTATGTGTAAATACATACATGATTTTTTGATTTGTTTGTTCATCGGGTGATGGGATCACATGAAATAGCATGTTTTTGAATGGATTACTGATGGTTCAGTTGAATTTGTAACCCGGGATTCCTAGACTGCATTCTATGTAAGCTCATCCAGTATTCTTATTTGTTTATTATTTTCTGTATTTAATCATGATTTACATGTTTGGGAAAGTGTGATGGATATCTGCTTATCTGTGAATTCAAGCCTGGGACTCTTATCCTCTTAATGTTTTCTTTTCATTATATTTTGAATAAATAATAATGTTTCACATTATTTAGCATCCAGGAGCCATTACATTCTTGTGGTCTATTGTCGTCTCAATCACCAATCCATACCATTTCTGTGACATCTTAATTTAATATCCTTTAGTTTAAATGGTGTATTCTTTCAACAATTTATTCTTTCTGAATATATTTTCATAGATTCCATGTAGGTGTTGGAAATAATAAGTGTTCTCCCTCAAGCAGTAGAATATCTTGATGGAAGGGTACAATTTTCTGAAACTTTGACACACATAACTCTCTACTGAAGACTAATCATTGTGGTTTTATGTATAAATCCATACATGATTTTTTGATTTTTTTTTCATCAGGAGATGGGATCACATGGAAGAACATGTTTTTGAATGGATAACTGATGGTTCAGTTGAATTTGTTACCTGGTATTCCTGGACTTCATTGTACATGGCTTGAAGGGCGCTTCTGCTACTGGTACTGATTCTAGTAACTCTAGGATGGGGAAAGGAATGACATTACACCATTTGTAAATTTGCTGAGGTGAGCCTTCATTATTATCTTCGATCTCCTAGGTTTTCAGAATATGGGCATTTCCTGTTCATCCAGGGATTGATGTTTACTGGTTGGGAGATTATTTTCGTGTGTCCCACCTTTTTTCATGTTTCATGTTGAAGAAACGAGTCTTTTTAAATTAAAATAGAGGTTTATTTTGCTTGTATTATGGTTCTTGGTTTCTGGATTATGAAAACTACTACTGGGTGAGAGGAGATTTGAGATTACACAGTATTTCCATGACTCATTCATGCATGTAGAAGATGGGGATGATAGGGATCAAAGTTCATTATCCAAACAACTTATAGATTTCATGGCATTGGGCTGTTGAATTTTTGTATCAGTTTTTAAAATTGAATTTGGTTTTGGTTTTGGTTTTTCACCCATAAGTTCTTAAATTGTTTTTAATTAATTGTTTTGTATGTGTTAGTTCATCATTAGGTAGTATAGATTGAGAATATTATCTTCATAGATTCATTTAAAATTAATAAGTTTCTGATTACAATAATTTTTATGTTGCACAACTATGGATGTTTTAAATTTTTTCAATTATTTAATGTGAATGGATGCAATTAAAGGTTTAGACTTGAACATCATGGTTATGGGAATAATGGGGGAATTATTCCTCATGTTTAGTCAAATTGAAGTTTTGGCATGCACTGAAATCATTTATGTTATTGATTTTTCTATGATTATGATTTCTCAATAGGCCAAAAATTAAATGATTACCAAATATTATTTCTTTTATTCTTGTACTCGATGATCTAACTAAATGCAGTAATAAAAATCTGTATCTAATTATGAAATTTCAACACAAATGAAGATTGTGTCACTTTTATTTTTATACACCTTTTAAATGCATTCAACCGACATTCTTCTAAATAATATACAATAAAAAATGTTATAATATGCTTGATTCAGTAGTCTTTATCATGTATGGTTCATGTAACATTGAAATTTAAAACTTCCAACTCATGTAAAATATGCATTGTATAAATATTATTCTCTATTAGTTAATAGCAATGTAATGTGTAGTTTCAAAATGACTACATCAAAATATTGTGCATTTGATATCCTCATGAATATATAATTTCAATATGACTACATAAAAATAAATTTTTTTACTATGTTGTACCGCATGCTTCTTTATAATATGCATTGAAAAGTATAACTTCAACTCAGTTTCAAATAGTTTTTGAACTTTACAATTTTCTGTACTATCTACATCCATCTTCTTAATTGAATAATTTTTTTCAATGGAAGTAAATTAGTATGATGGAATATTTTCATAAAAATTATGGAACTGTTATTGATTTCTTTTAAACACATTTATGTACATGATATCACCTCTCAACATTCATATTTTTTAGATGCATTGATAAATTTACTGCTATTAACAAACAAAACCTCATGTGAAAGACAACATTGTGTTATAAGACACTTTGTAATATTTTCATGGTTTCGAACCATCTCATTTATGCTAGCACTGAAAATTGTGATTTTCATATTTCAATATTCATTATTATTAATTTCTTAATTTTATACATTATTCTGTATGCAAGAAAACAAGGTGGCAGCTTTTGACGTTAAAGAATCAGTACATAGTGACATATTCACTGGTTCATTCTATAACTTTAGCTCACATTCAATGAATGATAATATTCTACAAATATAAGCATCAATATTTATAGTGGATTTATTGACCGACATGTTTATCATGGTATACAGTCTTTCTTCTAGTTGGTGAATCTTACATCATCTGCATTCTACCTGCGTAGACAAAAAAATGAGTATTTAAACATGATGAATGAAGAATATGACTGACTTTTTGTGCTATATTATCAAGGATAATACTACAGTTTTTTTAATTTTCAAATTTGTTTTCTGTTTATTTGTTTACTATAATAAGTTTATTATACGTCACAGTTTAAAGTAGAAATGAAATATTTTTTTCATGTTCCTATCGGTTCTTTTTTACATAATGGTCACTTCTATTTTTATAATTGTCTTTGGTGACATGCTTAGAGGGCATGGTGTTTGACTTTCCAAGGTATATTACATCTGCTTTGGAATTTTGATTCTTCTATGTTTCTTTTTTTAACATTGTTTCTGCACTGTCTGTTTAGATTCTATTGCTTGAAAAGAAGCTACAAGGGATGTTCGAGCCCCACCGTGCTATTAAGAAAGCACATGGTTGTAGGTTAATTACTCTTCACTATAGTTTCTTCATTCTTTTGGTTAGAAAAATGATATAATGCCTTTCAATTGCCTTGGGACACAACAATTACAACAAGACATGCCATTGAACTACATATCCAACCAAAGGAGTATTTAAACTAGATTAATGAAGAATATGACTCACTTTTTCTACTGTGTTAATTAGGTAATACTACATGTTTTTTTTTAATTTTCAAATTTTTTATTATGATTATTTATTAACTGTAAGAAGTGTATTATACTGCACAGTTTAAAATAGAAATGCAATAATGCATCTTGATTGTTTTATTATCAATATCTAGCTTTAGAAGTACTGTTTAGTATATATAATAATGTTATATTTTATATAATAATCTTGGATGAGTAGAGGATGTACTAGGAATATAAACATTGTGCAAGCATAAAATGTTTGTGCAATAAACTGGAACAAATCATGATTTTAAAAGCAGATAGAAATTTCAATCACATGGATCTGCTTTTGGAATTAAAAACACAATAGAACATACAAGGAATTAAATATTTATCGTACTCCAATAACTATTTTCAGTTCTTGAACAGTTATCATAAAATAAACATTCAAATTATGTGGCATTTTTTTCTTCATCTGATAATTTTTATGATATCTTCTATTGAACTTATTTTTCAGGTTCATACATTTTAATATAAACTTGCAGTTTTCAATAATAATATCATATATGACATTTTTATCGAACTATGATGGATCAAATTGCTTGATCTCCATCAAATTATGGTCATCTAAGACAATTTATTAATATTAAATGTTTTCTCTATTTGTTGGATTCAATCATATTAATTATTCATGTCTGAGAAAGTGGGATGGATTTCACATTATTTGTTGGGGAATTTTCTTGTAGAATCCTCAGTTCACTTTTTTCTTGGTTTTTTGTGTAGCTCCATGCTGGATTTTTCAATTCATTTGTTCTCTCTTGGCTGTTTACTATGATTTTTTCCTATTTTAAATTTCTGATACTTCCAATATTTTTATTTCAGGAGTTGTGTTCACATTGAATAACAGGTATTTCTATGGGAATCTCTCAGTTCAGATGAATTTGGTACATTGGAATTTCATACATATTTATATGTAAGATTATTCTACCTGTCAGTCTAATTATTTTTAAGAGATATTCATCTCTCTCTATGCTGACTCAATCATGCTATTCATTTTTGGGCATATGGGATGTCACTATGCTCAACTATTTAAAGTTACTACAACCACCCTTCACCTTTTGTTGTCCAATTTTCACTATTGGGAGAAGACAACATCGTTTTTTTCTTTATTTCACCATCCAGATCCATTAAAATCTCATGAATCTATTAGCATCACGTTCGAGTATTTTCTATTCATGCCTTTTAATGGGTTTATGTCACATTTTGGTTAAATTTACAGGGATTGAAGACAACTATTGGATGTGTTCCATTGATTTATAAACTGTTCAGTACTCTGTGCGACATTTAATTAATGAAAATGTATTTATGACCTTGCAGGACTTCTAGCACTTAGCTAGACCTTAGGGATTTGATTTGGGTCCGTTTTCTACTCTTTTTTAGATCAGTTCATGTGTTGAGGCCATGTTGTGTTCTGTTTCAGTTCAGTTCTTAAGTTGGGTACATTTTTTGTTATGTTTTAGTTCAATTCATGAGACTATCCTTACATCCAACATTTTATATTGCTCATAATGTTCTGTTTTATAAGTGGAAATTTAGCATAGAGTACTTGGAAGGGGAGGGAGGAGGAGGGGGGATGAGGAGGGGAGGAAAGGGTACGAATAAATTTTGGTTAGTGCCCAGGGGAGGGGAGGGGAGGGGAGGGGACATGAGGATGAGGGCATGGGGAGGGGGCTGCTTTGGGAAAAGGTTGGGTAGGGGGGAGGGGAGGGGAGAAGGGGAGGATGAGGACATGGGGTGGGGCTGGGAAGGATGGAGGGGAGGGGAGGGGAGGGGAGGGGACGCGAGAATGAGGGTTGGGGGAGGGGGATTCTTGGGGAATATGTTGGGCAGGGGGGACTGGTCAGGATGGAGGGGAGGGGAGGGGAGGGGGGGAGGGGGATTCTTGGGGAATATGTTGGTCAGGGGGGACTGGGCAGGTCGGAGGGGAGGGGAGGGGAGGGGAGGGGAGTGGGAGGGGGCTACTGGGGACGAAGGTTGGGAAAGGGGGAGTGGTGGGGGAAGGGGCTGGGCAGGTGGGAGGCTGAGCTGGGAAGGGGTACTGCTGTTATTGGGTGGGAGACAAGCTAAGATGGTGGAATGGGAGGGGAAGAGCTGGGAAGGGGGTATAAGGAGGGTATGGAAAATTGGGGGGGAAGGGTGTGAAAAGCTGGCCAGATTAACCAATTTTTTATTACAATTAGCACTGATTTTTCTATTAATTCAATTACAAGTGAGTTTTCATTTTCATATTAATATTTTTTTCATTGATATTTTATCAGGCTTCATTTCATAGATGACTACTAGAAACAAATGAGCTATTTTTTATGACATTTTTTGTCACATCACTACATTACCCATGTTTTTTTATTATAATGTGTCTCATTTTCTCAAATTAATGTCTAATTATATATTGCAGGGATCAATATAACTCTCAACAAACATGACAAACTGTTACTCTACATCAATGATACATTGTTGTACTGGGAGGCTATGGACTGTACCTGGGCCATGAGTGTGTTGAAGTAAGTATAGATGAAATACATATCTGAAGAACTGTACTATTTAATTTAGCTGCAATAGATTTCATTTACTTGGTATATTAATTTCCAGTTAGTATGTTTTTTTAGCATCACTCTATGATGTTGTTTCATGCTTACTATATTTGAGGAATTTCCACTTTAGTTGGAAAAAATTGGATATTTGGTCTACTGAAATGTTCTGAAGGAAATGCTACAATCCGATGACAAAAACAAAGAATGGAATATCCACTTTAGATATTTTTTCGAATTATTTTATTTTTCTTTCTATTTAATTATTTTATGTTATCATTTTTTTATTCTACAAATTCTGGTGTTCTTATTGTAAAGTTTTTTTTCTATGCAGAAATGCTTTTCAGGCATTTGAAGTTGGATATTTATACACTGTGACATAGTTTCTCAGTGACATAAATACTTCTAATGTATGTCTAGAAATGTAAATGTCTATTTGAATGTTCTTTTCATTCATGTTCATTGGAATATTGTGCTATTTATAGTACTTCTGTATAATAATTCTTTCATGTACTTCTCATAATATCTCAATGACAGTATTACTTATGTAATTTCAATAATGTTCATTTTTTAATGTACTTTTCTAATTACTGTCAATTAGTTCTTTTTATTCATGTATTTTAAAATTGATACTTATAATTTTCTTCTACAATGTGACCTATTTACTTTTCCTTATTCTTTTATATTTTCATACATGTTCATTTTATTTTTTCATAAAAATGTTGTTTTTCTTTGCAATTGACTATTATCCACTATATTCTCATATATATTTTATATGTTTTCAAATAATTTTACTTTCCTATTATATTATCCTATAAGTTTCCCTAAAATTCTCCCTCAAACATTTCTATGGTTTATTCTGTACAGCGATGTTATACTAATGTTTTCCTTATGTATTATCATATATTCTCCAATATGTTTTCAATATTATCCTACATATTCTTCTATGTTAGTTTCTTATTCTTATTTCTAATGTTTTTAATTCTATATATCTTATCCGATTATAGTTCAATATTAAGTATCACTATTGTTTCAGTATATACAATATTGATGTTCTTTATTAATATTGCAATATAGTTTTGTCTTCTTGAAAGTAGGCATAGAACGTATTACCGTGAGAATGCACAGGTAAGTAATAGTTATTTAAATAATTACACATGAGGTTTGGATATGTATAAATAATATTGGACCTAAAGTAAGGGAAAATCTCGCAATATCATTTTTATCTGAGATTCTTTATACATAAGTATTTTTTGGGGCATAATTATCATCCACTTCGATGTTTCCAAAATACATAATATTAATTATATCCCACTAAAATTGTTTAAATCATATCTTTCCATTTAATTAATTTTTAGTAAATGATATTAAAGGAATCTTTTTTCATTTTCGGTACGAGAAACTTTTTTCTTTTCTAGAAAAAGTACAAGAAGAATGTTTTTTGAACATATACGGAATGAAAAGATTTTACGATTTCATAACACCTTATTTATGAGAAGATTACTTTACAAGAATTCATGATTATTTTCAACAAAATTCTTTTCTATTAAAATTTCATGAAATTTGTAGAAAATAAAATGATTTTGAATAATAAAGGATATTTTCCTCAAGAATTCATTTAAAGTGTTTTATCAAAACTATCTTTTATCTAAGATGACATGTTTTAATATGGTTACGATTCAAGTATAATTCCTCTATTATTTACATGGTTTTATTTTGATTATGATGAAATGGTATTAATTTGTATTATATGGATTATGTTATGATGGTATGATGTTAATGAAACCCATTTTATTAGATGTGTTATGATGAATGATTATTGTTTATTTTCTAACACACATAATAATGATTTAATTTTGATATGGGTTTGAAATATATCTCCCTACAATGCATTTGTAATGACTTATATCTCATGAAATAGACATGGGAGGAATGAAATGTAAATCCAGTTCCGTAATATAGGGAGGGAACGGCAAGTAAACCTGATTGTGTAATGGACTTCATCCGCTTTGATGGTCTTGGTAGCAATGCCTTGGATACTATGGAAATTATATTATTTTATCAATGGTTTACGAGAATTCAAGGTTTTATTCCCATTCTATTTTATCATGATTAATTTTCTTTAATGATCTATGCCTTACATACTGCAAGGATTTGGGTCATTCCTCAAGATTTTTATGTTTAAACTTTATGTCCATGTTTTTACGTTGAAATGTTTGTGGATTGGTTTATGTTCTACATGTTTACCCTTACGAATTATTTTATCTCACCTATTCTATGTTTTTTATTCCAAATGATATAAATAAAGGTTTTATGTAAGAAAAAAAGGGGAAAATCATTAAAGGAGATGTTAAAGATATTCCAACATTATTATAAGATTATGTTCCGTGTTCCCAAAGACACTAAACTAACAAGGTCTCTGGGAGTCTATTTTTGTTATGTATTTAGTTTTCAGCAATGTTTGTGTAAATTTAATGTACGTTAAGCTTAAGTCTCTATATTTGGTTTCGGAGGGAAGGATTAGTCAACCTTTGAAAACTAGGATGAGAAAACATTAGTGAAATCCCTAGATATATTTGTAAGGTATGTCTAGGGATGTCCATAAGGGTATGTCTTACTATAGATTATAGGCATAGAATTATGGACACAATAATGAATAACCTATAGTGATCATAAGGCGTCATATATTAAATAATTTTTCATAATTTAGACATCCAATAAGTGAACATTTATGATTATGTGGTTCCTCATTATTGTAACAATTTCTTACACTATGGTTTTTGGTTTTAGTCAATGGAGGAAAAAAAGTAATTGTGTTAACATTGAATCCATTGGAAATATTGGTGAAAATGAGAAACAAAATTTTGTACGGAATAGAGATATAGATATTGTGATTCTTTTGAATCAGTCATCACAGTATATGTTTATTAATGTGAACATTAGTGGTATTTCTAACCCATCAAATAAAGGGAATATGGACATTTATTCAGGTTTTCATGGTTATGAACATAGAGGAAGGACGATTAAGCATTCTAAATATCAAGAAAAGGGAATAAGAACCTTGAAGAATACCTAAAATGGAAGGAAAGATGTTATCTGTGTGTCGAAAAGAGTCGTAGAGTGATGAACTGTCATGCAGTTCAATATATTATATGTGGAGAACATGTGCATTAACCAAATCAATGGCCCTAACTAATAGGGTACTTCTAAATCTAGGATAGACATATTCCATGCCTATCATTGAAGAGGATGGATTGACAAGTTTATGTGTTGGTATTCAAGAATAATCTTTTAGAGGTTCTTTTATGGTATTATGGAATATTGTCATTTCTATGGCCCATTGTGGTTCTCCATTAGAATATGGTACTAGTAACCAGGAAAAGTGACTAAAATATTTTTAGAAAGAAGATGATATGCACATATAGAATGGATAAGGAGAAAATAAAAAAATTTATTGTATTAATGATCTAATGACTGATAAATGGACACATTGATATCATGGTTTGAGAATATATAATTGTTTTGGTATTTTTGTTGTATGAAAAGAGTTATCATTTGACAGAATAAAAGTTTCATTATGATTCTATAGTAATTTATGTTTTAATATAATTCATGATTACGGTATTCACATGTTTGGAATGTGACCAACAATATAGATCTTATGATATTTGGGGGATAAATGACGGTATTCACATTCTTGGTAGATGACCTTTCTAGCAATCATTTTCTTTATACTATGAAATTGGACAAAAGTATTTTGGATAAGCATAAAGAATGGAATGTATTTAGTTGGACATTAGATTTTATTATTCAAGGATAATACTTTTTTTTGAATGTTATAATAGTATCGTTTTTTATAAAAGGACAACCCATAAGATGAGAGACAATCTGTCACGTAGGAAAAGGCTGTAAGAATTGAACCCACAACTGAAGTGCGACTTGCCTTTATGTCCTACCACTGGCCTACAGGATGTCCCTGGTTAGTAGAAATTAGTTTTATTTTATTAAGTGGTATGATAGATAAAGTATTAGTTTTTTTGGAACAATATACGATTAATCTCACCTTAGATGGACCTAAGTATATTTAATAAAATGTGCTATCCTTTTTGTGATAGAGACAGATAGAATGACATGTCATTCTATCACATGATTTGCTAACACATCATGAATGACAAATTCAACTTCATTTCATTAAATTAGAGATATAGTGGAAATAGTTCGTGGAATTTCCAACAATGATATTACACTGAAATCAAGTAAGTATTTCTCCTTATGAAGATGTTCTATATCTTTAGGGAAAAGATCTTGAAAACCAAAAATCTTGTCCCAGTACCCTAATATCCGATGAATCATATGGTAGCTTAGATCATCACAAATTTAGGGCTTTGTGATTGTTGTATTTTTCATAGCCATGTTATCTACCCCACTTCATCATAACATTAAGGCATGATTTATTTTCCTTATACATGTTTTCACCTATGTTCTCTTATGTGGAAACCTAGAGAGGTGTTACATTGGGTAACCACTATATTTCTAACAATTTTTTAGACTTAAGTTTTTATATTCCTTTTTACGATGTGAGATTCTATGAATGAAAACTTCATTTAGAAAACCATTTATAACCTTGATGAATTTCATGGGGGAAATTCATTTTAATGGGGGTAGAATGTAACACCCATATAATTTATGAGATGGATTATCTTTAATTTCTTCAATGTATTATTTATTATTCAACACCAAGATTAGCTTGTGTTATACGCAACACCGTATTAGCTTGCAGTATATGAAACACTAGTATTGTCTTGTGTTACACATGATTTTAAGTACATTTTATATAATTTATTTTACCCAACATTGAGGATATATTTTTTTCATTGTATAAAATAACTATGTTTGGATTCTGTTATACGAAACAAAAAGGATACTTTCACTACACCCAACACTGCCTTGGCTTGTGTTACACCCATGAGCGACCTTCCTCGATAGCTTACGCAGTACGCAATATCTAGTTCCACTAAACAATGATATATTATTATAATATTATGTGAACTAAACTTTATGAGTTTTTTTAAAAAAAAATAAAATTTTATAACATTATCACTCATCTTACACATTTTCAATAACATGGTATGACAACAAAATCAATTTTTCAGGTAAAGGACGTATTTTTTAAAAAAGCAGTTTTTCGGCCTTTTGATGGCACACTCATTTTAAATATAATTTTTTAAAAGTTTATATGTTTAATTTGAGAAAATAAACTAATTATATTAAATTATGATATAAAAATTTACTTTTGAAATTTTTTTTATATTTTTTTGATAACTTTCATATTTTGATGAATAGTAAAAATATGCTAAATTTTACTTAAAAAACTTTTTCCATTGAGAAACTTTATATGGTTATATTATAATAGTGAATTATTTTAAAGTATAAATAGAATATATTTTTACCATTTAATAAAATTTATGAAATTATCATTAATTTTACATTGAATTCATAGCTAAAAATTTTCAATCTTTCGCAATGTTTTAAACGAAAACCAATTTTTGTGGACCAAACACTTGACCAAACCATATGGGTCAAGTATATCAAAACCATAATCATCCATGGGTAAACTTTTGGACAATTTTTAGTCTTATAGAAGATATTATGACACTTATTTTATTTTATTCTAAATTATTTCAATGTTTCCACCTTCATAATTTAATAATATAAAATTAAAAATTCTAGGATTTTTAGAACATAAATTAAACTAAATTTATTATTATGAGAGATAATAGATTTATATACATAAAAGTATTTCATTTTAAATTTTATACAACAAATAAGTATATTAAATAATTATACCAAAATGTTGTAGTAATTTTTTTAAGAGAAATATCCAATAAATGGTTTTAAAAATATTAAAATAAATATTATATGAACTAATTAATGGTCTACACAAATTTTTTAGATGAATAAGACACGTTTGGAATAATGTAAATATTTTAATTTGAATCCAAAATTTGTGTAGATTTTATTTAAATTCAAATAAATGAATAGTGTCATAATTGACAATATTGGTATTTCATAAAAATAACATATTATTAAATTGATTAAAAATCCCAAAAATATTTAAAAATTACAAATTTAAAATTATATGATGTAAATATTTATAATATATCAAATTGTGGACAATTCACAACACATAAGTATGTATGTATAATGAATTAAAATTTAGTATTTTATTACCACAAATAAATTTAAGTAGATTATATAAGGATAAGTCAAAATGATAAGTTTTAAAATAAATTCCAAAATTGTATAAATTTTATTGGTTGATGATATAAAAACCCTATATCATATCATATTCTATTTTGAGTAATTTTGGAGGTTTTTAAGTGTGTTTTGAGTTTTTTATAAATTAATATGTTTGAGGATACCAAAAATGCCCCTCTCCACTCATATGAAAGGGCACCTCCTCCCTCTCATCTTCAGACAATTTTGAGCCTTAAAACTCATCCATACCCAGTCCATTTCCCTTATAAACTTCCTTATAGACATTATAGAGGAAATTGATTCTTCAATGACCAACTTTAGTGCCTAAGAGGAGCTTTAGAAGAGGAACGTCGAAGAAGAGGTAATATCCTTTACCGATTATTTCAAACTTATTTCTTCATCTACTTTCTCTATATGAGTTGATTAATTTTTAGGTAATAACTCCATTATCACCTATATAATAATATTTTAGTATTAATATTAAACAACTTTATTACATATTCTATCTATCCAGTGAAAAATGAAATCACCATGCATACTTACGTACGGCCTATCGTCTCCACACCATGGGGTAATATGTTTTTAATCACCAAAATACTTGGATAGCTATAATGATGGAAGAAAGAACTATATAATATTATTGTAAAAATATATTTACTCTGAAATATCATACATTTTAATAAAATTCCACTATCATGGGAATTATATCATCGCTCGTGCATATGTATGGCATGTCGTCCCCACGATGGGATGTGATTCGTTCTAAATGATATTGATTGAAAAATGATTATATACATTAATTGAATGAATAAATATGAAATATATTATACTAATACCATTATGAAAATGATATAAATATATCATAATAATAGGAATAATAATTTATTCAACAAAACATGTATAAGAACATAAATCCGTTAGTAGCCAAATAATGAGTGACAATGAAATGTTACTAATAAATAGATATTAATATGACCATATATTATACCATAAAATTGACTATGATTCATGAATAAGTCAGTGAAATTATTTATATCATTATAAAATAGTATTAGATATGAACAAAGCATATCAAACATATGGTAAGGGAAAATATCGCAATCTGATTTTTATCCTAGATTGTTATAATTAAATTTTTTATAGGGAATATTTATTATCAACATCAATGATTCCTAAATATTTAATATTATTTCTATCCCCCAAAAAATTATTATATAAAATCTCACCCATTAATTAATTATTATTAATACATGTGAAAGGAATATTTTTTTGTTTTTGAAACGAGGTACTTTTTGACTTTTCCAGCAAAAGTTCGAGAAGAATTTTATTTTAACTTATTAGACATGAATATATTTTTATAGTTTCATAATTCCTTATTTCCATGAATCTTACTCTACAAGATTTAAGGATTATTTTTAAAAAAAATTATTTTATATTAAAATTTCACGGCATTTTGAAGATGGAAAATGATTTATAAGAAGAATCGATATTTTCCTCATGAATTCATTTCAAGTGTTTTATCAAAACTATTTTCCATCTAAAATTAAAATTTTAATATGTATATGTTTCATGTATAATATCTATATTATTTTCATGGTTTGATTTTTATTTTATGATGAAATGATATCCATTTGTTTTATATAAATTATTTTATGATGGGATGATGTTTACGAAACCAATTTTATTCGATGGGTTTTGAGGAATGATATATGTTTATTTTTTGGAACACATATGAATGATTTAATTATGAGATGGTTGGCACCTATATCTCCCTCAAATTAATTTTTAAAGGATTTATATCTCACGAGATAGACGTGGCCGGTATGGCAAGTAAATATGGTTCAGTTATATAGGTCTGGAACGACAAGTAAAATCAGTTCAGTAATGGACTTCATCCGCTATAATGGTCTTGGCATCAATGCCTTGGATACTATGAAAATAATATTGTGTTATTAATGGTTTTCTACAATTACATGTTTAATTCCGATTATATTTTATGATGATTAATGTTCCATTATGATATATACCTTTTATACTGCCAATATAATTGTCATTGCACAAGATTTTGATTTTTTAACATCATGTTCATGTTTTTATGTTCAAAATATTATAGATTGATTTATGTTCCATTTTTTACCCATACTAAGCATTTTATTTCACCCTTTATATGTTTTCTTTTCCCAAGGATATAAATAAACGTTTTAGGTATGAAAATAAAATGGGAAAATTTTTATGGGAGATGTTGAATATCTTTTACCATGATTAGAAGATTATGTTCCGAGTTTTCAAAGACACTAAACTAATACGGTCTTTGGGAATATTTTTATTTATTTATTATGTTTTCCACAAAAGTAATGTAATTTTCATGTACGTTAATCTTGGGTCCCTAAAATGGAAATGAGGGTCCTATCCTAATATTACCATTAATAATCCATGGATTAACCACTAGAAATGTGGAAATTCAACACTCAAATAGAGGTTATTATTCACTAAAAGGAACAATGAATGATTATATATAGTAATAAAAACCATAATCATAGACAATGTAATTATATTATTTTATAATTATTAATATATTAAATTAATTTATTTGATAAAAACATAATGATATAAATCAAATTTATGAAAAGAAATACCTCCAAACCTGAAGATGTGGACAAACCTAAAAACCCCAAATCACCTTGTAGTACATGATAATTAACAAAACAAAACTTTAGTTATCATCATTGGATTATAATCTATCACCACCATTAATTAAAACTCATAAAAAATATAACCCTATCTATTTAAAATTATAGTTTCACATATCTATATACTTAGATAGTTATTCTCAAATGAAGAAAAATGGACCCAATACCGAGTATAACTAATATTTTAAACAAACTAATAATATATAGTAACATCCTCAAAAATCAAAACCAAATAATGTAATTTAGATTTTATTAATGAAATAAATCCATAATATCATTGAATCCCCATATTATTACACAAAATATTTTATCTTGTTCAGCAAGTATAGTCATCATAAACAATATATTTTCATTTTTCAAGTATTCCATTTTCAATCCCACCATATGTATAACAACCCCGCACTTTATTTCACATATAAAAATGATTTTTTATATAAAATTACACTTAATACCACACAAAATATAAATAGGTCTAGTGTATTTGGGAAATTTTCTATATTTCATAACCCCTTGAAGCATGAAAAAAAAATATCTATTGAAAATATCTTTAACATGATCAAAAAATTCTTTCATACATAACATTGCATGGGATAACCTAAGATCATACATAAGAAATGGGTAAACTATAAATCTTAATAAGGTAACAAAAAAGGAACAACATGAAGAATATAATACATTCTAGAAAATTGGAATATCAATAGGGAATAAAAAGAGTAGGAATAATAAACATGAATAATGAGACACGATATATCATGATAATCGTATCATAGGAAATGTGGAATCCACTTAAAACAATGCATTATAAAAATATGTCAATGATAAATCCACTAAGACTTAATTGTGGAAAAATTCCCATAAATAATTTAGGTACACCACTTTACCAACATGACATATCAAAATAATAAAAATTACCCAATGCAATGCAGAGATATCTTGGAAAACCCATCATAATCATTTTATTCACATGCATAAATGTGCCAAATAGATCATATGGCATGTGTTAATACATCATTTTAATTTATTCCACAATCATGGAATACTGATTCCATACACATAATTCCCCAATAAATAATTATATGTGCATAAAGGTGAATACCCTTGATATAGTAATGATTATGGTATTCACTACACAGTTTGGAATGGAAATTCGCAGTGCAATTTCTACAATATAACAGTGTCATATAAAAATTCATAAAAATGTGTTTATTATAGAGAAATAGTTCCCACATCATTAATATATGAAATGGAAATTATTATTAACATGTATAACCATGTCCAAATATAATGAATTGGAAAGATAAGGCATAACATACTAATTAAACTTGAGAAAAGAGGAGAATATAAAGAACCCATACTTTAATGTGTGACTCCAAAGGATTGGGAGGGGATTATTGAAGGCTTGGAGGTGCCTTGTGAGGAATATAGAAAACTTAGGGTAGTGTTCAGACATGTTACAAAGAGTTTTAGTGAAGATAAATGGGGGAATGTGTTGGTTTATAGAGGAAGGGGGACTTCTTTATTATTTATGATTTGAACTATGCATAATAAAATGTCCAAAACCACATAACATATCATGGTTTTTGATTTGTTATACCAAATTGAAGTATTTTAAATTATTTTTTATTTCCAGGTTCGGAACATTTTAAAATAGTACCATTAGTGATGGGGAGGTGAGTCAGACTCTTAATGAAATGATTTCAAAATCATAAAATATTTGATAAATCTTGGAGGATTCATAATGGATTTATAGTATAAATTGAGTTAACATAAAGTCACATTTTTTTACAGTTAAATCTTAATTGGTGTTTGATCCTATCTATATTACTCATTCCGTCACTTTTGGTTCCTTTCTATGTCATAAAACACAAGTTATGTTTATACGATATCTAGTTTTTACCTAGAAATTTGACTATATCAGAAAATTATGGAAAATTGACCATTGGATACGTTTGGCCTATTGATTAAAAAATTATATTCAATTTATATAAACAATTTTCTAAATATTTGAATTTTCACTTTTAAAATAAAAATTTGCATTTATTGAAAATCACTAGTATTTTGCAATATCTTTTTTTAATCCTTAAAACAAATTTCATTTGAAATCATAAAAATTATATGATCATGGATATTTGATCAAATATATTTAATAATAATATTTTATTAAAATATTATTTATTTTAAAATCCATTAATTCATAAATACATTGATTGAATATTAATATTTACCAAAAATACAATTTGTGATTTAAAATAATTTACAAAGTAACAATAATATTATTAAAATATATTAATTATTTTATAAAAAAATATGTAAATATTAATATTTCTAGGGCCATGATAGGTATCCCTTTAATACACCAGTATATACCCTAAGAGTAAGGTACACGATGGTGGGGCTTTCATGGGGTCATTCGATGAACATGGTTTGTGTCATGATCTCGATGAGCTTGAACATCTCCCATAATCTGTTTCAATCATGCATAAGTTATTGGATATCATCTTGGTATTGTTCAAGGTAAAATTGCATAAATGTGATCTCCCTATAAAGCTCTAATAAATGTGGTTTATAGGGTATGATCCGACTAGTTTAGGCCATCACTTTGTTTGTGTCACAAGGATTTAATTATACCCCTATATTTATACTAGTCATGTGATAACTATTCAATGCCTTTATTATCAATGGTAATGATACTTAATGGTCATTTTAATAAAATTGTATATAATAAAACAAAATATGTTCATGTGTTTTATATAAATATATTATCTAATAAGACATTAAATTTAAATTCATGGGGAATTTTATTTATAATAGTTCTGGTTGATATAGTATTCCTCCCTTTATAAATTTTCCCCGAAAAATTTTCTTTTACACACCAAAACATATGAGGGTATCTCTACTTCATCACCTCATATGGTTCCCACATTTCTTCTTCAAACTAGAGGTTTTTCCAAGAAACATTTACGATGGTCATTGTCTTATTTTAAAGAAACTTTTATCTATGATCTATGATCTTCATCGAGTACTCTTCATAGGGATGATCATTTTTCAATGGTACAATCATTGGATTAAGTACATATGAGCGGTCTGTTATGAAATTCTCAAGAGGGGTTCATGGAATACATCATGGACTTGAGATAGGTTCAGTGGGAGTGTTAGTTAATAAGACACTACTCTAACGTGACCAAGTATCTCAAAAGATCCTACGTACCTTGGAATAAGATTTCCTTTCTTCCAAAATATCATATTTTACCTTCCATGTAGATTTGAAGAATACCATTTCTACAACATCAATTTATAGGTCTCATAAAATATTGTCATAATAGCTCTTCTACCAACTATGAGAAGCCTTTATGTGTTGCTTAATGGTATTAATCTTCCTCATTATTTTGTCGACCATTTCAAGACCTTGAAGTTCTTGTTCCAAAAATTCCTCCCAACATGACGGTGTTATACAACACCTTCCATAAATTACATCATAGGGATCCATTATGATGCTCGTGTCGAAGCTACTGTTGTAAGAGAACTTGACCATATAATGTTTTCAGTCCCATTATCCCTGAATCTTAATTGATAATGCTCTCCACATTTCCTCCAGTGTTTTCGTAGTCTTCTCTAATTGGCCATCGGTTTAAGGGTGATAATACAAATAGAATTTTATCTTAGTTTTTAGATCATGTTGGAGATGTTTCCAAAACACCGAGGTGAAACTTGGATCTGGATCAGACACAATTGATAGTGGTAATCCATGAAGCCTCACCACTTCTATGATGTATATCAATTCAAGTTGATCTAGTGAGAAATCCTCTCAAATCATAATGAAGTGTGGGGTATTTATAAGATATTCCACAACAACATAAATAATATTTTCTCCTTTGGATTTATTTTGATGTCTAGTAAAAAAGACTAGGGTGATGTATTCCTATTTCCATGCTATTGTTGGAAATGGTTGCATCATCCCCAGAGATATCTTCCTTTCATATTTCACTTTCTTTCATACCAAGCACATTGTTGTATATTCAGTAGTCACCTTCTTCATATTGTCTCACCAATAGAGTTATTAGAGATATCAATACATCTTCCTGATTCCTAGGTGAATGGAGAATGTTGAACAATGTGAATTATCTAACAGATCTTTTTTCAACTCTTGATTTGATTGAAAACATAGTCATAACTTAAATCCCACAATTACATATTCATTAACATTAAAGTCGTAGTATTTACCTATCCATATAGTTTTTACTCTCTTCTGAATTCGCACATCATATTTTTGAGGATCCATTGACATTTCCAAAAAATATGGTTGAGATTTTTTTTTGAAAGGATTGATGATGTTCATTTTGATTCCCATGAACATCCTCTTAAAATCTAATAAGATCAAATACTTTTCAATTCTCATCAATGATTGAATACATGGGAATTTTCTACTTAGAGAATCTTCCACAATATTTTCTTTAATAGAATAGTAGTAAATTGAGATGTCATAATCCTTAATAAGTTATATCCATTTTTAATAGTGAAAATTAAGATCTTACTGTGTGAATCTATATTTTAGGCTCTTGTGATCAGTTTATATCTCACACTTCTACCTATAGAGATAATGATACAAGATTTTCAAAAAAGGTTTTACAAATGGCAACTCTAAATCATGTGTGGGATTTTTTTTATGAATATACCACTACCTTGATGTGTAGCCAATAAATTTTTCATTTTTTATCAACTCACAACCCAATCCCTTCTTCAAAGAATCAATAAAAATTATGAAAAGTTCCCCAATCGTGGGTAGTGGGAGAAAGGGAGAAATGATAAGACTTATTTTCAATCCCATGAAACTTTTTTCACATTCATCATTCCATGAAAACATTATTCCATTCCAAGTAAGCTTGATAAGAGTGTTTGAATATCATAAGAAATTTATCAAAAATCATTGATAATATCTAGCTAGCCCAAGGAAGCTATGGATATATTTCTTGGATGGTGTCCTTATCAATCCTTCAATTTATTGTTTCAAAAAAGGATCCATAGATATACCACTCATTGTGATGATATACCCCAATAATGAGACTTCTACAACAATAAATCACACTTTTCTTACCATTAATTGAGATTATACTTTAATAAGATTTATAGAATAGTTCCCATATGCTCCTCATAGTCTTTATGGTTTTAGAGTATATTAGAATATCATCTATAAATAAAACCATAATTTTTTTGAGGTAAACTCTATGGACACTATTCTTCAAGTTCGTGATGATTTATGGAGCATTAGAAAGTATAAATGGAATCAATGTGAACTCATACACTTGTACCATGTACGAAAAGCGGTCTTGGGGATATATTTTTTCATCACCCTTACATGATAATATCCCAACCGAAGATCAACCATCGAGATGTATTTTTCTCCACATTGTTGATCGAACAAGTAATCAATCTATGGTAGAGGATAATTGTTATTTATATTGATCTTGTTGAGATGACGGTAATTAATGAAAAGGATAATGGACACATTCTTCTTTTTAAATAAGAGAACTAGTGAACCCCATTGTGAAGCACTTTGGAGTATGAAACCATTATCTACATTCTCCTGTAGCTTTTTCTGTAGCTCCTCATGTTCCACAACATCCATTCTATAAGAAGACATGGATATTAGCAACGACCCAGGTATAAGCTCGATTGAAGATTATACTATTGTCTAAGGGGAAGACCATTCTATTCCTCAAGAAACTCATCAACATATTCTCTCAAATATAAAATGTCGTTGAGGATGGTTCTTTCCTTTGACTTAAATATTTTAGATAAATACAACTACTCGTAGTAATATAATATCCATGCTTGAGATGGTGGTACTAAAAAAGATTCATCTGCCTCTTTTCACATGTATAGAATTGGGGATCAATTCATAATATAGAGTGTTATTACCTTTTCATTGAAATTTCTATTAGATATATATAATGAAATCCAATCCGTGCACATAATTTCATCAAATTTTACCAAAGAATGTTTGAAAACGTTCACTGGGAAATTCATCCCACAAATGTTGATTTGGGAGGAGTTATATACTTTCATTACTAAAAACAGAGGTTTTCCCAATGGATATATACCAACGGTTTCTTCAACCTGTTGGTATAATATAAAAAAAGCAACATTTCCCACCAGTTTGTTCAAACCTTTGGCAGTGTGTTGACATAGTTAAGATTTCCCAATGGTTTGAAAAAACTATTGGGAAATCTATAGTTCCTCTAAGATAGACCAATGGTTTTAATATATCATTCGTAATGATTGGATTCCCAATGGTTTTTAAAAGAAATTGGGAATGTTATCCCCCAAATACATAGTAGCCTAGCTCCCACTCATCTTGATTGAAACCCCTAATCCAAAGCTCCTCCAGAAGGGTTCTCAGCTGCGAAACTCATTCTAGACATAGATTTGTCCTCAATAAATCAATTCTTTTTTTATAAACTTCAAATTTGTATGTTTTACCATAGTTTTAATATTCTACATCAATTTTTATGTTTTCTGTTTTGATTTGGGCTAAGTTAGAGTCCATGTGGTCTATGGCATACCGAACCCGTTGATTTGTTTTCTGTTTTTGGTTCTACACATTAAACATGGTAAAGGGTTTTTTTAGTGGGGTGATATGGTAGATTATATGGAATTTTATTTTACTTGAAATTTGTATTTGGGTTTTTTTTATTTATAGTTTTTATTCAAGGAATAATAAGAAGGTTATTGATATTGAGGAAGAATTAACTGTTGGTTGGGGGATGAATTGGAATTGTGATGTTGGTTGGATTGGTTATAGGTATTTTTTAAGGTATTTTATTGGTATTTCCATCCTCGAACACCCCCACCCACCCCTTGGACTCCTCCTAACCCCCTGGATAGCCACCCCACCCCTTAGACCCCCCAATTGGACAACCCCTCCCCCTACACCCCCACCCCTAGACACCCCACAACCTAGACACCCACACCCCCACCCTCCCTAGACACCCCTCACCCCACATGGACAACCCCCCCCCCCCAACCCCTAGACTCCCCACCCCCCTTGGATATCCCCGCATATACACACCCACCTCTCTGGACACCCTCCACCCCCTTAGACACCCCCACCCCCTTAGACAGCCCCCCCTGGACACCACCACACCTCATAGACACCACCACACCACATATGTGCGTAGCCCAATTTTTAAATTGGAATTAATAATGTAGGTGATTTCCCATTTTCCTAATGAAATTTCTTAAGGGATCCATAGAGCTTTATAAATTGAATTTTCAGGTTATAATAAATTGAATTTTTAATGTTTTGATAAATTGAATTTTTCATGTTTTGATAAATTTAATTTTTCATGATTTGATTAATTGAAATTGTTATGTTTTGATAAATTTAATGGGTTTTTTTGGAATGAATTGGATAATTCATAATGGTTTTCCTTTCATAATTAATAAAATGATGTTAAATAAATTACCCTAAGGGGGTGGGGGCAGAAGGAGGGGTATGGGGGCTATCCAGGTGTGGGTGGGTTGTCTAGGAGTGTAGGGGGGTGAAGGGGGGGTAGGGGGCTTCAAGGGTGTTGGGGAGGGGGTATGGGCTGCCCAAGGAGGGGTGTGGGCAACCCAGGGGGTCATGGTGGGGTGACCAAGTGGGCGAGGGGTGTGGGATGTCTTAGTTGTGAGTGGTCCAGGGGGTGAGGGTTGGTTGTCTAGGTGGGGGAGGGGTGTGGGTTGCCCAGGGGGTGGTTGTCCAGGTGGGGGAGGGGTGTGTGGTGTACAGGGATGGTTGGGCTGTCCAGGTGGGGGTGGGGGGGTCTATCCATGTGGTGTGGGGGTGGGGTTGTCCATGTGGGTATGGTGGGATATCTCGGCATGGGGGGGGGGGGGCTGTCCAAGGGGTATGGGGCTGCAGGGGGTGGGCTTTCTAGGGAGGGGTGGGCTTTCTAGGGGGATGGATATACAGGATGGCTAGAGGGTATGAGCTATCCAGGTGGGGTGGGTGGGGGGCTGTCTAGGGGGCTGTAGTGGAGGGTGGTGTGGCCTGTCCCGGGAGTGGGGTGGCTATCCAGGGGGTGTTGGTGGGTGGTCTATATAAGTGGGGGAGGGGGTGTGGGTTGTCGGGGGGATGTCTATCCAAGGGGGGTTAGGGTGGGATATACAAGTGGGGGGGGGGGGGGGTTGTGGGTGTGGGTGTGGTTTTCTAGGGATGAGGGTGGTGGGGTGGGTTGTCCAGTTGTGGGGGGTGTCCAGGTGGGGTGGGTGGCTATCCGGGTGGGAGGGAAGGGTTGTAGAGGGGTTTTAGGGGTGTGTGGGGTAGTGTGGGCTATCCAGGGAGGGGATGGGTTTTCCACTCTAATACTCTAAAAAAATAAGATTCATATATAACCAATGCATATTTTTGTTCACGTGTTAATACTTTTCTTGAAGTTCCATTCCAACACTCACTCTTACCCTTCCATGAAAATGTGATCTATGCAAAGAAATCTCACTCAAGTTCTTATCTACTATCCATATTGATCTCATACAAATTTCACAATCCTACAAATACATATCATCTAGTGATATAAAAAGGCTCATACTCCCATGAGTAGTGTCCCATCGAAACATGGCTCAAAAATCCGATCCACATTTCATATTTGGAGGTGTGTTTACAATAGGGTGTGTTGTGATTTATATTCCTTATATTCATGGTTAACACCAACAGAATTCTTAGCCATCTATAATAGGCTTGAAATCATGCGACAATTGGATAGAGATTGGATTCAATGACC